>SJYT01013068.1:423729-454484 GCA_006410635.1 Cephalophus harveyi | reverse complement strand
GCTTGTGTTTCTTCCAGTCCAGCGTTTCTCATGATGTACTCTGCATATAAGTTAAATAAGCAGGTACACATACCTTTTTCTTCCTATTGTTCGCAAACCAGTCTGCCCTCAGACCTTATCACATGTGTTCCCTGGTTGCACAAAACTCTCTCTTTGTTTGATCCTTTGTAACTACTACTCCATTTGCTTGCAAAACTCTTTCTAGTTTTCCAACTTCAACTCTTCTTTGCTTAGCGAATTCCTAATCTTTTAAGATTCACATCACAGGCCCTCTTCTTGGAGAAGTCTAGCTTTCAAAAGCTAGTTCAGGAGCTCCATTAATGGGTCCCCATGACCCTCTATACTTACTCTTGTCACAGCACTTATCACTCGAGTACCATTCATTGTTTATCTGTCTCCTTCCTATGTATGCTCTTTGAGGGCAGAAATTTTTTATTTCTGTATCCCTAGTGCTTAACACAGCCTTGACTGCCAGCCCATATTTCCATCAGAGTGCTAAATACATTGAAATGTGGTTTGTGTCTTTATTCTTCTATTTCCCCAAAAAGACTGTGAGCTTCTTGAGGATTAGGAATATACCATGTTTTTTCTGGTCTCTTTTGGTTTTTGTTTACCATTTGATGAACAACACGAGGAAGATAATTTGACAGAATGAACATCCTTGAGCCTCCACTTTGTGCTGAGAACAGTGCTCTGTGTGCCATGCATATCATATGTTACTTCTCACAGGTTCTGTTCCTGTTTCTGGTAGATATTATGTAGATTTTACAGAGAAGGAAATGAGGTTCAAGGAGATTAAATTACTTGAACAGGCCACAGTTGAAGTACCAAGACTTGAATGTCAATCTTCTGATTCCAAATCCCATCTTCCTCCACTAGAACCACTTCCTATGATGCCAAGAATGAAAAGTCAGCTCTAACTTTTAAGATATAAACTAAACTCTGGAGCTCCCTGACTGTCATAAATCTTGACTCTAGGAGAGAAAGAGATGCCAAAGTGTAGATTACCACTGGGAGGGCATTCCCATCAAGCTGAAAGAATCAGAGATGCCAAAGCTGACTTCCAGCCAAAAAGGCAGCTATTATTTTGCCTCAATTATAGTTTGAGGGTCAAGCAGGAAGACTTCTTTTCAGTTGTGAATAAGGCCAGGAAGAGGCCCAGTGGTGAGCAACTCCATCTGAAATAAAATCAGATATGAGGAAGTAGCCAGAGACACCAAAGATTCAAGAAACACAGACCTGGATAAAATTTTCAAAAAAGTTTTCTTGTTCTGGAGTCATATAATCTTGCCCATATTTCTGACTTGCCCTGCCTATATATATATAGTGATTTGAAGTTTAAAGCACCAAAGGAAAGAGTTTTGAGTGATTTGTTTTTTGACAGGAGGGAGAAGGAAACTTCAAATCTTTGTCATCACACTCTACACCAAGACTAAGGCAGAAGAGCCTCAAGCAATGTGCTGTGTGATGGTGCCTCCTGAAGCATGAGAAAGCAGGTGGCCTTGCTAGGACCAAGAGAGGAAACACAATGAGAAACTGGAAGTTTTGATGGAAGATTCACACTTGAGAGAATGAAAATCTCATAAAGTTTTCCCTCCCTTTCCCTAATTTAGCCTCATCCTAGATAAACCTCAGTCAATGACCTGATATTAATCCCAAGTAGTATCTAAATAAAATCATCGACCTTGCCAACCACTGAACAATCATGGTGATTGATATGCATCCTAAGCTGGGACACTAGTTGGTTCATTTCTCTTTCTGCAGCTGAAGGAGAATGCAGGATTTCCTCTGGGAGAACCAGAGCTCCGTGTCTGAGTTCATCCTTCTGGGCTTCTCCAAGGATTCCCAAATTAATGCAATCCTCTTCAACATCTTCCTTTTTCTGTATGTCTCTACTCTTGTGGGCAATGGGCTCATTGTCACCTTAATCCACCTGGACTCCCGCCTCCATACACCCATGTACTTTTTCCTCGGTGTCCTCTCCACACTGGATATGAGCTATGTCACCACCACTGTGCCCCAGATGTTGGTGCATCTGGTCTGTCAGAAGAAAACTATCTCTTATGTTGGGTGTGTGGTCCAGATGTACATCTTTCTGGTGTTGGGCATCACTGAGGGCTGGCTGTTCTCTGTCATGGCCTATGATAGATATGTGGCCATCTGCTACCCACTCAGGTACAAGGTTATCATGAGCCCATGGCTGTGTGGGGCGATGGTGGTCTTTTGTGGACTGTGGGGGGTGAGCTGCTCTCTCGTTTACACTGTCTTCACTATGCGCTTGCCCTACTGTGGCCCCAATGAGATCAACCACTTCTTCTGTGAGGTTCCTGCTGTTCTGAAGCTGGCCTGTGCAGATACATCCCTCAATGACCAAGTAGATTTCATCTTAGGTTTCATCCTTCTTCTGGTGCCCCTTTCCTTCATTCTGGCTTCTTACATCCGCATCTTTGCCACCATACTGAGAATTCGCTCAGCCCAAGGTCAGCTCAAGGCCTTCTCCACCTGTGCCTCCCACATCACTGTGGTCACCATGTTCTGTGGACCTGCCATGTTTATGTACATGAACCCTGGGGTCAATGCCTCCCCAGAGCGGGACAAGAAACTTGCCCTGTTCTATAACGTCATCTCTGCCTTTCTCAACCCCATCATCTATAGCCTCAGAAACAAAGATGTAAAGAGAGCTTTCCTCAAGCTAACAGGCTGGGGCAGGACCACTGAATGAGGTCACTGGAACACAGAAGGCTATGCCAGACCTGAAACCATAGGTTCTGTGGTCCTTCAACCCCATCCGCTCCTGTAACCCTATGGACAGGCAAGAATCACTGACTGTTAGGGGAGATGATATGTGAAAGTAAGTACCCGGGTGGGACATGATGATGACTCCAGTGGGCTCTCTTCAAACATCAAGAGACTAAACTATGGACATCTTGCTGAGGAAAGATCCGTATCTAATTCTTTCCTGTTACCCCAGGGCCCAGTAAAGAGTCTGACAAATCAAAGCATTTACTGAAAACAAATGTTGAGTAACTGAATTCACGAGGATTGGACCTATTAAATCAACTCTAGGTAGATGGGACAAGATGGCTCATAGGACCCAGATTAGTGAATTTTATCTCAATAAAGAGCATGAACAGATCTAAAGAAACATAGTTTCAGGGTAAAGGAAAGGTGACCTTTGGAATGGGATTCAAGGGTTGGTGATTGTCCATCCAGTATTTCCATGATGTGCCCCTGCTATGGTGAAGAGAAACTTTGAGGGAGTCTCTCAGTGCACAGGTAAAATGTCACCCAAAAGAAACTGTAGTGGGCCAGAGCTCATACTTTGCAGCGAACCATCACTTTGTAGGATTGCTGTGAGAAGTCAGTGTAGGTAACATTCTCAAAAGAGTGCTTGATACACTGCTTGCTTTACATAAACATTGTCATTCTTCTTGTTATAGTTGACTTCTTTTTCCTAACAGCTCAATTACCAAGCAAACAACTGAGACCATTTCCACTTACAGAGAGTAGCCATTCTGCTCTCTGGAAAGGGATAGCTAGTAATACAACTGAAAAGGTTGGTATTTGTGTATACTTCATCCTTATGTGGATTTAGTGAGTTCGGTTAAGTAGGATCTGTCACCAAGAAGCTTATCAGCAAAACTATAGAAAAATAATATCCTTTCAAGACACCAAAAAGACCTTGATTGCAAACAACCACTGCTCCTCAAGGATACCTCCATTGATATTCTCCCAGAGTAGAGCTTTCAAAATAAATATTTGTCCATATCTGAATTGAGTAATGATGGTGTTAATAGAGTACTTTATTCAAGAGAATATCAACAGATATGTGTGTGTGTGTGTGTGTGTGTGTGTGTGAAGTCGCTCAGTCATGTCCGACTCTTTGCGACCCCGTGAACTGTAGCCCACCAGGCTCCTCTGTCCATGTGATTCTCCAGGCAAGAATACTGGAGTGGGTTGCCATTTCCTTCTCCAGGGGATCTTCCCAACCCAGGGATCGAACCCAGGTCTCCCACATTGCAGGCAGACGCTTTAACCTCGTATGGAAGGAGATAAATATCATAATGGGTACTGGTTTCTCTTACCAATGCCAGAGGCTTTTACCCGTGGCTGTGGCCCCTTAGAGTCCCCTGCACCTTCTAGAAGGCACAGAAAAATTGCTCCACAGAAATTAGGAATTGTACTGGCCACACAGCATCTATCATACCAAGAAAGGCAGGTAACACCTCAGTGAAGCCTGAGTCAGAGAGATAAGCTTTCACCTTTAAAGAATCACCTCCAAGTTTTGCTTTCACTCTTTCTACTAACTAGAGAACAAACAGAAAGAGGCAGGAGTTCCTGGCATTTATTTTATCTTTGTCATCATCCTGGCATCCCACAGTTCATAGAGCCATCCCAGCCTTTCCCATTCCAAATTTAGCTTTGAATTTGAAAGTCTAAATCACCTAGTGGAATGAATGACAGGTTATTCAAGGAAATGGTACCATGGTGAAATATTGTCAAATTCTTGCTTTGAACCCACAGGAAATTTAAAACTATTGGGTTCCCTTCTAACAAATATAAGGCCTCCTTAGCATCAGACTTGTTGAATCGACATTAATTAACAGTCCTCAATAAAAAAGTGATGATTCCCATGAAGGTGATACAGATTCAGTCTAACTGAATATCAGTGAAGCCACTTTGGACTCAATAAGAAAGTACTGATGATTGTGGTGTTGATGACAGAATGAATAGAACTTGTAGGGGAAGAATAATGTTTGACCTTCCCACAGCAGGTTATAGGATGTTTGTTGACCATGTTTTGAAAAGTAGTAAGGAGCAGGGTTTGAGGAGAGATATTGGGGCACTGGGAGAGCAAGTGAGCAAGAGTCCTGTACAAAGACTGGCAGGATGCACCAAGCCCTCAAATCACAAATGCAAAGGAAGGATAGGAGTTGATGATGCTCTCCAGGCTACATCAAGATACTAGTGGGTTGATAGGAAGAAATGGGAAGACAAAAGGGTTTGATTAGGCCAGAGAACAGCATGGTAGGATTAGAAGTTGGAGAGAACCAAGAAGAGACTGGGTTGTGGAAAATTTAGAATTGAGAGTGAAAACTATTGAAAGAGTTTATGAATAAGCCCATCTGAGAGTATTGTCCCTAGGGAAATTTCAGATTTTTGGTAGAGATAGAAGGCAAATTCAGTGAAGAGATTTGGGGTGTGGTTTAATTTTAGGAAACAAGATTTCAGAGAGAAGTTGCAGGGAGAAGAGATGAAGCTCAGTATGGGATGGAACATATGGGATGCATGGTTGCCCAGGGGCTGAATATTTTGGTAGGCCAATATTTTGTATTGGCCGTATTTTGGGCCAATACATTGGCCAAAGATGAAGCAGACAAAACAGGCTTGGAAACACAGCTCCTTCATTTACTAATTTTGAGACTTTGGCTGTGGTTCCTAATCACAATGAGGATTTGTGATTTGAGCTTCAGATTTTCTCTTCAGTAAAATGGAGATAATGATACTTACTTTGAAAGGTTTAGAGAGATTGTAGTTTTCTAGGTCCAAAAAAGAGATACCTCTTTAGATCCAAAAGCTTACACAAGGGAAACTTGATGTAAAGAAAGGAGTGTTAACCACAATAAAAGTAACATATAAGTAACTCAGTGTGGTACCCAAGGGCCAGGGGTAGTAGCCAAGGAAGAATAGACCTGGGAGGGATTCAGACCTCATTGGAGAAGGTGTGGTTCAGGCTCTGAACTGCAAAGGAGTTCACGGATTTCTTCTGGGTCTTCCCTGTAGCTCAGATGGTAAAGAATCTGCCCACAATGTGGGAGACCTGGGTTCGATCCCTGGGTCTGGAAGATCTCCTGGAGAAGGGAATGACAAACCACTCCAGAATTCTTGCCTGGAGAATTCCATGAACAGAGGAGCCTGGTGGGCTACAGTCCATGTTATCTCAGAGGGTCAGACATGCCTGAGTGACTAACACTTACTTCATGGATTCAGACAAGCCAGAGTTAGTCTGGAGTTGTTAGGCAACCTATAGGTAAACTTTCAGGGTGCAAGTAAGCTGAAACTATATATTTTTAAAGAAATATGAATTGGACATTTTTAGTTATTGGTTTGCTTGCATTCTCTGAATTCTGAAGCTATTTTAGTAGCTTTGGAAAGTTCAGTTCAGTCGCTCAGTTGTGTCCGATTGTTTGCAACCCCATAGACTGCAGCGCGCCAGGCCTCCCTGTCCATCACCAACTCCCGGAGTTCACTCCAGCTCATGTTCATTGAGTCGGTGATGCCATCCAGCCACCTCATGCTCTGTCGTCCCCTTCTCCTCCTGCCTTCAACATTTCCCAGCATCAGAGTCTTTTCAAATGAAAGTTGACTTTGGAAAGTTCACTCTTTCTAAAAAACATCTTTTTTTTTTTTAAATTTTCTCTTTCAACTGCCTACTTTTGTAAAACACAATGTGGATTTATCACTAGGAAATGAGGAGACAACACAACCGCACTCTTTGCCACACGTATGTGAACCGAATAACAGATGTGCAGTGACCGACAGTCTTTGAAGAAGCGATAGTTGTTAACTGATCATTATACATCTGCTATTTATGCAGTGATTTATGGCCTGAAGAGCTAGTAGGAAGCTGTATTTACTCAGTTATTTGGTGAACAGTGTTGTTGAGAAACTATTATTCAGTTCCACCTTAACAGCTGAAGTCCATGCATGTTCGTAGTTGCTTAGTCACTACGTTGTGTCCACCTCTTGTGATCCCATGGCTTTAGCCTCCCAGGCTCCTCGTCCATGGCATTTTCCAGACAAGAATACTGGAGTGGGTTGCCATTCCCATCTCCAGGGGATCTTTCCAATCCTGGGATTGAACCTATGCTTCCTGCATTGGCAGGCAGATTCTTTACCACTGAGCCACAAGGAAAGTCCCCTATGCATGTTAAAATCATGCAAAACAAGAACACCCTGGACTCAGCATTGGGAACTGCTGGTTCCTGCCTGTCTTTCAATGTATTGAACTGTATTTTAAACCAGTATGAGGGATAATGCTTCCTACACCCTGATTATACTTTATTTAAGGGCTGTAATGGCAGAGCAAGTGATATAAATGAGTTCTTTGAAGTATACCTCTCAAATTAAGTGAACTGATTCCATTCCAGAATCTCTGGTTAATTACTTATTAATTATTATGTGTGCTGAGTTGCTTCAGTTGTGTCTCTGACTCACTGCAACCTTATAGACTGTAACCTACATACACATTTAATATGGTATAGATTGTCAAATATAGATCAGGGTAAAACACTGTGGTATTCAGAAAATGTGACCTGTTTGCTCAAAATTTTGTTCATTGAAATTAATTTACAAAAATGAAATTCACTCTTTTTGCACTAGAAAGTCATTTTCATAAAGCTATAAGAAAGGAAATTATGCAAAAAAATATTTTTTTTCTGCTTGAGAATATACAGTTCTCAGATATCTCTAGCTTACTAAAAGTATGGTTTCTAAACTGGAATGGACAGAAGGAGAGTCAATAAGCTGGCTTCAACACAGAGGAAAGTCTAACAGCTAATGGGGCCTTCCCCCATCATCCTACCTTCATCTGGAGCTTCCAGAGAGCATTTGAGAGCCTCTCGAATATGTACCACCAGGGTTCAGCAGACATTAAGAAAAACCACCTCATCCAGCAAAAGAATCCTATACAAGGGTATATTCTCGCTATATGGCAGGCAATGTTCTAAGGGTTTTGTATATATATTACCTCACTTATAGCAAATCACTTCAGCATTCTTGCATTGAGAACCCCATGAACAGTATGAAAAGGCAAAATGATAGGATACTGGAAGAGGAACTCCCCAGGTCAGTAGGTGCCCAATATGCCACTGGAGATCAATGGAGAAATAACTCCAGAAAGAATGAAGGGATGGAGCCAAAGCAAAAATAATACCCAATTGTGGATATGACTGGTGATAGAAGCAAGGTCCAATGCTGTAAAGAGCAATATTGCATAGGAACCCGGAATGTCAGGTCCATGAATCAAGGCAAATTGGAAGTGATCAAACAAGAGATGACAAGGGTGAACGTTGACATTCTAGGAATCAGTGAACTAAAATGGACTGGAATGGGTGAATTTAACTCAGATGACCATTATATCTACTACTGCGGGCAGGAATCCTTCAGAACAAATGGAGTAGCCATCATGGTCAACAAAAGAGTCCGAAATGCAGTACTTGGATGCAATCTCAAAAACGACAGAATGATCTCTGTTCATTTCCAAGGCAAACCATTCAATATCACAGTAATCCAAGTCTACACTTCAACCAGTAATGCTGAGGAAGCTGAAGCTGAATGGTTCTATGAAGACCTACAAGACCTGTTAGAACTAACACCCAAAAAAGATGTCCTTTTCATTATAGGGGACTGGAATGCAAAAGTAGGAAGTCAAGAAACACTTGGAGTAACAGGCAAATTTGGCCTTGGAATATGGAATGAAGCAGGGCAAAAACTAATAGAGTTTTGCCAAGAAAATGCACTGGTCATAGCAAACACCCTCTTCCAACAACACAAGAGAAGACTCTACACGTGGACATCACCAGATGGTCAACACCGAAATCAGATTGATTATATTCTATGCAGCCAAAGATGGAGAAGCTCTATACAGTCAACAAAAACAAGTTTGAAAGGACTGATGTTGAAGCTGAAACTCCAATACTTTGGCCACCTGATGTGAAGAGCTGACTCACTGGAAAAGACCCCCTGATGCTGGGAAAGACTGAAGGTGGGAGGAGAAGTGGACAACAGAGAATGAGATGGTTGGATGACATCACGGACTCAATGGACTTGAGTTTGGCTAAACTCCGGAAGTTGGTGATGGACAGGGAGGCCTGGCATGCTGTGGTCCATGGGGTTGCAAAGAGTCAGACATGACTGAGCAAATGAACTGAACTTTTACATCAGTTAAATATAGCTTTTTATATGTGTAATTTTGATAATATTATCTGGAGTTAGGAACATATCCTATGTATAATGTACACATAGAAATATAAAAAGGCATAACTAGAGACCTCATAGCTTCATTTGAAAACTTAGTCATGTATCAGTTATTGCATTATAAATGTATTAGTTTATAAATAACAATTTGAATAAGTTAAATATATTTGCTCAGATGACTAAAGGTTTTCACTGTTTGTGGAAAATATTTTAAAGTTTGTATTTGTCCTTGATAAATCCTGAAGGAGGCTGTGAATTAGATTTGGTGAGGGATGATTTCCAGCGATTTGAGTTCAGCAAAGTCTGGTTTTCTCTCTCTCTCTCTCTTTTTTTTTTTTTGTGCAGGTTCTACTTGCTTGAGCTAATTCAGCTCAGTCTCAGGTCCTTGTGGGATGTACTTATGTTTCTGATATGTAGAGATTTGTAAGACAAGACAGTTGCTTTTAATTCCTCAGAGAACTGGTCTGCCACTTATATGGTACTGAAAGATTTATTTGCCCAACTACATTTTCTTTATTTGCTTCTTTATATCAGTAAAAAGATTTCCAACTACAGTGAAAATCAACAGTTATATGTTCTAGAACTTTAGGGTTCAGTTTATCCTACTTTCCAAACTTTGCACGAGCCATTCAATAAAGGCCCTCTTTTTCGAGTATACAAATTAAACCCAGAGCAGTTTACTCTAGAGGCTAAAAGCCTTCTTTCTTTTTATTAACTCCTGAATATTAGCCCCCAGTTTTATTTCATATTGTGTGGGGTCAGCTAACCCTATTGATTTTCCTTAGTGTGTTTAATCAATGTTGCCTGAGGGGCAGATTTATAAGCCCACCAGGCAAGGGAGACCTAAGTTTATCCCATAATATAATTGGCAGAAGAGATTTAACCATCTTATATAAAGCCCATTTAAATATACCAACTTTTATAAACATTCATCTCAATTCTCTCAGCTCTTATATCTGTAATTTTAACCTCCATTAAGTCCCCATCAACCTGTCTGGGTCTTACACAGGGTCCCAGAAACATTTCTTTTTATCTCCCTGACCACGTTATCTATTTTTATATGAAAGGCTTTGGGTTTCCCAGCTGAGAGGTTGAGCCAAGGGACTCAGGACCTTTCGTTGATATTTTAACTTGATTAATTGGCCTAACTGTTCCCCCAAGCATTTGAATTTTCTAGCAGCCTTTTAAATATGTATATGTTTTGCTGTGCTTCATTGCCCAGTGTGTCTGACTCTTTGTGAGCCCATGGAGTGTAGCCCACCAGGCTCCTCTGGCCATGGGGGATTCTCCAGGCCAGAATACTGGAGTGGGTTGCCAGGCCCTCCTCCAGGGGATCTTCCGAACCCAGGGCTCGAACCCAGGTCTCTTGCATTGTAGGCAGATTCTTTACTGTCTGAGCCACCAGGGAAGCCCAAACTGGGATAAATAGAGTGGACTTGTTTGGGGTTCTTTAATGATGGGGACCGATAGGGAGTCCCTTTGGCCATCCAACCTTAGCATTGTATCAAAATGTTTGTTTTGATACATGTATTTATTGGTTTATTTATCCCATTTCATAACCATCTAAAGATTTTTATTGTTTTGGAACAAGTCCCTTTAAAATTTCTACCTTGTTGAGATGTCTCTAGACTTTTTCTGCAGCTTTTTCTTATTCCTGTTAATCAACCTAACTAACAATCTAATGCTTTTATTAGTATCTGTAAGACCCATTGAGGGGAAATTGACTACAGATTTAGCTTCCCAAACTTTCTTTGTTGTTGCTCTTTGTTCGTTTAAACTAAGGGAGTTATTAAGGTTGCTGCTACTGCTACTGCTAGCCATTATATTTTTTTGTATCCACTTTCTACTTGGGTCTTTTCATAGGTGTCGGTAATCCAGCTGTTAATAGTGAGAGTTCTCTAAAAATTTACCAGTTTAGAAGTTTCTTCAATTTTAATCTCCATTATCTGGCCATTGTCAGAGCTCTCATAACACAGGGAGGAAAAAAAAGTCTTAAGAAGATCAGGTAAAACATTTATATCTCAAAGACACAGTGGGAGAAATCTAGTTCCTCCTTTGAAAAGCTTTTTGTTCCTTTAAGAAGGCTGAGCACCGAAGAATTGATGCTTTTAACTGTGGTGCTGGAGAAGACTCTTGAGAGTCCCTTGGACTGCAAGGAGATCCAACCAGTCCTGAGGAGAGCGAAAATGTTGACTTAAAGCTCAACATTCAGAAAACGAAGATCATGGCATCTGGTCCCATCACTTCATGGGAAATAGATGGGGAAACAGTGGAAACAGTGTCAGACTTTATTTTTTGGGGGGTCCAAAATCACTGTAGATGGTGACTGCAGCCACGAAATTAAAAGATGTTTACTCCTTGGAAGAAAAGTTATGACCAACCTAGATAGCATATTGAAAAACAGAGACATTACTTTGCCAACAAAGGTCTGTCTAGTCATGGCTCTGGTTTTCCCTGTAGTCATGTATGGATGTGAGAGTTGGACTGTGAAGAAGGCTGAGCACCGAAGAATTGATGCTTTTAACTGTGGTGTTGGAGAAGACTCTTGAGAGTCCCTTGGACTGCAAGGAGATCCAGCCAGTCCATTCTGAAGGAGATCAACCCTGGGATTTCTTTGGAAGGAATGATGCTAAAGCTGAAACTCCAGTACTTTGGCCACCTCATGCAAAGAGTTGATTCATTGGAAAAGACTGATGCTGGGAGGGATTAGGGGCAGGAGAAGAAGGGGATGACAGAGGATGAGATGGCTGGATGGCATCACTGACTCGATGGACGCGAGTCTGAGTGAACTCCGGGAGTTGGTGATGGACAGGGAGGCCTGGCATGCTGCGATTCACGGGGTCACATAGAGTCAACTGAGCTACTGAACTGAACTGAACTGAACAGTTTTCTGGAGTACACTACTTACTACAGACTCTTTGAATCCATGTATGGTGGGAGATTTTATCCCAAGTCACAAATAGCCATTTATATACTGTAACATTTGGTTTGGTTGCTTTGGTCCTGCTAATGGTATAAATTATTTCCACAACTTATCTACCTGCTCTCTTTTTCTTCTCTTTTTTTGCATGCAGTATGTTTTCTTGTAACAACCATACAAGAGACTATATGCTACATATATGTAATATTTAAAGAACTATAATAAAATGAAGATCTGTAAATCCACCAACAGGAGAGCAAATAGAAAATTACCAGTTCCAGTGCTTCCCCTGATACATTCCTCTCATACACGCACATTCTCACTCTGCCCCAGACTTTGTAATTATTCCCTTATTTCTCTATGTAATTTTACCACATATATGTATGGCTTTATGTAAAACATAGTTTTCTTTTTTCTATTTACCAACTTTATATTCATGTAACCATAGTTAATGGAGTCTGTGGCTTGCTTTTGTTCCACATCATGCTTTTGACTTTCATGTTATCTTGATCACTTGATGACTGAGTTCATTTTATTGCTCTCCAGTATTCCATCATATGAATCTAATGTCTCAAGAATATGCACCCATTCTTTTGATGATGGACATTTGGGAAACAAAAGGCTTTTGCTATTTCAAAGCAAGTCACTGTAAACATTCTTGCATTCATGTGTATTCATCCACTTGTACAGAGATTCTCCCGGCTGCACTGCCAGGATTAACATTACTGGCTAATGTGGTAGTACAATTCACATTCCCACCAGGTGTGTATGAGATGGGCCAGCCTCTAAAAGCTCACCAGCCCTTGCTATTCTCCTGCTTCCTAGTTTTGTGGTCATCTAGTGATTGAGAATAGGTATCTTATTGTTAATAGTAATGAAGATTAATGCTATCATTTCACATGTTTAAGAGCAATTCCTATTTCATCATTTGTGAAGTGTTTTAAGTCTTTTACTTATTTTTCTACTGTATTTTTTTGGTAATTCCCTTACAGATTTATATACATACTAAATATATTCTATGTGCTCATCCTTTGTCATATATATATATTTCAAATAATTATATATATATTTACACATATTGCAATAATTTCTCCCAGTTTGGGGTTTGTATTTTTCCCCTCTTCACACTCACATACACACATACAAACTCATAAACACAAACATGTACATAAAAATAAACATGCTCACACACACTTTTGACTATGTGCACACACATAGTGCTTGGCTTCTATCCAGCACATAGACAATGCTTTATTTTTACTATTTTAAGTATTTATTATTGTTTTCATTGGATTCTCATCTTTGGTAAAATCGCTGAGAGAGAAAATATAGATCCAACAAGAGGACTGAGGACAAAACTTCAGTTCAGTTCAGTTCAATCACTCAGTTGTGTCCAACTCTTTGTGACCCATGGACTGCAGCAGGCCAGGCTTCCCTGTCCATCACCAACTCCCAGAGTTTACTCAAATTCATGTCCATTGAGTCGGTGATGCCATTCAACCATCTCATCCTCTGTTGTCCCCTTTTCCTCCCACCTTCAATCTTTCCCAGTATCAGGGTCTTTTCAAATGAGTCAGTTCTTTGCATCAGGTGGCCAAAGTATTGTAAAAAAAAAAAAAAGATGTCCTTGTAGGAGCACTCCAACACCCGCAGGGGGCCGGGGTGGGGGGCGCCAGAATCTGATTGTTGTAGCCTCTTTGGATGGCATCACTGACTCGGTAGACATGAGTTTGAGCAAGCTCCAGGAGTTGGTGATGGACAGGGAAGCCTGGCGTGCTGCAGTCCATGGGGTCGCAAAGAGTCAGACACGACTGAATGACTGAAGTGAGCCTCTTTGGAGAACACCTTGGAGGGCTCTCTCAGATTTAAGCTGTGCCTGTCTTTCCTCAGCAAGCAAGTGCACTGCAGGGATTCAGTGAGCTGCAGTACCTGCGCCTGTGCACAAAGACGTCCATCTGTAAAGATTTATCCTTGCTTTTGTTTTTAAATAATAAAGGAAGCCAGTATGAATACACTGTCGATACTGCAGCAAAAAGGATAAAAAAGAAGCACTTTGTACTTACAAAAGGTTCATTTTATCAAGCCGACATTACAGTTTTAAATTTGTATGCAGATAATAGCATGGACTCAAAATATAGCCTGCAAACTTTGGCAGAACAACAAGGAAAATAAACCACCTACAATCACAGGAGGTTTTAATATATCTTTCTCAGCAATGATGGAGTGTGGAGATGCGTGTCCAGGCATATCAGGGTGATGATGACCCCATTGCCAAGGACTGAGCTCATGAAAAGAAGAAGGAAGGCACTGAAGACTGTTGGCCGTGGGGTCACTGGAGAAGCCATGTAGGATAAATTCAGAAACCCAGCTTTGGTTCTGCCCTGGAGGCATCCACATGGTGGGCCTATAAGAGGATCACATTCCTTTAAATGCCACCTAAAATATGATAATTGAATAAGAACTGGAGGCAGACAGGCTATGATTTTAATTTTGAGCCCCCTATTCACCTAGAGCCTTGCACAGTTACTTAACCTCTCTGAGCCTCATCTGTAAAACATGGCTAATAACATTCATCTTTCAGGGTGTTTAGGAAGAGTTGGGGCAATATATATGAAACATCTCGTATTAAAACAATGCCTTAAAGCACTGCTGCTGCTGCTGCTGCTAAGTCGCTTTAGTCGTGTCCGACTCTGTGCGACCCCAGAGATGGCAGCCCACCAGGCTCCCCTGTCCCTGGGATTCTCCAGGCAAGAACACTGGAGTGGGTTGCCATTTTCTTCTCCAGTGCATGAAAGTGAAAAGTGAAAGAGAAGTCGCTCAGTCGTGTCTGACTCCTAGCGACCCCATGGACTGCAGCCTACCAGACTCCTCCATCCATGGGATTTGCCAGGCAAGAGTACTAAATAGCAGTAAATATTAATTTGCAATCTCTCAGGCTTATTCCCCAACCCTCAGAGGAAAAATTGCTTGCTCAACTGTCTAGTAACAATCAACTTACACAATATCATCTCCAGCCCCCAAACCTGCAGAAGTGGTCTTCCTTTCTACCTTAGAGGTCATTTGTCTGGATATGTTACAAGCCTCTCCTCACCCTGAGAACATATTTCTTTGACAACTGACAATACGAAACTTTATCAATAAAGGGTGACAGAGGGGCAATGTGATGATAGAAGGAGGAGACTGAGGTTGGGGCTTCAATTTCTCCTTCCCCAGTTACTCAGCTGGAATGCCAGTGGGTTGGTGAGGACCATCCACAGTCACATGCTCAGGCCACACACATTCTCCCTACCCAGTGATCACTTCTAGGAGAACTCTGGCCTGTGACTCCACCCTAACTTCCAGTAGCAGACTGTGTATTCCTGTGACAGTCACACCCTCTTTGAAAAAGTCTGAGCTTAATTTCTTTCTTTCTTTCCTTCTTTTTTTTTTTTTCCTTTCTGGTGAGAGAAGATAGTGGTTTCAAGAGGAGGAGGAAGAAGGAGGGCAAGTGAAAGTTGTTCAATCGTGTCCAACTCATTGCAACCCCATGGATGATACAGTCCATGGAATTCTCCAGGCCAGAATAATGGAGTGGGTAGCCTTTCCCTTCTTCATGGGATCTTCCCAACTGAGGAATCAAACCCCAGTCTCCTGCATTTCAAGCAGATTCTTTACCAGCTGAGCCACAAGAGAAGTCCAAGAAGGACGGAAGTAATTCCTAAATCCTTAGGCCTTATGAATTCTTCTTCAGCTATAAGGCAGTAGCTTCTTTTTTTCTTTTTCTTATTTGCTACTTCTGGATTTCTTCAAGTTCCTTTTTATGCCTTTTAGCAGTTATCTACCTTTAACTAGTCTAGTCAAGGCTATGGTTTCTCCAGTGGTCATGTATGGATGTGAGGTGAAGGTGAAGTTGCTCAGTCGTGTCCGACTCTTTGCGACCCCGTGGACTGTAACCTACTAGGCTTCTCCGTCCATGGGATTCTCCAGGCAAGAATACTGGAGTGGATTGCCATTTCCTTCTCCAGGGGATCTTCCCGACCCAGGGATCGAACCTGGGTCTCCCGCATTGGAGGCAGATGCTTTAACCTCTGAGCCACCAGTTGGACTATAAAGAAAGCTGAGCACTGAAGAATTGATGCTTTTGAACTGTGGTGTTGGAGAAGACTCTTGAGAGTCCCTTGGACTGCAAGGAGATCCAACTAGTCCATCCTAAAGGACCTCAGTCCTGGGTGTTCTTTGGAAGGACTGATGCTGAAGCTGAAACTCCAATACTTTGGCCACCTCATGTGAAGGGCTGACTCATTGGAAAAGACCCTGATGCTGGGAGGGATTGAGGGCAGGAGGAGAAGGGGATGACAAGAGGATGAGATGGATGGATGGTATAACCGACTCGATGGACATGAATTTAGGTAAACTCCAGTGTTGGTGATGGACAGGGAGGCCTGGCGTGCTGCAGTTCATGGGGTCACAAAGGGTCAGACATGACTGAACGACTGAACTGAACTGAACTGATACCTCTATCACATCTGCAGATGCTTGCCTAGGTCTCTAGCATGGAAGAATACATCCCCTGTATCCCTGCCACCCACACACACTCTGTTATACACCCAACCTTTATTCCCACATTAGGATCCAGTGGAAACAGTGGCAGATTTTATTTTAGGGGGCTCCAAAATCACTGCAGATGGTGACTGCAGCCATGAAATTAAAAGATGCTTACTCTAGAAGAAAAGCTATGACAAACCTAGACAGCATATTAAAAAGCAGAAACTACTTTGCCAACAAAGGTCTATATAGTCAAAGCTATGGTTTTCCAGTAGTTGTGTATGGATGTGAGAGTTGGACCATAAGGAAGACTGAACACTGAAAAACTGATGTTATTGAACTGTGGTGTTGGAGAAGACTCTTGAGAGTCCATTGGACAGCAAGCAGATCAAGCCAGGCAATCCTAAAGGAAATCAGTCCTGAATGTTCATTGGAAGGACTGATTCTGAAGCTGAAGCTCCAATCCTTTGGTTACCTGATATGAAGAAATGACTCATTTGAAAAGACCCTGATACTGGAAAAGATTGAAGGCAGGAGGAGAAGTGGACAACAGAGGACGAGATGGTTGGATGGCATCACCGACTCAATGGATAGGAGTTTGAGTAAGCTCCAGGAGTTGATGATGGACAGGGAAGTCTGGCGTGCTGCAGTCCCTGAGGTCACCAAGAGTCATACACGACTTAGCAACCGAGCAACAACAACAAGGATCCAGCTTAGTATTATTCCACTAGGAGGCCTTTTCAGACCTATTCCACCATCTCCCACTCCCAAACCTTGATTAGGTGCTTTCTCTATTTCTCAGAACCCCTTGTGGTTATTGGCAAGTTATAACTGAAAAGTTGTTGTTGAATCACGATGCCAGGATTCTTGGCCCCCAGAGGAGAAGAATTCAATCTGGGGCCAGAGACGAGGTTTGATTGTTCAGAGCTTTTGTGTAATAAAGTTTTATTAAAGTATAAAGGAGATAGAGAAAGCTTCTGACATAGGCATCAGAAGGGGGTAGAAAGAGTACCCGCTTGTTAGTATTAACAATGAAGTTATATACTCTCCAATGAAACCAAAGAATGTCTGGAGGTTGTAAAGACCTCACCAGACCTACTCCCATAATTTACATTTTAAGATAACGGAATTAGCCATAAGGTTTAATCCAGAGACTGTCCTCAGGCAGAATACATTGCTGTTATATAATCCTAAGGAATGTAGAGAAGGAAAANAAAAAAAGCGACCAGGGCCATTTTTCTACCGGAGGCGTCCCTCCCTGCTCTAGATGGGGGTATAGACAGACTTTACACCAAAAGCTTTTCCTTCCTGGTCGGACTTAGTCTGTCCCTTACCGACGCAGGCGCCGTCTCGACCCTCCCGCTTCTACCACCGAGATGGGGTGGGGATGTACCAGGGGTAGACCTGATAGCATCTCTACCTGATGTCCAGCTCTTCACCTTAACCTTGCTTGCCTCTGATGCCACCCGGGGTGCAATCAGAGTAACCTTCCGGAATGCCTCCCAAGCTAAGACCACTGGGGGAAATATTTGTCACCTGCGTGCCTGTCCACGACCCTGAGTATATTACTGACCACAATAAGACCGATACAAACATAAAGCTGAGATGTTCTTTTCAAGCACCACCACACCAGTATGAGAGCCTCCTCTGGTCCACTAAGAGCCAGCGTTACCAAAGGAAAAAACCCATTGCAGTCCCAATCTGAGTAACCTTTAACCTCAGAGATGTTCTTGGAGCTAGAGCTCCATCTAGTTTCCGAACTTCCAATTCTTAGCGAAACTAGGTGCTTTCTTGACTACCAATCCAAGTTTGGGACCTAAGCCACAGTACACAGTAACAATATAGTTAGTCCCTTGAAAGTCTAAGATCTGATAGATTAGGTTAGTACTTCTAATTTCCAAGGAGTTATGAAATGGTCTAAGAGACTGAAAAGTTTGACGGAGAAAGGAGAGTTCAGTCCACACGATTTGCCCATTTCTGGTCGGTTCCCAGAGGAGACATTGGGTGCCTCTTGGCATTGGCAGGTCAGTATAAACCCCCGACAGGTTTCTGCCATAAGTTGTATGAGATTGGAACAGCAGAGCAGGGCTCCTTACTTGCTTCATGCAGGGCATGTCATTCGTTCACACAAGCACACCATAGTTAGTAAAGCACAGCAGAAAGCGTGTTCTCTAAGAGAACAAAGAACTAGAGCTCCAAGCATCCTTACCTTGTCCAGAAGGATCCCGGACGAGCCCTCAAGATGAAAGGTTGTTGTTGAATCATGATNCAGGGCATGTCATTCGTTCACACAAGCACACCATAGTTAGTAAAGCACAGCAGAAAGCGTGTTCTCTAAGAGAACAAAGAACTAGAGCTCCAAGCATCCTTACCTTGTCCAGAAGGATCCCGGACGAGCCCTCAAGATGAAAGGTTGTTGTTGAATCATGATGCCGGGATTCTTGGCCCCCAGAGGAGAAGAATTCAATCCGGGGCCAGAGACGAGGCTTGATCGCTCAGAGCTTTTGTGTAATAAAGTTTTATTAAAGTATAAAGGAGATAGAGAAAGCTTCTGACATAGGCATCAGAAGGGGGTAGAAAGAGTACCTGCTTGTTAGTATTAGCAATGAAGCTATATACTCTCCAATGAATCCAAAGAATGTCTGGAGGTTGTAAAGACCTCACCAGACCTACTCCCATAATTTACATTTTAAGATAACAGAATTAGCCAGAAGGTTTAATCCAGAGACTGTCCTCAGGCAGAATACATTGTTGTTATATAATCCTAAGGAATGTAGAGAAGGAAAAAAATGTTTGTCCTTTCCTCCTCCTTGAGAATTCCAGACCCCTCTCTCCTTGGGGACCCCCTAGACTTCTTATCAACCTGCCTAGGAAATGACTCTCTCACTTCCTCATTCTTTTTACAACTGTAGGATATTCCATTGAGTAAATTTACTATGATGTACTTAACCACTCATCTAATGATGGACATTTAAATTTTTCCCCCAATCTTTTGCTCGTGAGTCTGAGTGAGCTCCGAGAGATGGTGATGAACAGGGAGGCCTGGCGTGCTGTAGGTTTAATCCAGAGACTGTCCTCAGGCAGAATACATTGTTGTTATATAATCCTAAGGAATGTAGAGAAGGAAAAAAAGATTTGTCCTTTCTTCCTCCTTGAGAATTCCAAACCCCTCTCTCCTTGGGGACCCCTAGACTTCTTTTCAACCTGCCTAGGAACTGACTCTCTCATTCCCCCCTTTTCTTTTAGAATTGTGTTGCCTAGGGAAAAGGGGTGTCATTCTTGTTCCATAACTGCTTCCGAGCTGAGAAGGGGCATTGTCCCTAAATTGGCAAGGCAACATATTATCCTAATCCACATATTGAGGATATCTGATCTAGGGGCCCCAAACAGTAGTTGGAGGAAGGTGAAGCAGTAGCAGGAGTTTGAGCAACCATTTGTAACTTAAAAGCTTTTATGTGGCTAGAAACAAATCCAGTTATACAGTTACAGATGTAAGGCAATATAGTCATTAAAACAAGTTAAAATCAAAGTTAAAAGTCACATTAAGTCCATAGTTAAAGTGCAACGTATTGCACCAGTCCATTTTAGGGTTGGTAGATGTCATCAGATGAAGAAGAGGCATCGCATGTGATTGTTGTTGAAGGTATTCTCAGACTTGGAGAAAGTCCTTTCCTTGAAGTGGAGATGTCCACCACGGGAAGCCTTCCACTGATGAAGAGTCTTTATAACCTCCTTAGCCTGTTCACTATGACAGAGAAAAGCCTCAATCCATCCAGTAAAAGTATCTACCCAAACTTATAAGCAAGAATATCCATTAGCTTTTGGCATGAGTAAAATCAATTTCCCAGTCCTCTCCAGGATACTTCCCACTCCGTTGTAATCCAGATTTTGCTTCCAAATCCTGTTCAGCAGTCACCACAGCATAACCTGCTTTACGCTTTGCATCCCGAACAAAAGAACTGCCATCTGTAAATATTTCCAGGTCAGGATTGTCTAATGGGGTATCCGTTAGATCCTCCTGAGCTGCATAGTTTAAAGTTAGGAATTGAGAANAGCAGTCACCACGGCATAACCTGCTTTACGCTTCCCATTGTGAACAAAAGAACTGCCATCTGTAAATATTTCCAGGTCAGGATTGTCTAATGGGGTATCCGTTAGATCCTCCTGAGCTGCATAGTTTAAAGTTAGGAATTGAGAACAATCGTGATCAGGTGTTTCATTTTCCTTCTCAGGAAGGAAAGTGGCAGGATTTAAATTTCCACAAACTTTAAGCTTAGTTACTGGTCCTTCTAACAACAATGACTGGTATTTAAGAAGCCTACTGTCTGTCATCCAAATATTAACCTTAGAATTTAAGATTCCACTCACATCTTGAGAAGTCAGTACAGTGAGGTTTCGTCCGTTAATTATTTTTAAAGCTTCAGGTGCTAATAAAGCTGCTGCCCCAATTACTCTTAGGCAGTGGGGCCACCCACGTGAAATTACATTAAATTCTCTGCTTAGATAAGCAATAGGTTGCTGATGAGGCCCTCAGGGTTTTGTCAAAACTCCCAAGGCCATACCTTTTCTTTCAGTTACAAACAAATTAAATTCTGACCCTGTGGGCAAGCTCAGAGCTGGAGCTTGCAGGAGAGCATTCTGAAGAACCTTAAAAGCCTTTTGAGTTTCTGGAGACCAAATCAGTTTGTCAGTTTGGGCCTGCTGAGTTTCAGCTATAAGTTTATATAAAGGCCGGGCTAGTTCCCCATAACCTGGAATTCAAATGCGACAGTAACCTGTGATTCCCCAAAATCCTCTCAATTGTTTGAAAGTCATAGGTAGGGGGTGATTTAGTTTAGGTTTAATTTTCTCAGGGCCTATGGCCCTGGTCCCTTCTGATATGATTAGACCCAGATATCTAACCGATTGTTGACAGTTCAGTTCAGTTCAGTCGCTCAGTCGTGTCCGACTCTTTGCGACCCCATGAATCGCAGCATGCCAGGCCTCCCTGTTCTTGAGCGCCGAAGAATTGATGCTTTTGAACTGTGGTGTTGGAGAAGACTCTTGAGAGTCCCTTGGACTGCAAGGAGATCCAACCAGTCCATTCTGAAGGAGATCAACCCTGGGATTTCTTTGGAAGGAATGATGCTGAAGCTGAAACTCCAGTACTTTGGCCACCTCATGCGAAGAGTTGACTCATTGGAAAAGACTCTAATGCTGGGAGTGATTGGGGGCAGGAGGAGAAGGGGACGACCGAGGTTGAGATGGCTGGATGGCATCACTGACTTGATGGACGTGAGTCTGAGTGAACTCCGAGAGATGGTGATGAACAGGGAGGCCTGGCGTGCTGTGATTCATGGGGTCGCAAAGAGTCGGACAGGACTGAGCGACTGAACTGAACTGGTGCCATCCCTGGTGGCTCAGAGGATAAAGCATCTGCCTGCAATGTAGGAGACCCAGGTTCAATCCCTGGGTTGGGAAGATCCCCTGGAGAAGGAAATGGCAACCCACTCCAGTATTCTTGTCTGGAGAATCCCATGGACAGAGGAGCCTGGCGGGGTACAGTCCACGGGGTCGCAAAGAGTCAGACATGACTAAGCGACTTCACTTTCACTTTCTTTTCATGCCATCCTCAGTCACTTCGGTTGTGCCCAACTCTTTGTGACCTATGGACTATATAGCCTGCCAGGCTTCTCCTTCCTTGGGATTCTCCAGGCAAGAATATTGGAAAGGATTGCCATGCCCTCCTCCAGGGGATCTTCCCAGCCCAGGAATTGAACCATATCTCCTGTGTCTCCTGCCCTGCAGTCAGCTTCTTTACCCGCTGAGCCACCTGGGAAGCCAATTACCGGATTAGAACTTAGTAAATCCTTGTAAAAGCCTCCCTCCGACTCTGTGACCCCATGGACTGTAGCCTACCAGGCTCCTCTGTCCATGGGATTTTCCAGGCAATAGTACTAGGGTGAGTTCCCATTTCCCTTCTCCAGGGGATCTTCTCAACCCAGGGCTCGAACCCTGGTCTCCCGCATTGTAGACAGACGCTTTACCATCTGAGCCACCAGGGAAGTCCAATTACCGGATTAGAGCTTAGTAAATCCTTGTAAAAGCCTCCCTCTTAGTCAACCTTGATTTCCATAGGAATGAGGACATTATTCGGTGGAGAAAAAAAAATGTCTCCTAAGATTTCGTTAGCCCAGCAGTCTCTGCCACAACTTGCAACAGCCAAGGTCTCTAAAGAATAGGGGAGTGGGTCCTAATCATTGTGGTTGCTACTATCATTGTTAAAGGCTTCCCCCAGCATAACCACCATTGTCCTTTCATGACATCTTTTAGCTGGACTTGGAGATCTGGAGCTTAAGAAATTCATTTTCAGTTTCTAACTCCTAGAACATGGGTTGGCAGAGAGGACCTTTATATATTTCCTAAATGAACAAATGGAAGAAGGTGGAGGTCTAGGAAGAAAGAAGGGGAAGGGACTGAAGTGTGAGGTGAGGAGGAAGGAAGAGTGCAGAACAAGGGAGGGGCCAGAGGGATGCTGGGCACAGCACAAAGACCCAGTGACCCGTGAACCTGGCCACTGCTGACCACCTGCCCCCACAGATGTCTGGATTCCACCCACAGCCCCAAGCCCAGTGACCATCTCACCCCATTGGAATCCACAGAAACAGGTCACAGAGAGAGACAGTCACTTGTTCTTAAGGGAAAGAGACTGAACAGGAAGCACTCAGGGCAACTGATTCCAGTGAGGCAGGATTCCAGGCAACCCAGTCTCCAGAAAAACACTAGGCTTCTGAGAGGTGGAAGGATGAACTCCTTGCCTTTTCTCCATTGCTCAGCTCCTTGCACTTGAGCTGGCCAGCCCTGGCTCCTGAAGGCCTTGCCTGTCAGGTTCTCAGGTGTAGATGGAGGGAGCCTCAGCCAATCCAAGCTCCTCTTAATGGACCAAGCTACTGAGGCCTTATGGTCCTGCTTCCTTACCAGACTTTCCTGGGAGAGCAAGGGGAGGGCCATCCCCCTCCCTCCTGCCACCACCATCCCTGTGCCTGGTGAAGATGCCAGTTGGAATTCCTTGAATGTTGTCAACAAGAACCCTACAAGGAAGAGGTCCCTGTGGACAGAGCAGGAGAAAACCTCCCCAGTGGGGAGGCATAGTGACCTGTCTATTTCTTTTTCCAGCCTTCTGAGGGATATGACCAGCCTAGGGGAGAGGATATTATACCTGGTCTTCTCATAGAGATGTTAAGAACCGAAAGCCTCATGTTGATTCTCCTCTTACCTCTAAAATCCCTGTGCCCCAACTTGTCAATTAGAACACGTGTGGGTCACACCCTTATTTCTTCTGAACAATCTTGAGTAAATCAAAATTTCCCTCTATTCCTGACCAGAATAACAACTCTACTGAACTCTAACTGAAATTCTTCCTGCTGTCCCAGAGCTGGTTCTGATTACCAGTGGGGTTGGGCCAGCCATTGGTAGGAGGAGGAAGGCTGGACTCTGGATGCTGAATTTTGAGTCAGGTGGGCCTGTGGACCTCAAGGAGAAGAGGGTGGGCTGGCAAGAGAGGAAAAGCTAGGGCTGTGGCATTCCTAACAACCAGGGACTCTCTGTGGAGGCTGAGAATGCCTCTGGAAGGGACTTGTGGGAATTAGCTCTCATTTGCTAAAACAAGTACCTTAGAAGGTTTCTGGGTTTATGTCTGGGGAGGAAGCTGAGGGAAATGGCAGGAGGTGATGATGGTACTAATGATCAAGAGCACATTAGCAGTCCTTTGGGACAGCCTCACACACAAAGCACTTTGATGTGTATTTTCTCGTCAGGTCCTCCTGGCACACCTGGGAGGGAGTGTTGTGATTCTTGTTTTACAGACAGTGACAATGATGGTGGCCCACTGAGTGCTCGTGATGGGCCAAGTCTTGAGGGAGTCAGTGATGCTCATTTTGGTCACTTCACTGCTAAGTCATTAAGGGCCTTCAAGGTCAACATGTCCATTTCCTTACTCTCTTTTACAGCCATGAAAATTAAAGCTCAGAGAAGCAAAGTCACTGCCCTGCATGAAGTGAAGTCACTCAGTCGTGTCCGACTCTTTGCGACCCCGTGGACTGTAACCTACTAGGCTTCTCTGTCCATGGGATTCTCCAGGCAAGAATACTGGAGTGGATTGCCATTTCCTTCTCCAGGGGATCTTCCTGACCCAGGGATCGAACCCAGGTCTCCCGCATTGGAGGCAGACGCTTTAACCTCTGAGCCACCAGGGAAGCCCTAGCTATGTTCCCCTCTATGAATTGGCAGAAAAAGCTGACTATGTGTCCAGTGATAATTAGTTAATTGCAGCCATCGCATCAGGCATGCCCTCATCATTTTTATCCCTGGGAATTTGTATCCCCCAGTGCTGTAAATCTTGTTTGAGCCAATGAAGTACACAAAGCTCAGATGAGGTAATAGGATAATAATAATAATGACAAGAACAGCAACAATAAAACAATAGCAATAGTGATGTTAATTATTATGTGTGCACGCATGCTAAGTCACTTCTGTGGTGTCCAACTCTTTGTGATGCTGTAAGCTATGGCCTGCCAGGCTCCTCTGTCCATGGGATTTTCCAAGCAAGAATACTGGAGTTGGGTGCCATTTCCTTCCCTGGTTATTATAATAATAGTAACACATTATAGATATTGTTTCATATGTGCTTTACTTATAATAATCCATGTAATATTCAAACATCTCAAGAAGACATCTCATCTTGAAATTCAGTGGAAATATTGTTTTGACCACCAGGGGAAACACTCCTTACTGGGACACTAACATCTCCAAACTAGCAGAACTCAGAGTTCCTGAAATAGGAAACATATACTGTGAGTGAGTTACTGGGTGTAAGAGTCACAGAATCCACTCCCATTTCACGGCTTGATTCCCATGTCCATGCATTCTGGCACTGAGGAAACAATGCCATATAGTCTCTGACTCAAAACTTAAACTTAGCATCATGTTTAATTTAAAGAAGTATGTAAGATAAAGTCCTATTCTTTCAAAGTGTTGTTCCCTACGAATAGCGATAACTGAATCTTAATAAGTCATTTCATCTTTCAACTTGTCCAGCATATTCCAAGTGTCGGAGACTAGTTAAGGTCACTGATTCTATAATTATGAACCCACAGAAGTGAAATGAGTTTCTTGATCAGATGCAATGCTATGGGGATTCTCTGATGGTGGATTAGGCACACTGTGAATTCATAGATAATGATGCTAGCAAAAGCTCTGTGGGCAAGGGAAGCAAATTCTTATCTAGAATCTGTATATGTTCCCATGAAGACAAATCACTGTCCCCTCCCTGATGGAAGAGATCCAATATAATCAAACTGCCACAGGTGACAGCTGTTCTCCTGAGGCACGGTGTCATAGAGTTGATATCTGCTATTTGTGATTTAAGCACTCATCAGTAGTGGCAAACAGGTCAGCTGTGGAAAAAGGGAACCCTGGTCCTAAGCCCATATGAATAGCCTCCATCCTTGCTTAATAGACATTTTGCTCATACACCCACTGCATGAGGGTCTCAGGAAAAAGCCTGACTGACATTCACAGAGCGTGTCATTTTTTCCACCTGATTTGTCTCCTCTGAAGCTGATAGCCTTTCATGAACATTCATGTGGGACACACAGATTCTGTGTCCACTCTAAGGAAGTCCATCCACATATCTCTCCTTTCCCCAAACTTTCTTGCCACCAATCTTTGTATCTTGTGGTGTATTTAGTAGCTTTCGCTCATTTTTGCATTTTCTTATGGAAATCAATCTGTGAAAACTTTCTATCTTTAAAAGTTTTAATTTTGGTAATCTATATCTCCCTTGGAAAATATCCATTCCATCTAAGTTTGCAATTATATTTGCATAGGGATCGGCAAACAGAAAGCAGAGTTGGGGGATTTAAGTTTCTTGCACAGGAATACACAGCTGATAAGCAGTAGTTTACCAATCTGCCCAAACAGAGACTTTGAGATCATTAGTGCAGAAATGGATCAGAAGGGAAAAGAACTGGAGAGGCTGACATTTCAGTCTAGTAGCAAAATATTTCCCCCCAATAGATGAACTGAGTCCCACCAGACAGGTGCTATCTACGATCCACTCTGCCATTTTCTTTGTTCAAGGAAACAGGAAAAAGTAAAAAACAAAAATAAAACAGAAAACAACAATCCTCATAGAGACCAAATTAACAGAGAATTAATTAACAACATTTTTTTAACTCCACCCCTTAGTACCTGTACACTTCCTAAGAACTGCTGGTTTGTGGACTGCAAATTCCATGAGGACAGGTGTTGTGACTCTCTGTCACCAGTGCCAGGGATCAGTGATGACAGTTGACAATTAATGGCTCCCTTCAGTGAACTACAGGGAATCAGAGATACTGGTAAAGCTGGATTAAAACCCTAATAGCTTCCTTGATTGCTCCCTTTTTTACCTCCACACCCAAGTCATCACATGCTCTTGCTTCTTTCATGTCACTTCCCCACTCACTGCCACCATCAAGTCTAGTGGCTCAGAAATTATGCTTAGGTCTACCCCCACTAAGTGTTCCTCTTTAATCCAACCCCCTCGTCCATGGTCCCAAGCCATTCTTCTGAAAATACTGAGGCACCCTCTCTCCTCTAGTCTGGTCCACATCCCAGGTTCTTAAAAATAGAGGTTGTCTATCTTTAAGATAAAATCTATTATCATCTTGAATTACAAACTCTGTTACTATCTATCCAAGTAGAGAGACAAATAAAACCTCATCACTTCACCCACAAGACTTTCATCTCTACATTATCCTGATTCCTGAATCTAGTTGTAGCAGAGCCACCAGGTAGACTCCACACCTTCTGGAAGGAACTCCAAGAGCCAATAAGACCTCTTCCCCAGTATCCAGGCAACCTCCTTCCCCACAAAGCCAGAAACAGAAAGTTCTCAAAAGTTTTAAGTCCCTTCCACCAGCCACAAAACTCCCTACCCTCTCCCCGGATGGAGGGAATGCTCCAACAGCCCAAGAGACCCTTCACTTTCTGCCTGAAACCTCCTGGAAAAGTTGCCTGGAACTTTGCCACACCATTGGTGCTGTGGTACTCACCTACCTAAACCCCTGCTTAGCTCAGCCCTGTTACATCTTTCATCTGCAAGACATCTGAGCCACCAATGAGGCCTGAAAGAAAGCTGGATTCCCATGCTAACTCTGAGGCTTGTTCCAGGGTTCTTATAGAGTCTCATATGTCATTTAGGTCCCTTGAAAGAGTCAGAGGCACTGTTTACAATGTACTGTACCTGTAACAACTTTAATTTTTGTATGGTTTTGTAATTGACCCTATGGTTCACAGAAAATACACTAGTTTATAGCATTTGATTTCATGCATTTCATCTACTGTGACACAGAATTTTGGAGACACAGAGGTCTTAGAGACCTTTCAATTTGAGGTGGTCATTCTAATAGATGAATAAAGTGAGATCCAGAGAAAGGAAGTAAATGGCCCAAAGTGACATAACAAGTTAGCAAGGTTGGAACTAGAACCCAGGTCAGTTAATGTCAAGTTCTGTTCCTTCCACAAGATGATGTAGAGTACAAGGTATCAGCCCCATAAACCATATTGCTTCCATACATCAGGCCAGGTCCATGGGTTACATTGGCTCTGTATACCATTGGCTTAATTTTCAATGTTGGTCACATATATTTATTATTTTCGTGTACCACTATGATTGCCTACTACTTGACGTTCTACTATGTCCATATACCATATCACTTTCGGGTACCATGTTTCACGTTAGTTACATGCATACTATTGATCCCAGTGCCTCTGTTGTAGATTACATTATCACCCATAGTATTTACTCCTCTCACTGTAGAGGGAATACATATCCATCCCCATGCCACATGACTTGCATTACTTTTCTGTGGGAAGAAAATACATCCTGCCCTTTTGTCAGAAGGCCTACACATAGGACTTGCTTTGTTCAATAAGATGTCAGCAAAGAGATGTGTGTTCAGTTCAGTTCACTTGCTCTGTC
Organism: Cephalophus harveyi; assembly: GCA_006410635.1. Taxonomy (NCBI): domain Eukaryota; kingdom Metazoa; phylum Chordata; class Mammalia; order Artiodactyla; family Bovidae; genus Cephalophus; species Cephalophus harveyi. The sequence goes on along the minus strand of SJYT01013068.1, from coordinate 426,057 downwards.
ACGTCCAACTCTTTGCAACCACATGGACTGCAGCACACCAGGCCTCCCTGTCCATCACCAACTTCCAGAGTTTACTCAAACTCATGTCCATTGACATGTATGTTACTTCTGAGCAGAAGCTTTAAGAGTCATCATGTATTTCAGCCATTGTTCCTTTCTCTTTCTCATAAGTCTGATGTGTTCCAGTTAGGGCCTCCTTCAGGCTGGATCCAAGAATCCAATGGCAGAAGGCCACAGGCTACTTGCAACTGATTGGAACATGACAAGTAAATGGACTTTTACTGTGTGATCCCATGAGACTATGGAGTTGTTTCTAACTGCACCACAATGTTGAAAGTTGATCGAGACAGCCATACTTGGTTTCATGTTCCACATTTGTTCCACTGACCAAGTACTGTGTTGGTTCTACTGTATAAAGTTGGTTTCATATGTTATAGATGCTGTCCCTTTCCTCACCAATGAACACTTACCCCAGATTCCTCCTGTCTCCCAGTTCAGCAGGCCAGTCTACCTCCCCATCACTTTGAGAAAAGCCCTCTTCATGTCCTTGTTCCTCAGACTGTAGACCACAGGATTAAGCAGAGCAGTGAAGACATTATAAAAGAGTGATACCTGCTTGTCTTGCTCAGGGGAATAGCTTGAATTGGGCCTCATGTAGAGATAGGTGGCTGGAGCATAGAAGAATGTGATCACAGTCAGGTGGGAAGCACAGGTGGAAAAAGCCTTGCAGCGGGCCTGCATGGACTTGAACTTGAGAATGGCCTGGGCAATACGGATGTAGGAGGCCAGAATGAGCAAGAGTGGGGCAACAACCATGAAGACACTGATGACTAGGTCCACCATTTCAATGACATGAGTGTCCATGCAAGCCAAATTTCGTACTGAAGGGCCCTCACAGAAGTAGTGGTTGACCATGTTGGGCCCACAGTATGGCAGCCTCATGGTGAAAAAAGTGTGGATCAGAGAGAAGAAGAAACCACAGACCCAGGTCCCAGCTGACAATCGTGTGCACAGGCCCCAGCTGAGGATGACAGTATAGCGCAGTGGATAGCAGATGGCCACGTACCGGTCAAAGGCCATGACGACAAATAAAATGCACTCAGTCAGGCCCACGACACCAAAGATGTACATCTGTAACCAACAACCAGCAAAGGAGATGGTCTGAGATCGAGAAAGAAGATGAACCAGCATCTGGGGCACAGTGGTGGTGACACAGCTCATATCCAGCAGGGAGAGGATACAGAGGAAGAAGTACATGGGAGTGTGGAGCTGCGTGTCCAGGCATATCAGGGTGATGACGAGCCCATTGCCAAGGACTGAGCTCAGGAAAAGAAGAAGGAAGGCACTGAAGAGGGTCCTGTTGGTCGTGGGGTCACTGGAGAAGCCAAGCAGGATAAATTCAGAAACCCAGCTTTGGTTCTGCCCTGGAGGCATCCACATGATGGGCCTATAGGAGAATGATATGCATTTAAATATCACCTAAAATATGATAGTTTAGTAAGATCTGGAGAGAGGCAGCTGTAATACTGATTCTCAGCCCACTACCTACCTACTACTTTTTACATTTACTTCACTTTCTGAGCCTCAGTTTCTTCTGTAAAATGTGGCTAATAATACTCATCTCTCAGGGTGTTTAGGAGGAGTTGGGGAGTTGTGTGTGAATCACCTCCTACAATGCCTTAAAACACTAAATAGTAGTAAATGCTCATTTGCAATCTCCCCAGGCTTATTCCCAACCCTTCAAAGGAAAAATTGGTCACTCAAATGTCTAGTAACAATCAGCTTACACAGTATCTGCTCCAGCCCCCAAAACCTGCAGATGTCAGCTTCCTCTCTACCTTAGAGATCATTTGTCTGGACGTGCGACAAGCCTCTCCTCACCGTATAAATTTTCTCTTTGACAGCTGACGATAAGAGGCATAACCAATAGAAGGCGGGGCTTCCTTGTTGGCTCAGGAGGTAAACTATCTGCCTGCAATGCAGGAAACCTGGGTTTGATCCATTGATCAGGAAGAGCCCCTGGAGAAAGGAATGGCAACCCACTTCGGTATTCTTGCCTGGAGAATTCCATGGACAGAGAAGCCTAGCAACATGATGCTGGTAGGAGGGAGGCTCTGAGGTTGAAGCTTCAATTCTCCTTCCTCAGTTGCTCAACTAGAGAGCCACTGGGTTGGTAGCGTCCAACCACAGTCACATACTCAGGCCACACACACTCTCCCTACCCAGTGGTCACTTCTAGGAGAGCTCGGGCCTGTGGCTCCCCCCCCCCCCCCCCCCCCCCCCCCCCCCCCCCTCCCCCCCCCCCGCTCCCCCCCCTCTTTTTCTGTT
>SJYT01013068.1:280199-413779 GCA_006410635.1 Cephalophus harveyi | reverse complement strand
AGCACCGAAGAATTGATGCTTTTGAACTGTGGTGTTGGAGAAGACTCTTGAGAGTCCCTTGGACTGCAAGGAGATCCAACCAGTCCATTCTGAAGGAGATCAGCCCTGGGATTTCTTTGGAAGGAATGATGCTAAAGCTAAAACTCCAGTAGTTTGGCCACCCCATGCGAAGGGTTGACTCATTGGAAAAGACTCTGATGCTGGGAGGGATTGGGGGCAGGAGGAGAAGGGGATGACCAAGGATGAGATGGCTGGATGGCATCACTGACTCGATGGATGTGAGTCTGAGTGAACTCCGAGAGATGGTAATGAACAGGGAGGCCTGGGGTGCTGCGATTCATGGGGTCACAAAGAGTCGGACACGACTGAGCGACTGACCTGAACTGAACTTGTTGTTCAGTTACTAAGTGCAACCCCATGGACTGCAGCACGCCAAGCTTCCCTGTCCTTCACCATCTCCTGGAGCTTGCTCAAACTCATATCCATTGAGTCAGTGATGCCATCCAACCATCTTATCCTCTGTCGTTCCCTTATCCTCCTATCCTCAATCTTTCCCAACATTAGGGTCTTTTCCAATGAGTTGGCTCTTTGCATCGGGTGGCCAAAGTATTGGAGCTTCAGCTTCAGCCCTTCTAATGGTGTTCCAAAATTTCTATACCACTTTCCCACAACACAACATTTTTAAAACCTCAGCCATGAGACATCTTTCTCAGCGTGGTGCTGTATTTCTCAAGTCATCATCCGAAAGATGAAAAGCATTTATGTTAAATGAAAAGCTTTTGTGTTAAGTTTTGGGGACTGCTTTTCTACACATCCTCAATAAGATTTGGCCAAATTATTTCCGGCCTTACAAAAATTCTGCAAGGTGAATGGACTGTTTAAAAGTTGGAAGTCTGTTCTTTTTTTTGTTTCAAAACTTGCCTATCTTCCTAGGAAGATTTTTATTTGTATTCACATGCAAAAGAGGGAAATATATTGGCAACATAGCATATTATGCCAAAGTGCTTCTGAATACAAGCCACATGAAAGCAGTTTAATTTCCTTCTGGGTCTCGTATGGGAAAGCAAGTCAATATAATTTTCTCTTTGAGGCTTTGATTCCATTCCACATGACAGCCTCCTCAACACACTAGAAAGATGATCTGAGCTATGTTATCACCAGGGAGGGGTGGCTCAGGCATTAGTAATCAAAGCGTATGAGCTTGTGTTAGAAGGAAAGGAAACATATTTTTCACAAAGCCTCGAGTATGTAATAAAAGTATTAAGATAACGTTAGAGTATATTACCAGGAATCCTATTTTAATTCCTTCAGTTTGAGAATTTATAATTTAGGAGGAATGAGGAGAAACTTAAAAGTATGGAGGAAAAAGTAAAGACTAAAAAAAAATAATATTTAGAAGGAGGCTGAGGGTTGGAATGTTAAGGAAGATCAAAGGGCAACAGAGATGAATTCAAAATAAATGAAGAGTCACTATAATTAGTAGTCATCTCCACAAATAATTCCTAACTTGAGATATTTGGCCTGTGAATTTCATGACAGTAGAAGTGACTGACTACATCACATTAAAACAATATTTAAACAGAATTTTAGAAATCATGGTGCTAAATACCAGTCACGGATCAAACTTAGGATCTATAATTTAGGGACCGCTACCAGTGATACATGGTGGAAGATTGCTTCCGAGACTCACAAGGAACAGTTAATTTACTTACTATACTTTGACTCATAATGAAGTCCAGCTCAAATTTTATTAAAAGATCTGCTCTTTAAATCTGAGAAAAGGTATATAACTGGAGAAGTTCAAGAATCCTGCATTCCAGCCCACTGCTTAAAATTATTTCTGTCTTTAAATTTCCTTGAGGTTAGCTGTATTCTGTGTGTGATATCACAGCCACCATCATCTCCTTTTCTTTCCTTTCCATTGTCTTTCTTGAATTAGTAGTTGCATTCTCATCTATGTGGGTGGTAGTTATTTACAAGGGTCCAACAGAACATTTTGAAACACCAGCATTGCATGAACTACTTATCTGACAGGTGGAAATGAAAAATAGTAAAGGCAATATCCAGTAACTGCATGTGAATCTGTGGCTTGTTCTTTCTTGACACAGAAGTTACAACTTTATTGGGTTAGGCACTGTCTGAGTTTAGTATAATAGAAATACATTAATAAGCTAGTTTATCTAATTCATAAAAAAAATTTTTATTCTGTAGAGAAATGTAATTTGTAAGGTAAATAGGCTCAAGTTGATCAAAACTCACACATAAAGTAATTTAACAATGGAATATCCTTGCCAACAGACACTAATTCAAAACAATCTGTCTTTGTTTGTAGGATATGATCGAATCCCCAGCAGAAAAAAGAATTTGCTGGTCCATTATACCAACACAAAGGCTGTTAGAATGTGCATGCCTGGTGAGTATTAAGCACAGGCATTCAGGGGTCAGGTGGAACAGTTTTTTCTAAACACAGTCTTTATTACAGAAGCAATAACAAATACTTTCACAGAACTAATCAATGTAGTCATCATATCACAGAGAGTTCATGTAATTCTACTCTGAATGGCCACATTTGAAAAATAAAATGTATTTTCTATATAAGATAATAATGAAATGTTCAATTTGAAAGCATAGCAAGTGACAATTGATTCAGGAACACTTATGGGAAATAGTCACATATTCATTTACAGATGAAGAATGGGGAGCACAGAAATGCTAAGTAACTTTCTCAAGGTCACATCAGTAAAAAGTGGCAAAGTGCAAGCTGGTACCAAAGTGTTTGGCTTTAAATCCAAGCACGTTCGGCTTTAAACCCATTGCACCGTGCTGCCTGCATCTTTTCAAGACAGGCACTGGAGATTCAAAGTCATATGAATTGAAGAGAACATAAAGACTTCATATCTGTTGATTTAGAGTCCAGTATTTCAAATCCTAAAAGATGATGCTGTGAAAGTGCTGCACTCAGCATGCCAACACATTTTGAAAACTCAGCAGTGGCCACAGGACTGGAAAAAGTCAGTTTTCATTCCAAACCCAAAGAAAGGCAATGCCAAAGAATGCTCAAACTACTGCCCAATTGCATTCATCTCACATGCTAGCAAGTAGTGCTCAAAATTATCCAAGACAGGCTTCAATAGTATGTGAACTGTGAACTTCCAGATGTTCAAGTTGGTTTTAGAAAAGGCAGAGGAACCAGAGATCAAATTGCCAACATCCGCTGGATCATGGAAAAAGCAAGAGAGTTCCAGAAAAACATCTATTTCTGCTTTATTGACTTTGCCAAAGCCTTTGACTCTGTGGATCACAACAAACTGTGGAAAATTCTTCAAGAGATGGGAGTACCAGACCACCTGACCTGCCTCCTGAGAAATCTGTATGCAGGTCAAGAAACAACAGTTAGAACTGGACATGGAAAAACAGACTGGTTCCAAATTGGGAAAGGAGTACGTCAACGCTATATACTGTCACCCTGCTTATTTAACTTATATGCAGAGTACATCATGGGAAATGCTGGACTGGATGAGGCACAAGCTAGAATCAAGATTGCAAGGAGAAATATCAATAACCTCAGATATTCAGATGACACCACATTTATAGCAGAAAGTGAAGAACTAAAGAGCCTCTTGATGAAAGTGAAAGAGGAGAGTGAAAAAGTTGGCTTAAAACTCAACATTCGGAAAACTAAGATCATGGCATCTGGTATCATCTCATTGCAAATAGATGGGGAAACAATGGAAACAGTGACGGACTTTATTTTGGGGGGCTCCAAAATCACTGCAGATGGTGACTGTAGCCATGAAATTAAGAGATGCTTGCTCCTTGGAAGAAAAGTTATGACCAACCTAGATAGCATATTAAAAAAGCAGAGATATTACTTTGCCAACAAAGTCCGTCTAGTCAAGGCTATGGTTTTTCCAGTAGTCATGTGTGGATGTGAGAATTGGACTATAAAGAAAGCTGAGTGCCAAAGAATTGATGCTTTTGAACTGTGGTGTTGTAGAAGACTCTTGAGAGTCCTTTAGACAGCAAGGAGATCCAACCAGTCCATCCTAAAGGAAATCAGTCCTGAATATTCATTGGAAGGACTAATGCTGAAGCTGAAGTTCCAATTCTTTGGCCACCTGATGCAAAGAACTGACTCATTTGAAAAGACCCTGATGCTGGGAAAGATTGATGGTGAGAGAAGAAGGGGGTGACAGAAGATGAGATGGTTGGATGGCATCACCGACTCAGTGGACATGAGTTTGAATAAACCCTGGGAGTTGGTGATGGACAGGGAGGTCTGGCGTGCTGTAGTCCATGGGGTCACAAAGAGTTGGACACGACTGAGCGACTGAACTAAACTGAACTGATCATCTAACTTAATGATGTGAGGTGCCAGAGTAAAGGAGAAGTCCCCACATTTGGATTTCACAGACATGTATTCCTGACCTCATGGACTGAGTCAGGCATTTTCTCCTCCTTGGTTGGTAGTGACACTGCTTCCAGACACTCAGAAGTGAGCAATAGATGCTTAAAGGGACTGGTTTAGTCTTGGAGAAAGTTATTCCTCCTGGCCTTTTAGGCTGGCTACAATCATACCAGCTTTCATAGCATATATGCTAATTTACTGCATTAGCATATATGAGTATTCTGTGGCCAGTCAATATACCAAATATTTTTATACATTTTATCTCATTTTATCCTCACAATGTGTGCTTAGTTGGTCACACATGTTCAGTCTTTGCGACCCCATGGACTGTAGCCCTCTAGGCTCCTCTGTCCATGGGGATTCTCCAGGCAAGAATAGTGGAGTGGGTTGCCATGCCCTCCTCCAGAGGATCTCCCCAACCCAGGGATCAAACCCAGGCCTCCCACACTGCAGGTGGATTCTTTACCATCTGAGTGACCAGGCATGGCCAATAATTTAGGGAAACATGTACCATTCTTATCATCTGATTTTACAGATGAGGAAACTATCACTTAAGGGATGCTAAGCAGTTTGCTCCAGATCAAGAGGAAGCAAAAGTTGGATGCAGAATTCAACTCCAGAGAGTAAAGCTCCAAAGTCCAGGCTGTTTACCCTCTTGCCTTTGAACGTGGGCATTGCTGAGGTTGTTCTGTGATGAGCTCCCACATCCATGGCTTCAATCACTGGGCCAAGCAGTTACGACCTCTGAAAGGTTTTGTACAGTTTCAGACTGATAGCTTACAAAACAAATAGCAAAAGTAAAATATACATTTTGGACCTCAAAAAAGTCTCTAAGGTTTAACATAATAATAGACTATCACTCAGCAATATAAATAAAGAACATATGTGAATTCTGTGTGTAAAAAGCATTATACTAAGTGAAAGAAACTAGATTCAGAAGATCCCATATTGTATAATTCTATTTATATGATTTTCTGGAAAAGATAAAACAATAAAACCCCCCCAAAAAGAAGAACCCACCAAAACCCATCAGTGGTTAATAGGGATTAGGGATGGAGGGATGAGTTAACTGCAAAAGAGAGCAGGAAACTTTGAGGGGAGATGCAAATATTCTGTAAATATTTGTCAAAAATTCTTATTTTGTGCACCTAAAAAGGTGAATTTACTATGTACAAATTGTAATTCAGTAAATCCACCTTGAAACAATAAATGAATAAATACAGTCTCAAATGCAACTTTCAAATCTCCTCTGGTGAGATGTAACCCATCAGTGAATTGTGGACTCAGTTTTGAGGCTGTGGCTGGCATTTTATAAAAATGAGATAGAATAGGAAATATCAGAACCAATGCACAAGGTGTCAAAAAAAGGAAAACTGTTAACAAAACATTTGCTTCAGGAAATTAATGTATCAGAAAAACAGAAACCGTTGTCAGGGGCTTCCCTGAGGAGAAATTGCCTGCCCATGCAGGAGATCCGGTTCAATCCCTGGTCTGGGAAGATCCCACATGCCGCAGAGCAACTAAGCCCACGCGCCACAAGTATTGAGCCTGTGCTCTAGAGTCTGGGAGCCACAGCTGCTGAAGCCCACATGCTCCAGGGCTCATGCTCGGAAATAAGAGATGCCACTGCAATGAGAAGCCCTCGCACCACAAAATTATATATATATACAAACCATTGTCAAAATAGAGGGAATTTAATACAAGAAACAGGTTACACAAGTGATGAAAAAAAAAAAAGAAGCGAAACAGAAGGTGAAGCAACTCAGAGATCAGCAGTGGCAGAAACCATAATACTCAGGGATCCAGGGAGGGGACAGTGTTGATAGACCCTGGAGCTGGGATTATGCAGAAGAAGCTGAAGTCACAGGAGGCTGATTTGGCTGGAACTGAAACATCTGTCAAGCATGCACTACAGGCAGGGGAAGATGGGGAGAATCTTCTTTGCTTTTCCATTCCTCCCATCCTCCAGTGTCATAGCAGGGCTGCCCATGGATCGGACCCAGCCGGAAGTACATACATAACCTGGGAGCCTCAGAAACATAGCCTGTTGGGATTGGCATCCCTGAGACAGAGCAGAGGAAGAACAAGAAACGGATTTGAGAGGGAAAAAGCCAGGGATTGGCACAGCTGTGTAATAAAATGTATTTCTGATTGAAGGTCAGCTTTTAGAAAGTTCAAAGCCCATTGTTTTAGAAGGCAAAAGTGAAAGTGAAGTTGCTCAGTCGTGTCCGACTCTTTGCAACCCATGGACTGTAGCCTACCATGCTCCTCCGTCCATGGGATTTTCCAGTCAAGAGTACTAGAGTGGGTTGCCATCTCCTTCTCCAGAGGATCTTCCTGACCCAGGGATCGAACCTGGGTTTCCCGCATTGTAGGCAGACGCTTTACCATCTCAGCCACCAGGCAAAGCTATTCTCTAATTTATGCTATTCTCTCTATATCAAAGAACAAAATAAATAGAAAATAAAATCACAATTTGGACCACTAGAAGATGCCAGATGCTTCCCTTTTTGGTGTGTTTGAAAAAGGCAGTTTGAACTATGGAAATTGAATTGGAAGACTCACCTACTTCTCACGTTAGTTTTGGAGTAGTTACACAAAGTAAGACTTAGTAGAGAAGAGAAATCTCCTGCCAGATGTAGGTGAGGTTTGCTGCTGCTGCTGCTGCTAAGTCGCTTCAGTCGTGTCCAACTCTGTGTGACCCCATAGACGGCAACCCATCAGTCTCCTCCATCCCTGGGATTCTCTAGGCAAGAACTCTAGAGTGGGTTGCCATTTCCTTCTCCAATGCATGAAAGTGAAAAGTGAAAGTGAAGTCACTCAGTTGTGTCCGACTCTTAGCGACCCCATGGACTGCAGCCCACCAGGGTCCTCTGTCCATGGGATTTTCCAGGCAAGAGTACTGGTGAGGTTTAGGCTAGTAAAAATAGGGCCGGAATGAAGTATACAAGTGGCAAATATGTAAGCAAAGGAATCCTTTTGATAGTGTGCAAGAAAAATATGTGTGTGTTCTATTGCTCAGTCGTGTCCTTTTCGCGATCACAAGGACTATAGCCCATGAGGCTCCTCTGTTCATGGAATTTTCCTGGCAGGAACATGGAGTGGGTTGCCATTTCCTTCTCCAGGGTATCTTCCCAATCCAAAGACTGAACCTGTATCTCCTGCATTGCAGGTAGATTCTTTACCTCTGAAACACGGGGGAAGCCTGTGCAAGAAAAATAGTAACAGTTAAAAACTGGTAAACTTGGTACCAAACTGCCTTTGTCAGCAATTAACAGGGTGACACCTTTATAAAATTGCCTGCGTTCACAAATAACAGTGGCCAAATCTCATCAACATCACCTTATCCTGGCTCTGATCATGATTCACTTCCTCTGGTTCCAAAGCTTTGACCTTGAATTATTTGGGGTTTCTGAGTGCAAGAAATGGCTCTCAAGGCTCCCTCCTTGAGTCAAATCTAATGCTTGACCCCATGTGCTTTAAAACATCCAGTGCTTACATTTTGCTTTATTCCTCTGTACCAATTGTGCAGTAACTGTACTTCAATCTGTTCCTTTTCTATCTGGGCTCCTTCAATCTGTCAATCAATCAATTAATCAACCAGTTATTTGGTTATTTTAAAACATGGTTCTAGTAATATTGTTTTAAACTTAACTGTGTCTGTATCAAGAGATTTATATATTTTTGGCTGCGGCTTGTGGGATCTTAATTCCTGGACCAGGGGTGAACCCATACTCCCTGAAGTGGAGGCACAGAGTCTTAACCACTGGATTGCCAGGAAAGTTCCATCAGGAGTTCTTTTTAAAGGCAGTGAATTTTTATAGGATGAATGGATGGTTGGATAGATGGATGGATGGATGGACACATGGGTGGGTGAATAAAGCCAATGTGAGTCTCAGTTCTAAGCTTCAGCCAGGCTGAGGGGTCTTCACACCCGTTTCCCGGTTGTGATAGCCATGCAGTTTAAAGACCATCAAAACGCCACTGCACTGCCATCTAGTGGTAATGCAACCCACATGTAAGAAAAATACTTGTAGAAAAACAAGCTTGAATGCAAAATGATGATGAATATCACTTTTCTTTTTTTTCTGGTTCCAGCTGCTTATAATTGCCTCTTTTCACTTGGCTATCTTTGATACTAGCAGAATTTTCACCTTGATTGTTTAACACGTGTACAAAAAACATGAGCAGAATTATATCAATGTGTCACCAGCTTAGGCCACATGTGATGCGGTAGGTCTTCCTTGGTGTATTAAATACCAAAGGTCTGCGTGTATTTTGAAACAGTCAAAATGGGTTCATTTAAAAAAAAAAATTATAGTAACCTTTTTTTCCACAGAAAATCATTATAATTTTAATGCTTTAGGACTTGTTTCATTTTGATGATTCTCTTTAAAGAGCATACCTTTTTTTTTTTCCTTTTGGTACAAGCACTAGCATCTTAATTGGTAAAAAAAATCCACTTATCTTAAACTATAATTATGTAAAAATAAAATGGTTTCGAAGTTTAGGATACCAGGAGTATAAAATGCCATTAATAATTGTATTTTATAATAAGTTATCTTGGCGAAAGGGAGTTGGAATTGAGAAAGGCTAGCCTGAGATGTTAGGAAACACCTTCCTCAAGGATCTTATGTTTGCCCTCTTTTTTTTTTTGGCTACTCTACTTGCAGGATCTTAGTTCCCAGACCAGGGATTAAATCTAGGCCCACAGCAGTGAACGTGCCAAGTCCCAGCCACTGGACTACCAGGGAACTCCCTTATGCTTGCCCTCAGTGGGATGTTTGAGGACTCTCAAACATGTACCCAGAGATATTTGAACAGATCTGAAGAGTCCTGTGGGAAAGGAGTTGAACTCTCTTCACAACTGAATGGACTCATTCAAGTTTGATGGACTCAAGGGTAGAGCAAAAAATATCCCAGGAGCCAGACCATGGAAAAGACTCTTGAGAGTCTTGGACAGCAAGGAGATCAAACCAGTCAATCCTAAAGGAAATCAGTCCTGAATCTTCATTGGAAGAACTGATGCTGAAGCTGAAGCTCCAATACTTCGGCCACCTGATGGAAACAGCCGACTCATTGGAAAAGACCCCGATGCTGGGAAAGATTGAGGGCAGGAGGAGAAGGGGATGACAGAGGATGAAATAGTTGCATGGCATCACCGACCTGATAGACATGAGTTTGAGCAAGCTCTGGGAGTTGGTGAAGGACAGGGAAGCCTGGCGTGCTGCAGTCCATGGGGTTGCAAAGAGCTGGACACAACTGAGCAACTGAACTGAACTGAGAGCATGAAGAATGTAAAAGCCCAAGGGAAATCCTCATGAGTGTTGAAGAAGTCTGCCGGGTGGGCCAGGCAGTGCCTCAATTTACTAAGGCCTTCAACTGATTGGATGAGGCCCACCCCAATTATGGAAGGCAGTCTGCTTTACTTCAAATCCACTGATTTAGATGTTAATCTCATCCAAAATACCCTCCCAGAATAATGTTTTACAGAATATCCTGTTTGGGTATCTGATCCCATCCAAGTTGACACAACAAAATGACTCATCACATGAACCTTGGAGCAAGCCTATTTTTGTCCATTGCGCTGTGCTCTCAATGGACTCTTAACCTGCAGATTCACACGGTTGAGTTCTGAGAAATCATATTGAATCTTTTCTCTGAATACTTTCTTATATATTTCCTTTGTTCTATATTTATGGAACTCCTATTATTAGGGCTTTAGACCTTCAATGGCACCCGACTCCAGTACTCTTGCCTGGAAAATCCCATGGACGGAGGAGCCTGGTAGGCTGCAGTCCATGGGGTCACGAAGAGTCGGACACGACTGAGTGACTTCCCTTTCACTTTTCACTTTCATGCATTGGAGAAGGAAATGGCAACCCACTCCAGTGTTCTTGCCTGGAGAATCCCAGGGATGGAGGAGCCTAGTGGGCTGCCGTCTATGGGGTCACACAGAATCGGACACGACTGAAGTGACTTAGCAGCAGTAGCAGCAGCAGACCTTCTCATTGGGCCTCTAATATTTCCATTTGCTTTTCCTATTTTTCATCTGTTTGTCTTTTACCTTGTTTTCTGGAAGACTTCCTTAATTTTCTTCTTTCAATATTTTTATCATGTTAATTTTTTCTATAAAATTTTAGTTTCAAGAATTTTTCCTTTGAGAGACCTGTCCCTTGTTTTAAAACTGTTCTACTTTTACGCGGCAATACCTTTTCTTATCTCTCTCAGGGTATTAATGGCATCATTTCTTTAAAAAGGTGGTTATTTCTCTTGCAAGTTTTGTATCCTCCAAGTTGCTTTTTTTCTGTTTATTTCTTTGGCTTCTATCTTTCATATTGGGAACTTCCCTCAGATGTCTGGTAATTCTTGGCTCTTTTCATATATTCAGGAGTGGGGAATTAAAAAGCTACTTGCAGGCTCCAACAGGGGAAGGGGAAGGGAGTATGTGTTGAGTGTGACCTCCACAACAGGGCAATCTGGCCCGACCACAGAGTTAGGAACCTTCACTGTCAGTCTGTTTAGATCTGTTTTACTGAGTGCTCAGCGCTCTGTCGTGTCTGACTCTTTGCAACCCCATGGACTATAGCCCACCAGGCACCTCTGTCTGTGCAATTTTTCCAGGTAAGAATACTGAAGTGGGTTGCCATGCCCTCCTCCAGGGCTTCCTAATCCAGGGATTGAAACCCGCCCCCACCCCACCCCTGTCTCTTAAATCTCCTGCATTGGAAGGTGGGTTCTTTACCACTAGCGCCACCTGGAAAGGTGAGTACACTTTGTTTTATTAGACCGGTCAAACTCCTCAGAGGGAACTTCTGATCTGCTTTCTTCAAGATGGGACTCTGGTTTGCTGACTGGGAGACAAGGCCAACGTGTCTGAGGATGCAGATATAGAGGTTTCCTTAATCTCTGTTCAGTACTATATGCCCTGCTTTCAGTCACGCCTGATGTCCTCTGTTTTAACCTCCCTGGTTTCACTGGGTCTCATCAGTGGCCCAGCTGCAGAGTGGGGAGGAGACCTGGGGCCACTTACTTAACGGGCTCTCAAAGCAATGGTCCTGTCTTCAGCCTCTCCCCACTTCCCTTCCTGCTTCCCCACGCTGCCCTGCCCAAGCCCCTTGGACACTCTGTAGTGTAAACCGGGGCGGGCTTCAGCTTTCCCACTGCTGCCTTCAAATCCTGTTTTCGGGTGGTTTTCTAAGTCATTTACTACCCCATCTGTTTCCTCCCTTCAAAATATTACTTCTGTCGCCTCCTCTCCCTTTTCTCTCCATCCTTGTGGGTTTATGCCTTTGTGACAATCACCTTGCTGTCATTTTAGTGGGTTGTGAGGAGGAGCAAAAGCAGGTGCCTGTGTATAATCCACTAACTTTACCTGGAAGACCTTCTGTGGGATCCTAGCTTCTGTTTATGAAGTTCCCTTTCATCCTAAAATTCTTTAAATATTTTTAAAGTACAGAAGTTGAGGTTTTTTTTTTTTTTTTCTAAAGGCAAACATAGTTAACCTTTGTGTTTGATTTCTTTCATTGTTTCCAAAATTAAGTAGTCTTTTTCCCATAGTAAGATTGGGTGTATATTTACTTAGATTTGTCTGAATTAAGATGGCCAAGAAGTCATGTGGCTTTCCTGGCGCCAGCTCCCAGCCTTCTGTTGGTGAAAGTCCTAGCTCTCCTTCCAGCGTGTCCCCAGGGCCCTTCAGAGTCCCTACGATGGTATCTATTCACTAACATTCTCAGCCAAGGCCTTTTCTTTCTTTCAATGGTATCTCTGTACGCCTTCGACTTTTTCTTTTTTTGGCCATACCAGGTAGCATATGGGATCTTAGTTCCCCATCCAGGGATCAAATCTGTGCCCTCTGCAGTGAAAGTGTGGAGTCCCAACCTCTGGAGTGCCAGGAAAGTCCCACTTCACATCTTTTTTGACCTCATATGTCACATCAAAACTTACCTCGCCAGGGTCTTATTTCATTATTCTTTGTTCCTTCTTAGCTAACAAAAGGTACCACAAACTATTTCAGAGGAACTTTACATTTATTGTTAATTTAATCTTTACAAGAACCTGGTGTGAGGGATACTATTAGTCCCCTTTCATAGATGAGTAAATTGAGACTGAGAGGTTAAGTCACCCTTGCTCAAAATCACAAGGCTACTAAGTCAAAGAGGGTCTATAGTGTAACAGCTTTTAACTGCTACATAGAAAATCCCATGGACGGAGAAGCCTAGTAGGCTGCAGTCCATGGGGTCACTAAGAGTCGGACACAACTGAGTGACTTCACTTTCATTTTTCACTTTCATGCGTTGGAGAGGGAAATGGCAACCCACTCCAGTGTTCTTGCCTGGAGAATCCCAGGGATGGGATTCTGGGGAGCCTGGTGGGCTTCTGTCTATGGGGTCACACAGAGTTGAACACTACTGAAGCGACTTAGCAGTAGCAGCAGGAGACTCTTCCTATATGAAAAAGTATTTACTGTGCTAACTAACACTGTAAGGAATTAAAAACTTTTAGTGGCTATTTTTCAAGACAATACTTTAACCTAGTGAAAGTGGAAATAGTGAAAATTTCAAAAACGTCTTTCACTACGATTTAGGGTTAACTTCTTCCATCCATGCCCACAGAATGCAGCATAGATTTGGCATTTTTAACATTGAGGTTAAAGATTATAAAAATAAAACCATCTATGACCGTGAATAGTTCTGTGGAGGTTATGTTATAAACTGTAACCGAGAAAGACTAGGTTTTAAGCAGTGTACTTAGATATGTTGGCGTGTTATTAGACACATACTTGAGCCTATTCCCCATTTCGCCCTTGTGTTTTTCAATTCAAAGAAGGATTTTTATTCTTCATGGAGACAAATGATATCAAAATCACAAGGCATCTTCTCTAGATTATCTCCATCTAAGGTTATGTAAATCATATGCAGTACTTGTGATTTAAGACACATTCTTTATCCTTACTTGGCTCAGTTGGTTTCCAAAAAAGAAGAGCAGAAAATTTCAGATCTTCTGCAGAGATGCGGGATGCTCTCTCCTCCAACCCAGGACATCCAGCTCCTCACCTCGGACACCAAGCTGATCGGATCCCCTACTTTGCCTCTCTCTCTCTCTAACACATTTATTAGACTACTCTGAGCATCGTATGTGATAGCAGAATGAATCAGACAGTCACGCTCTCTTAGAAGAGTTCATGGCCTAGAGGAGAGACTTAAAACTGTAGTATACAAGAAAAATCTAAGAAAAACACATTAGAAGATTCAGTCTTATAGGGAGAATATAAACTTTCTCTTTTATGCTTCTAGCCAAAGAATGGAGGTTTCAGAGTCCGTCACTGTCCTACCTTCACTCCTCCAAACAAACCTGAATCTCCTCATATTCTGCCTTCTCTTCTCAGTAAATGGCATGCAGGTCGTTTTTCAGGCCCCAGATGTCTGCTATTAGCGTCAACATCTGTCTGTCCCTTTCTGCCTCAAATCCAATCCATCGGCAGTTACTTCCAGTTCTAACTCCAAAGCACTTCAGCAGTCAACCAGTCCCTGCCTCTGCTGTGCCAGGGGCCGAGCACCATCGCCTCTCACTTGCACACCTGCAGTACTTCCTGAATAGACTCTTTGCTTCCACTTCTTCCATTTTTGCTGCATGACAACCCATTCTTCACAGAGAGCTCTTTTAAAAGTGCACACCGGCTCTGTCTCAGCCATAATGGTGTAACAAGGTCCAGACTTACCTTCCTCCATGACTAGAAAACTGGGAAATTTTTCAGTTTTCAATTTCAGAAAACTGAAAACTAGAAAATTGATTGGACAACATCAGACAACTGAAAGCCTAGGACCGTTATCCCTGAGACAAACGGAACAGTAAGCTGAGTCATATGGTTGTCCTGGTTACCTGAGGCAGTTTGCAGGCAGCAGAAATCCAAGCATATTGTGGCGGTTTTACTGAATTGAAGCGACAGATCAGAGTTTGGCGAGGCTAAGGCAGCACCGTTTTAAAAAAGACTACTTTTCACATCAAATTACCTTGGCTCCTAGGTCACAAATCAATTGACTGTGGTTCAACTTTCAATTTCAGTTCCCTTTACCTATTTATCAGTCATTACATCCTTATATGTCATCCTAATTTCTACCTCTGTACACAAAGTCTTATGATAAGAGTGTTTGTCTCCCAGCCTTGTTCTATTCTGTGTCTTTTGCATTTCCATACAATTTTTAGCATCAGTTTGTCAATTTCTAGAAAAAATCTGTTAGGATTCTGTTCGGAATTATGTAGAATTTACAGATCACTTTTATAAGGTTGTTTATCTTAATATTATGTCTTAGAATCCATGAGCATGATACAATTCTCCATTTACTTAGTTTTTCTTTAATATCTCTTATTAGTGTTTTGTATTTTTCAGTGTAGAAGTCTTACAGAATTTTTGTAAGTCTGTTCTTACATAGTTTATATTTTTGATGCTACTATATTTAGTATTTAAACATTATTTTTGAATTGTTTGACAGTAAACAAATATAATTGATTTTTGTATATTGCCCTTACATACTATGACCTTAAATTAAGGTTTTAGACCTACTAGTTTTTTGTACTTTTATTTTGTTATTTCTTATAAATAATCATATCGTCTGTGGACAAAGATGATTTTACTTCTTCTCTTCTATTTGTTAATTCCACTGTGATCAGGGAAATTACTTTGTAAAATTTCAATATTTCTGAAATTTCATGAGATTTGCTTTGTGGCTTAGCTTGTCACCATATTGGTGGGTGTGCTGGAAACACTCTAAAGATAACATGTCCATTGTCTCTGTCTACAATTTCTCATGAAATATTATTTCCCTTGATGGAATGCTATCATATACCATAACAAATGTGTAATATTTTTCTTTTACTGCTTTTAATGTAATTTCTTTATTTTTATTTTTGGTAGTTGAACTATGAAGTGCCTGGTTGTGATTCTCTTGTATTTATCTTGTTTGGAAATTGTTGACCCTCTTCTCAGAGGGTAATCTGCCTGCAATGTAGGAGACCGGGGTTAGAGCCTTGGATCAGGAAGATCCCCTGGAGAAGGGAATGGCAACCCACTCCCGTATTCTTGCCTGGAGAATTCCATGGACAGAGCAGTCTGGCAGGCTACAGTCAATGGGGTCGCAAAGAATTGGACATGACTCACAATAAACTGTGGAAAATTCTGAAAGAGATGGAAACACCAGACCACCTGACTTGCCTCTTGAGAAATCTGTATGCAGGTCAGGAAGCAACAGTTAGAACTGGACATGGAATAATAGACTGGTTTCAAATAGGAAAAGGAGTCCATCAAGGCTGTATATTGTCACCCTGCTTGTTTAACTTATATGAAGAGTACATCATGAGAAATGCTGGACTGGAAGAAACACAAGCTGGAATCAAGATTGCCGGGAGAAATATCAGTAATCTCAGATATGCAGATGACACCACCCTCATGGCAGAAAGTGAAGAGGAACTAAAAAGTCTCTTTATGAGAGTGAAAGTGGAGAGAGAAAAAGTTGGCTTAAAGCTCAACATTCAGAAAATGAAGATCATGGCATCCGGTCCCATCACTTCATGGGAAATAGATGGGGAAACAGTGGAAACAGTGTCAGGCTTTATTTTGGGGGGCTCCAAAATCACTGCAGATGGTGATTGCAGCCATGGAATTAAAAGATGCCTACTCCTTGGAAGAAAAGTTATGACCAACCTAGATAGCATGTTCAAAAGCAGAGACATTACTTGCCGACTAAGGTCCGTCTAGTCAAGGCTATGGTTTTTCCAGTAGTCATGTATGGATGTGAGAGTTGGACTGTGAAGAAGGCTGAGCACCGAAGAATTGATGATTTTGAACTGTGGTGTTGGAGAGGACTCTTGAGAGTCCCTTGGACTGCAAGGAGATCCAACCAGTCCATTCTAAAGGAGATCAGCCCTGGGATTTCTTTGGAAGGAATGATGCTAAAGCTGAAACTCCAGTACTTTGGCCACCTCATGTAAAGAGTTGACTCATTGGAAAAGACTGATGCTGGGAGGGATTGGGGGCAGGAGGAGAAGGGGATGACAGAAGATGAGATGGCTGGATGGCATCACGGACTCGATGGACGTGAGTCTGAGTGAACTTCGGGAGTTGGTGATGAACAGGGAGGCCTGGCGTGCTGCGATTCATGGGGTCACAAAGAGTCGGACACGACTGAGAGACTGAACTGAACTGAACTGAGCTACTAACACTTTCACTTCTGATATGTAAGTAGATTATTTCCACCAAATTTGAGAAAATTTCAACTATTTTTTGTCAGCTCTTTTGGGTCTCATTTGATTTCTTTTTTCATTCTGGGACTCAAATTATACTTGTGTTAGACCACTTAAAATATCCTACAGACTGAAGAGGCTCTGTTCATTATTTGCAATCTTATTTCCCTTCACTTTTCAGAATGTGTAATTTCTAATATTCTTTCTTCAAGTTCACTGACCATGGTGGTCATGAGAATTGCCTCCCAGGCTCCCAGCTCTCAGGAGCACAACTGACTGAGGACTTGAGCTGCTGTTCTCTGAAATTCATCATGTGTTTGTACTGAGTCCACACTTGCTGTGGCCTGCTCCAGCCAAACACTGAGAGTGGTTCCAAGCACTCCTCTGCTGGTTGACTTGGTCTCAAGGAAACCATTGGTCTTGCTGAACTTTCTAAGTTAACATTAGCAGAAGCTGGGTGAAGGATATAAGGGAACTTTCTGAACTATTTTTGTAACTTGAAAATCTAAAATGTTAAAAGAAATTGCAAGTATCATGAGTTTCTCTTTTAGGATACTTAAAGTGCAAACCAGTTTCAAAATGTGTAGAGATTTGGTTTAGTCTATTCATTTTTCTAGTGAACAAGAAAATTAAAAGCAGTGAACATCTATAACTTTTGTCTGCCTTGTAACCCTTCCTTTTCAGAACTGGTCTTTTCCAGCCCGATGTGCTTATCTATATATATCTACACACACACACATATGTATTTGTAACTCAAGTTCACAGCAGCACTATTCACAACAACCTAAAGGGGGAAGCAACCCAAGTGTCCATCAGGGAGTGAATGGATAAACACAGCGTGATATATACATTGAATGTAACACCATTCAGCCCTAAAATAAGAAGGAAATTCTGAGGATGCTGCACCGTGGATGAAGCTGGGGGACAGCATGCCAAGCAAAACAAGTCAATCACACCCACACACAAAATAGCGCATGATGCCACCTGCAGGAGGGACCTGGAGTCGCCAAATTCATAGAGACAGAAAGCAGCTGCCAGGGGCTGGAGGAGCAGGAATTGTTTCATGAGGATAGCGTGTCAGTTTTACAAGATGAAAGCAGTTCTGGAAATGGATGGTGGCAATGCATGCACAGCAATGTAAGTGTACTTAAATGCCACTGAACTGTATACCCAAAGATGGCAAATTGTATATTATGTATAATTTATCACATATACACATCCACAGAAAGTTTGTTAAAAAAAAAAATCAGTAAAAGAAGAAAGGAAATATTGGGGACTTCCCTGGTGGCTCAGCAGTAAAGAATCTGCCTGCCAATGCAGGAGACACAGGTTTGATTCCCAGGTCAGGAAGATCCCCTGGAGAAGGAAATGGTTGGTAACCCACTCCAGTAGTCTTGCCTGGGAAATCCTATGGACAGAGGAGACTTGTGGGCTACAGCCCATGGGGTTGCAAGAGTCAGACACAACTGGGCAACTAAGCAACAACAATAAAACAAAAAACAAAATCCAGCTCCTTGACAGTCACCTTCAAGCTCAAGTTGGGATCTGAGGTCAATCTGATGCAGAAGAAATCAGAGTGTCTAATAGGTCAGAGCAATGTCCATATGCAGACGCAGTTCCAAGAGAGCTCAGGCTCAATTCAGTTCAGTTCAGTCCCTCAGTCGTGTGCAACTCTTTGCTACCCCATGAATCTCAGTACGCCAGGCTTCCCTGTCCATCACCAACTCCCGAGTTCACTCAGACTCACGTCCATAGAGTCCGTGATGCCATCCAGCTATCTCATCCTCTGTTGTCCCCTTCTCCTCCTGCCCCCAATCCCTCCCAGCATCAGAGTCTTTTCCAATGAGTCAGCTCTTCGCATGAGGTGGCCAAAGTACTGGAGTTTCAGCTCTAATCCTTCTGCGGGTTTGATCCCCTGGAGGAGGGCACGGCAACCCACTCCAGTATTCTTGCCTGGGAAATCCCATGGACAGAGGAGCCTGATGGGCTACAGTCCACGGGGTCACAGAGTTGGACATGACTGAAGTGACTGAGCATGCACGCATGCAAACTAGAGAGTCAAGAATACGTATACATCTATGAGAATTTCATGTATTAATTAGGTGGTATCTCTCACCAGTGAGGAAATGAAGTAGTCACCAAATGATATTGGGAAATGGATTTTTTATCTGGAAAAAATAAAGCTTGAACCCTACCTCTTACTCACAAAAGTTATTTCCAGATGAGTTAACATCTAAATATATAAACAAAACATAGCAAAAGTGACAGAATATGTTTAAGACTTTGGCAAAGTGCTGAAAATGCTATGCAGAGAAAGTTTGATGAATTTTAATCATACAATTTTAAAGTTAATTATTAAAATAATTATAAAATATATGATGATTAAAGTTAAAAGAAAAGTCAGAAAATAGGGGAAACAATATATCATATAAATTAAATAGATATTCAGGATATATAAATGATTTTTACAATTAGACAAGAAACTACTTTCATAAAATACAAAGGAACAGTTAAATAAAACACTTCCAATCTCTTCTCCGAAACAACTATACATGGTGGCTAAAAAAAGATGAACAGTTCTTTACGTTCTGAAAAGCAAGAACTCTGAGGCATTTCTAAGTAATCCAGATAGAGATACAAGTATATTAAATTATTCATATATCAAAAATCCCTATATATTTATATTTCTATAAGGTCTTCCTTTGAATTTCATAGGAAATAGGAAATCCATACATAAGGAAATGTAAATGGCAAGTATGTGGAAAATATACTCAACTACACTTGTTTTCTATTTTTTTATGTGTCTGAATGTATTCACAAACATCCACACACTCTTCTGCACCCACATACAAACATCACAAAACAGATGAGAGGGTACATATATGGTGGGAATGCTGGTATTGGTGACTACTCAAAGTGCTCTTGAGAGTCCCTTGGACTGCAAGGAGATCAAATCAGTCAATCCTAAAGGAAACCAATCCTGAATATTCATTGGAAGGACTGCTGCTGAAG
Organism: Cephalophus harveyi; assembly: GCA_006410635.1. Classification (NCBI taxonomy): domain Eukaryota; kingdom Metazoa; phylum Chordata; class Mammalia; order Artiodactyla; family Bovidae; genus Cephalophus; species Cephalophus harveyi. Next base: position 394,119 of record SJYT01013068.1, on the reverse strand, counting down.
CCAAACTCCAATACTTCGGCCATCTGATGCAAAGACCTGACTCATTAGAAAAGACCCTGAACCTGGGAAAGATTGAAGTCAGGAGGAGAAGGGGATGACAGAAGGTAAGATCTTTGATGATCCAGCAGATGTTGGCAATTTGATCTCCAGTTCCTCTGCCTTTTCTAAATCCAGCTTGAACATCTGGAAATTCACCGTTCACATACTGTGAAAGCCTGGCTTGAAGAATTTTAAGCATTATTTTGCTAGTGTGTGAGATGAGTGCAGTTGTGAGGTAGTTTGAACATTGTTTGGCTTTGCCTTTCTTTGGGTTTGGAATGAAAACTGACCTTTTCCAGTCCTGTGGCCACTGCTGAGTTTTCCAAATTTGCTGACATATTGAGTGCAGCACTTTCACAGCATCATCTTTTACAATTTGAAATAGCTCAACTGGAATTCCATCACCTCCACTAGCTTTGTTCGTAGTGATGCTTCCTAAGGCCCACTTGACTTCACATTCCAGGATGTCTGGCTCTAGGTGAGTGATCACACCATCGTGGCTATCTGGGTCGTGAAGATCTTTTTTGTATAGTTCTTCTGTGTATTCTTGCCACCTCTTCTTAATATCTTCTGCTTCTGTTAGGTCCATACTGTTTCTGTCCTTTATTGAGCCCATCTTTGCATGAAATGTTCCCTTGGTATCTCTAACTTTCTTGAAGAGATCTCTAGTCTTTCTCATTCTGTTGTTTTCCTCTATTTCTTTGCATTGATCACTGAGGAAAGCTTTGTTATCTCTTCTTGCTATTCTTTGGAACTCTGCATTCAGATGCTTATATCTTTCCTTTTCTCCTTTGCTTTTCGCTTCTCTTCTTTTCACAGCTATTTGTAAAGCCTCCCCAGACAACCTCACTTAATCCTCATAGAGTCCCTGCATGGAGAGAGTAGAAGTGCCCGATCCAGGCGACACACCCTCTCCAAGGAGCAGAGCGAGGTCAAGGCAGGGAATCCAGCCCTGAAATCAGAGCGATGCTCCCTCTGGTTGGTCCTCAGATCAGGCTTAGGTCCAAGTCAGCTCTGTGTGCCCAGCATTGGCACAGGGCACATAATAGATGCCCAATACAAATTTGCTGAATAAATGTAATGTACTGAGCTAGACATGATCTCTCCTTCTGAACAACTCAAGGCTGAGGAAGGAGGATTGTGGGTTGGTGATACATCAGTGGGGTGGGGGCTGGGTTATATGTCCCAGAATTTCCTCCCCAAAGGTTTCCAGTTAGCAGAGGCCACAGGGGGCATCTTCTCATGGTATTTAAAGGGCAGAAGTAAAGGGGATGCTGCTTTTATGTGTCTGTGCTCAGCAGTCTGGGCAGGCACTTGTGCAGCCCCACGTGGTTGGCTTGGGACTGGAGCCCAATCTGCAAATGCCCCATCTTCCCCTGCAGGCCTGTAGGCTTCCTGACTCCAGGACGGATGTGTGTTTAGCTCTGGCATCAAGGACATTACTTTGCCAACAAAGGTCTGTCTAGTCAAAGCTGTGGTTTTTCCACTAGTCATGTATGGATGTGAGAGTTGCACCGTAAAGAAGGCTGAGTGCTGAAAAATTGATGGTTTTGAACTGTGGTGTTGGAGAAGACTCTTGAGAGTCCCTTGGACTGCAAGTAGATCCAACCAGTTGAATGGTTCTATGAAGACCTACAAGACCTGCTAGAAATAACACCCAAACAAGATATCCTTTTCATTTTAGGGGACTGGAATGCAAAAGCAGGAGGTCAAGAGATACCTGGAGTAACAGGTAAATTTGGCCTTGGAGTACAGAATGAGGGTTTAGGCTAGTAGAGTTTTGCTAAGAAAGCACACTGGTCATAGCAAACACCCTCTTCCAACAACACAAGAGAAGACTCTACACATTGACATCACCTACATGGTCAACACTGAAATAAGATTGATTATATTTTTTGCAGCCAAAGATGGAGAAGCTCTATACAGTCAGCAAAAACAAGACCAGGATCTGACTGTGGCTCAGATCATGAACTCCTTATTGCAAAATTCAGACTTAAATTGAAGAAAACCACTAAACCATTCAGGTAAGACCTAAATTAAATCCCTTACAATTATACAGTAGAAATGACAAACAGATTCAAGGGATTAGATCTGATAGACAGAGTGCCTGAAGAACTATGGGCGGAGGTTGTGACACTGTACCAGAGGCAGTGATCAAGACCATCCCCAAGAAAAAGTAATGCAAATGGCAAAATGATTGTCTGAGGAGACTTTACAAATAGCTGAGAAAAGAAGAGACATGAAAGGCAAAGAAGAAAAGGAAAGAAACCCATTTGAATGTAGAATTCAAAAAAAGAGCAAAGAGGGATAAGAAAGCCTTCCTCAGTGATTGTGCAAAGAAATAGACGTAAACAGTAGAATGGGAAAGTCTAGAGATCTCTTCAAGAAAGTTAGAGATACCAAGGGAACATTTCATGCAAAGATGGGCACAATAAAGGACAGAAACAGTATGGACCTAACAGAAGCAGAAGATATTAAGAAGAGGTGGCAAGAATACACAGAAGAACTATACAAAAAAGATCTTCACGACCCAGATAGCCACGATGGTGTGATCACTCACCTAGAGCCAGACATCCTGGAATGTGAAGTCAAGTGGGCCTTAGGAAGCATCACTACGAACAAAGCTAGTGGAGGTGATGGAATTCCAGTTGAGCTATTTCAAATTGTAAAAGATGATGCTGTGAAAGTGCTGCACTCAATATGTCAGCAAATTTGGAAAACTCAGCAGTAGNCTGGATAAAAGAAAGGGGGAAAAACTGTCCAGTTGATGGTAAACACATTATAAACAGACAAGATGTGTATAAGAGACAATTCCAGTTGAGCTATTTCAAATTGTAAAAGATGATGCTGTGAAAGTGCTGCACTCAATATGTCAGCAAATTTGGAAAACTCAGCAGTAGCCACAGGACTGGAAAAGATCAGTTTTCATTCCAAACCTAAAGAATGGCAATGCCAAACAATGTTCAAACTACCTCACAACTGCACTCATCTGACACACTAGCGAAACAATGCTCAAAATTCTCCAAGCCAGGCTTTCACAGTATGTGAACAGTGAATTTCCAGATGTTCAAGCTGGATTTAGAAAAGGCAGAGGAACTGGAGATCAAATTGCCAACATCTGCTGGATCATCGAAAAAGCAAGAGAGTTCCAGAAAAACATCTACTTCTGCTTTATTGACTATGTGAATCATAGTCAAAAGGCCAAAGACTTTGACTATGTGAATCACAACAAACTGTGGAAAATTCTGAAAGAGATGAGAATACCAGACCACCTGACCTGCCTCTTGGGAAACCTATATGCAGGTCAGGAAGCAACAGTTAGAACTGGACATGGAACAACAGACTGGTTCCAAATTGGGAAAGGAGTGCGTCAAGGTTGTGTATTGTCACTCTGCTTATTTAACTTATATGCACAGTATATCATGTGAAATGCCAGGGTGGATGAAGCACAAGCTGGAATCAAGATTGCCAGGAGAAATACCTATAACCTCAGATACACAGAGAATACTACCCTTATGGGAGAAAGCGAAGAAGAACTGAAGAGCCTCTTGAAAGTGAAAGAGGAGAGTGAAAAAGTTGGCTTAAAACTCAACATTCAGAAAACTAAGATCATGGCATTTGGTGTAGATGGGGAAACAGTGGAAACAGTGTCAGACTTTGTTTTTGCTCCTTGGAAGAAAAGCTATGACCAACCTAGACAGCATGTTAAAAAGCAGAGGCATCACTTTGCCGACAAATGTCTGTCTAGTCAAAGCTATGGCTTTTTCCAGTAGTCACGTATGGATGTGAGAGTTGGACCATAAAGAAAGCTGAGTGCCAAAGAATTGATGCTTTTGAACTGTGGTGTTGGAGAAGAGTCTTGAGAGTCCCTTGGACTGCAAGGAGATCCAACCAGTCCATCCTAAAGGAAATCAGTCCTGAATATTCACTGGAAGAACTGATGCCGAAACTGAAACTGTAATACTTTGGCCACCTGATGTGAAGAACTGACTCATTCGAAAAGACCCTGATTCTGGGAAAGAGTGAAGGCAGGAGGAGAAGGGGACGACAGAGGATGAGATGGTTGGATGGCATCACCCACTCAATTGATATGAGTTTGAGCAAGCTTCAGGAGTTGGTAAAGGACAGGGAAGCCTGGCGTGCTGCAGTCCATGGGGTCACAAAAAGTCAGACACGAATGAGTGACTGAATTGAACTGAACTGATTATCGCAGTGACTTTTTTCATTTGCTACCTCTCATTCGTGTTTATGTTGCATTCAATATCTTGCAGGTGGGGTGAATGCATGAAAATAGTGGTAAAATTTGAAGATACTCTCAGTGAACACTAGATGTCACTCATATCTTTGTTTGAACAAATGACCAGCCACTGATACTGCATTGTAAAATTGTGTCTTCTCATTTTGTTGATGGTTTTCTTCATCCAGCAAACACTTTTAAGTGTAATTAAAAGCCCCATTTGTTTATTTTTGCGTTTGTTTTTCTTGTCTGATGGGAAATCAAAAAAAACTATTACTAAGACTTATGTCAAAGAGTGGACTCTATGTTTTCTTCTAGGAGTTTTATTATTTTCAGACAATATGTTAAAGACCTTACATTTAGGTCTTTAATCCATTATGAATTCAGGTGTGAGAACATGTTCTAATTTCATTTTTTCACATATAGCTGCCCAGTTTTCCCAACACTGAAGAGACTATCTTTTCCCCATTGTATATTTTCGCTTCCTTTTCATAGATTAGGTAACCATAGGTGAGTGGGTTTATCTCTAAACTTTCTACTCTGTTCCATTGATCTATAGTTTTGTTTTTGTGCCAGTACCATACTGCCAGGGAATTCCCAAACTGAGTCTTGAAAGCATTTCTCTTGTGACAATAATGTTTTGTGGGAAATTCCCTGCTGGTCCAGTGATTAGGATAATATGCTTTCACTGCCAAGGTCCTGGGTTCAATTCCTGGTTGGAGAAATTAGATCCTGCAAGTCAAAAAAGAAAAAGGAAAGAAAATCAAGAAAGTATTTAATAATAATAATCATATTTTTATTTTAAAATAAAATATTTAAATATATTATTTAACACATTAAGATATTTAAAACAATAATAATATGTTTTATTATATTATGAGTGCAACTTCTGCAAATAATTGAAATTTTCATCTTCTTATTTTAATCAAGCAGTTCAGCCTCTTTGCAATTCATTTTATCTGCACACATCTATCTGACAAGCCTCTGGTTCCAAGGTGATTTTTAGTGATCAAGTTAGAGTGACATTTTCCTCCTTTTCTCAAAGAGAGGTTATTTCTCCCACAATCCTCACTGCGTACAACATAGGGTTGACTAATCTATTAAATTTTCTTATCATTTATTATTAGCTTCGTTAAGGAGATCAACCTTGAGCCTGAAACTAGACAACATTTGTGTTTTGTTGCCTGACGTAAGAGGGGTGAAGAATCATATTTTGGGGTATTGGAATGGCATGTTCCTGTGCTCTTCAGTGTTCCTTTGTCGCTCAAGGTCTCCTGATTCTGGTTACACTGCACCATGTACTTTGATCCAATACCTTCCTTCATTCTCTGTTTAGCACAGAGAAGGGACATTAAACACACAGAGCTATCTGAAAATAAGATTTAGGCACCACTTTCAATGCACAGTGTTTTGTTCCCAAATGAAAATTATTTTTTTTCTAATGTTTATGTAAAACTATATATTTATAGGTATAGAAAGCTTTTATCCGTACTCCAAAAGTTTTTTTTTTTCCAAGACTGGATAAAAGAAAGGGGGAAAAACTGTCCAGTTGATGGTAAACACATTATAAACAGACACAGACACTTCTTCCTTCTCAGTATTTTTTAAAAATATTTTTATTTATTTCTTTTTGGCTGTTCTGGGTCTTTGGTGGTGCTCGGGCTTTTCTCTAGCTGGAGCGAGCAGGAACTACCCTCTAGTTACAGTGCGTGCGATTCTCATTGCAGAGGCTCCTCTTATTGTGGAGCACGGGCTTTAGGGCACAGGCTCAACAGTTGTGGCACACGGGCTTAGCAGCTCCACAGCACGTGGGATCCTCCTGGATCAGAGATCAAACCTGCGTCCTCTGCAATGGCAGGGAAATTCTTTACCACTGAGCCATCAGGGAAGCTGTTAATATGTTTTTAATAATATTGGTTACTGGGACTTCTCTGGCAGTCCAGTGGCTAAGACTCCACACTCCCAGTGCACAAGGCCTGGTTTGAATTCCTGGTCGGGGTAACTCGATCCCACGTACTTTGTTTGGCAAACAAAGAGAGAAGATTGCCAAAGATCCCAAGTGCCGAAGCTAAGACCGGCACAGCCAAATAAATGCATAAAAATAAATATTTAATTATATTGGTTACCATTTATGGAATACGTTCTATATGTCATTTGCTAAGTGGGACATTTTCTGTGCTTTCTCAGTTAACTTATTTACTCTGTACATCAACCCCATGAGCTAGGCTTTACTCTCCTTTCAGGTGAGGAGATGGAGGTCAGTGATGTTAAGCAACCACCTAAAGTCACGCTGACAGTGTGTGACAGCAGAGGGACTCAGACCCAGTTTTCTCTGAACCCAAAGTACATTTGTTTGCTTTTAGCCACCCTGTACTTTCTTTTATGCCTCGCTCCCCAAAATATCCTCAAGTAGATAATGCCACGAATAACTTAACAACCTTCAAGAATTTGGGAGATTCTGAATCATCGGCATTTTCTGTCACTTTCAATGAGTTAGTCTAAAATGTAATGAAACACGGAGGATTCAACTGAGTCGAGTGGACAATTTTAGATAGCACTTACCAGATTGTCTTTTAAAATACAAAAAAGAAACAGACATACAAAGCATTTTTCAAAATCAACCAGAGAGATTAGATACCCTTTGTAGTACTAAAAAAAAGTCTTTCCCCATTAGCTACATTCTGTGTTCATGAGAGTTGATATAAAAGCCAAAATCTGATAAAGAACTCAATTTTTATTGTGAAGTAGGGAAGAATTCTGTAGATGTCGAAGAGCCTAACAAACCTCAAGGACTGTTAGTCCTCTGCCCAGACTGCTAGGGAAAACTAAGAAAGTTTACTTTGGATAGATACGCTATAGACAAAAGGTTTGAAAGGTCTGAAAGGACAGATGATCACAAGTGAAGTCAGTGGACCATATGGGAAGTCCCAAAGAGGTGCTATACTGACGTGCTATACAAGTCAATTTATGACTGTAGCTAACATCTTAAAAAAAAGAATAAACATAAATGTAACTAGCAACAGTTAATTCATTACTTTATTTGCCAAATGTTACTCTTAATTCCTGTTATCCTCTAGAAGGTTTGCTTTATTTATTTAATAAATGTTGGATATGAGATGCAAGTTTTGCTGAAGAGTGACATTCATTTAAACTGTCACCAGAATTAAAGACATGCATAACTTAATTTTTCATCCCTTATTTTACCCCCACGGAAAATGTTACAATTAAATTTTGATTTGATCACCAAATATTTTTTCTTCCTCACAATATCAGCTGTGAGATTCAGTCGTAAACCAAAAACAGCAACAACTAGCACCCTGGAAACTAGATGCCACACAAATGAAAGGGAAATTAATTTCATCCTGATTATAAGACAGCTTAAATTTATAATTATATAAATTATGCATTCTAAAGGCAAGCTCTATAGAACTTTTAATAGCTATTGGGTGTTTCAAATGAAAAATACTCTGTTCATCATCTAAGTAAGAAGGAAAAAAAAAACTATGTAAACCTATAACCCTTTAAGAAGTCAGGATTTTAGAGGGGAAAATGCATAGTCTTAAAAATAATACTTGGAAAGAGCTACTGAATGAGGATGTAGGTTTTCCCTCCTTCAAACCAAGCATGGCAGTGCTATTAAGGGAAGTAACACCTGTTTAAAGGATGTTAAGAAAGTAAAATTTTGTTTTGTTTCACACCACTAGCCTAACATTGCAGCCTGAGGTTGGTCAGATGACACCTTTTGTAATTACGGTGGCAGATGCTGGTCTGTATAGAGTCCCAAGAGAATTCCAGACTCTGGGCTTAAAATCTCGGTTTCTCTTTGATATGGAAGGTTAGAGGAACCTCCCTGCCTTTCTTCAAACCCTTCATCTCATCATTTCTCACCCAAAGGTCAGGTTTAGCAAAAACCCATTCAATTTTTCTTTATTCTCTTTTTAGTCTATCTTCTTTCTTTCAATTTCATGTTTCTTTATTTGTAATACATTTTTCTTTAATCATATTAGTCTTCTTTACCTATATTCTCTTTTATCCTTTTATTTCCCAATAATTTTAAGCCCACATTTGTTTAGTAGTTACAGAATAGGCTCTGCATTTAAAAGAGGATGTCATTTCTCCTGCATATCACCAGCAAAAAATCATGTGATAGCTATGTCATTGGGACCTATTGAACTTTACAGCTCAGTTTCAATCACTAACCATGGTTAAACTTTATTTAGACAGCATTTAACTGTGTGTTAAAAGCTAATTTACTTTTTTAAAAATGTTTTTCTATACTGCTTTCCTAATGTATATGATCTTTTTTGATGTTACAGTAGATTGGTTAAAATTCGTTGTTGTCGTCCCTATTTTCTTTGAAAATAGTGTCGACGCACATGTAAGTCATGGTCCCAGATGGCAGCCAGTAGGAGCTCTGACGGAGAAGGCAGTGGCACCCCACTCCAGTACTCGTGCTTGGAAAATCCCATGGACGGAGGAGCCTGGTAGGCTGCAGTCCATGGGGTCGCGAAGAGTCAGACACGACTGAAGCAACTTAGCAGCAGCAGCAGCAGCAGGCGCTCCGAACATGGAGAGAAGGCACACGGCAGAATTGCTGAACAACAACAAAGGCAACAACAAGCTAAAGCAGCCCAGGTATTTAAAGCTCCCAAAATATCTTTAATTAGTGGAGACTTGAGTATACACTCATTTACTATGAATTTGAAAATGAATCATACTTTAAATCTGACCGCAGCCTCACAGCCCATTCTACCTTATCTTGGCACAAAGTTCCAATATTCCGGAAGCAACAGCAGCATAAAAGCTGAAGCTAACACAATGACAATTTCTAGGGTTCCTTACGGAGAAGGCAATGGCACCCCACTCCAGTACTCTTGCCTGGAAAATCCCATGGACGGAGGAGCCTGGTAGGCTGCAGTCCATGGGGTCGCGAAGAGTTGGACACGACTGAGCGACTTCCCTTTGACTTTTCATTTTCATGAATTGGAGAAGGCAATAGCAACCCACTCCAGTGTTCTTGCCTGGAGAATCCCAGGGACGGGGGAGCCTGGTGGGCTGCCGTCTATGGGGTCGCACAGAGTCGGACACGACTGAAGTGACTTAGCAGCAGCAGCAGCAGCAGGGTTCCTTACGTTAGGACGTTTCATCCACACACAACAATCCTTTAGGGAAATGGATACTGTTATCAAGTTCTCTCCTCTTCTAGAAATTGTGTATGTGCTCAGTCATGTCCGACTCTTTGCAACCCTTTGGATTGCAGCATGCCAGGCTCCTCTGTCCATGGCATTTTTCAGGCAAGAACACTGGAGTGCGTTGCCATTTCCTTCTCCGGGGGATCTTCCCTATCCAAACACACTTCTCCTGCATTGCAGGCAGATTTTTTACTGCTGAGCCATCAGGGAAGCCCCTTTCTAGAAACTATGGGTTGAACTATGAGTAGCCTATTAAATTCTGACACATATAGAATCATTCCATGGTTTCTGAGGGGACATATGTCCCCATGAGTGTGTCTGAGAGTCATTCTTCCATTCATTCCACAAGTATATGCTGGGTACATGCACACATAATACAAATGTGAACAAGACACCACAATCTCTTTGCTGCAGAGTCTAGTCAGAAACATCTGGCTTTATACTTCGAAATGTACTGTCAAGAGTTTGAACCCTTTGAATCCACTCTGTTTCTAATCCTGCTTCCACAAAACAAAGTAATTTTGATGGTTCACCCTTTTCTTCAAAGAACTCACCTTAGAAATGAAAATAATAGTAATAATGGCTGATAATTAATTAGTACGTATTATATTCCAGGTATTGTGCTAAATATCTCATATGTACTTTCTCATTTAATCCTTAGAACAATTCATGAGGTATATACTGTCACTATTATTCCCTATTTTACAAAAAGGGAGACCAAGGCTTGGAAAGAATGCAAAACTTTACCAAGGTTTTGCCTATTAAGTGGTAGAAAATTGAATTTGAATCTGGATTCAAAGTTCCAATTTTTCTCCTTTTCCTATTTTATACTCTACTTTAAAATTAGCACAGATGTTTTTTCTGTCACGTAGCTCTTTAACAGAACTGTATAATCTGGGATTTTTCATTACTCTGAGGGGGCTTTCACGTTCATTTCTATTCCTATTCCAGGCCAGATTACCCATATTTGTTGATTGCTTTTAATAAATACTTTCAGTTGCTTATTCACTTAATTAACATGTGGCTAGCGTGTTGTGTTGCCCTGTGGTCACCACCATCATATCATCTGGCTTCTAGCTTCCAGCTTCTAGTGAAATACCACTTGATGCTTTTTTTCCTGTATTTTTCTTTTGAGGTGACGGACTCACTCAAGCTGAACTTTTGATTCTAGATTCTCTCCAAGCAATTCTCAACCAACTGGTATCTCACCCACTTAATGACTGACTTGTACAACCCCATCCACTTTCCCATTCAAGACTGCCAAGTTTGGCCCCATCATTGAGGTCCGAATTTCTCCCACGATGACAACCACCAAAGTTAATGTTCAGCTTGTGTCTAATTTCCTGAGGAGGTAGTGGGGACAAGGATGCAAACAGTATCTGAAGAGAATAGAAATAAAAGAGTGTTTGCTTCTGTAATGGTAGGTAAACATTTTACTTATTATAACTAAGTCATTATGTCTATAGTTCAGTTGCTAAGTCATGTCAGCTCTTTGTGACCCTGTGGACTGCAGCACGCCAGGCTCCGCATCCTTCACTATCTCCCAGAGATTGCTCAGGTTCATGTCCATTGAGTCAGCGATGCCATCCAACCATCTCTTTCTCTGCCACCCCCTTCTTTTGCCTTCAATCTTTCCCAACATCAGGGTCTTTTCTAACAAGTCAGCTTTCACATCAGATGGCCAAAGTATTGGAGCTTCAGCATCAGTCCTTCCAATGAATATTTGGGGTTGATTTCCTTTAGGATTGACTGGTTTTGATCTCCTTGTAGTCCAAGGGACCCTCAAGAGTCTTCTCCAGCACCACAATTCAAAAGGATCAATTCTTCAGTGCTCAGCCTTTTTTATAGTCCAACTCTCACATCTATACATGACTACTGGAAAATTGACTAGACAGAATATGCTGTCTAGGTTTGGCATAGCTTTCCATCCAAGGAGTAAGTAAGTGTCTTTTAATTGCATGACTGCAGTCACCATCTGCAGTGATTTTGGACCCCAAAATGACTATGACTTATCATTAAATTTGTTTTCTATTTCAAACTCTCCAAAATGTGAAGGTCTTTATTCTTGAAGTTCATCAAGCTCTAATGGCACAAGAAACAAGAATAAAATCTAGCTTTCAATAGGATGGTCTTTAGCACATTAATCAGCCCTTTCAAATCTGCCTGAAGCAAAGCTTAAGGAGAATTCTTTTGGTGATGCTATTTCACCACAAGTTATGCTTGTCATGACTTTCAGTGTTTACATAAGAATAAAAACATGACCCTGCACTCTCTTAGATGTCACATTTTGCCCATCCAGATCTTTACCATAGTGCATAAAAAATAAATACAATTTAACAGCTCAGAACGTTGATCACATTTGAAAGCTTTTTTATAAAGTTCTAAAGGACATAGCAGGTGGGACACTCATGCAGACATGGGCTATTTTTTCCTGCCCAGAATCATTAACACTTCTGTGTGTAACCATGTCCGGATTTTCCTTTGGAACAGCATCCCTGGACCTTTCTCAGTGGGCGTGGTCTGCCAGCAGGGAGCGACCCTGTCTCTGCCTCTTTCCTGTTCAAGACTTGATCACAGGACCTACGCCTTATTAGTCAGAGTTGCTGTGACTGGTTCAGGAGTGAGTATATGACCCTCTCCAGGCCAATGGGAGTCAGCCTTGGGTAGTTTCTAAAACAATGGAGAAAAACATGCATTCTTTCTGCCCAGTTTACCAAGCTGGTCAGATGTACCTTCTATTGTTGCTGGCCACCTTCGCTAAAACCGCCTGAGCTCATTCTCTCAGAGGAAGGCAGGGCCAAAAGATGGAGACTAACTTCTGATGATGTTGCACCTAAGCACCTAAGATCAAATGTGCTTCCAAATCTTGCTGTATCCATAGCTTCTTTATTTAGGTTGAGGAAAAAAAAAAACTTTTTGTTTAAGAATTTGAATCGAGATGCTATTGCTTTCAGCCAAAACATTTCTGACTAACGCAAAGAGTAGAGCTTCCCTGGTGGCTCAGATTGTAAAGAATCTGCCTGTAATCCAGGAGATTGGGGTTTGATTCCTGGATCAGGAAGATCCCCTGGATGGCAACCCATTCCAGTATTCTTGCCAGCAAGAGTGCCATGGACAGAGAAGCCTGGTGATCTACAGTCCGTGGGGTTGCAGACTCGGACCTGACTGAGTGACTAACACACAGACATACACGCGCGTGCACACACACACACACACACACAAAACACAGAGAGTAAAGATGGAGAGAATCAGAAGTACATAATATAGTTAACTTGTTCTCCAGGAAATGATCATCTGCTTGGAAAGGAGAGGTAGCCAGCACATACGCAAATAAGCAGATATTTAAATGTCAAATTAGATGGTGCAGACTTTAAATGCTATATCACTTTAGCAAATGCAGAAGATCAACTTCCTTTGAAGTCCCTGGGAGAAGAGGTGATGGAGAGGTAGAAATTGACCTTGCCTTAAAAGACAGGTAGGAATTTGAATAAGGAAAAAAAGATCAAGGGAGGGAATTCTCTGTAAGAAGAGCCTGAAGGCAAAACCCTAAACTGCAAACGGTGCCTGTAGAGAGTGGAGGATAAGAAAATCAGGCAAAGTGGAATGGAGGTTTAGGGTCAGAGGTCACTTATAGCAAAGCTGCAGAGGTGAACTGGACCAGGTGTTGCTGGCCTTGAATACTGAGCAGAAAATTTGTAGTTTTTAGCGGGTAGGCATTAAGGAGCCACTATATAAATCTGAGTGGTGATTAAATATTACACAGGAACATTTATCTGACAATTCTATGAATGATTGGGTAGGTTGGGAATATGGGAGACACTGAAGTCAGTGTGACTAGATATACAGCCACTGTAGTGGTTAAATATAATTGTTCTGCATTGCAACCCCATGGATTGTAGCCTGCCAGTCTCCTCTATCCATGGGATTTTCCAGGCAAGAATATTGGAGTGGGTTGCCATTTCCTCTTCCAGGGGATCTTCCCAACCAAAGGATCTAACCTTTGTCTCCTGTGTCTCTTGCATTGGCAGGCAGATTCTTTACCACTGAGCAACTGGGAAGCCCCAAACATAATAATAACATAATTATTGCCATAACATAATTGGCATAATAGATCTGCCTTATTATTATTAGGAGGACTTTCACTGCCTTGGTTAAATTTGCTCCTAGGTATTTTATTCATTTTGATGCAACTGTAACTGGGATTGTTTTTTTAATTTCTCTTACTGATAGTTCATCATTAGTGTCTAGAAATGCAACAGATTTTTGCATATTGATTTGGTATTCTACAAATCATTTTAGAAAGAATAGAATATTTGCAATTTGCAATGCAGGAGACCGAGGTTTGATCTCTGAGTCAGGAAGATCCCCTGCAGAAGGAAATGGCAACCCACTCGAATATTCTTACCTGGAGAATCCCATGGACAGAGGAGCCTGGTGGGCTGCAGTCCATGGGGTTGCAGAGAGTCAGACACGACTGAGAGACTAACACATTTGGTATTCTACAACTTCACTGAATTTGTTCACTAGTTCTAACAGTTTTTTGATGGAGTCTTTAGGGTTTTCTCTATGTAATATTGACTTCCGTAATATTAAGTCATCTGCAAATAGTGATACTTCTTTCTTTTCAATAAGGATGCCTTTTCTTTCTTTTCCTTGCCTAATTTCTCTGGCTACAAATTCTAATATTATGTTGAATAAAAGTGGTAGGAGTGGGTATCTTTGTCTTATTCCTGATTTTTTAACATCACCCTACTGAGTGTGATGTTAATCGTGGGCTTGTCTCTTAATTTATTTAAAAATAATTTTGGCTCATGAGAATGATGAGATGATGAAACATAAAGCATACTTAAGTTCTTTTTAAAAGTCCATAACAATATAGTTGTTTATTCACTAAGTTGTGTCCAACTCGTTTTCTACCCCATGGACCATAGCCCACCAGGCTCCTCTGTGCATGGGATTTCCCAGGCAAGAATACTGGAGTGGGTTGCCCTTTCCTTCTCTAGGGGATCTTCCTGACCCAGGGATCGAACCCACATCTTCTGCATTGGCAGGCTGATTCTTTACCACTGAGCCACCAGGGAAGCTCCCAACAACCTAGTAGCTATACATTAAACAAGCTAACTGAAATAACTATAATGTTAGAAAATGTGAGCACATCAAATGTTTGTACCAACATCAGGATGTTCCAAGTTTTATTAACTAGTTTGGCTTTTTAAAAATACATAAGCTACACTCTTTGCCACATCTACTGCGAGAATGAAGACCCTTCTCAGCAATCAGACTGTCAACATCCCAGAAAATGTCGACATTAACTTGAAGGGATGGACAGTTATTGTGAAGGGCCCCAGAGGCACCCTGCGGAGGGACTTCAATCACATCAATGTAGAACTCAGTCTCCTTGGGAAGAAAAAGAAGAGGCTCCGTGTTGACAAATGGTGGGGCAACAGAAAGGAACTGGCCACTGTTCGCACAATCTGTAGTCACATACAGAACATGATCAAGGGTGTTACACTGGGCTTCCGTTACAAGATGAGGTTGGTGTATGCCCACTTCCCCATCTACGTTGTTATTCAGGAGAATGGTTCTCTTGTGGAAATCCGAAATTTTGGGGGTGAAAAATACATACGCAGGGTTCGAATGAGGCCAGGGGTTGCCTGTTCAGTATCTCAAGCCCAGAAAGATGAGTTGATTCTTGAAGGAAATGACATTGAACTTGTGTCAAATTCAGCTGCTTTGATTCAGCAAGCCACCACAGTTAAAAACAAAGATATCAGAAAATTTTTGGATGGCATCTATGTTTCTGGAAAAGGAACAGTTCAGCAGGCTGATGAATAAGATCTCAGTGATCCTGCTGCAGGAGCAACAAGATAGCAGATGGTTCTGTGGACTCAGCTGTGATATTTTAAAGAGACAATAAAAACTCTTGATTTGAAAAAAAAATACATAAGCTACAAACCAACATGATTTACTTGGCACCTGGTTTCCCTGCATCAGCCAATTAAAGCCACAGTTCCCATCAAGAATTTCCAACAGAAGAAAAGCAAAAGCAAATAATAGTTGCTAAGTCGTGTCCAACTCTTTTTGACTCCATGAACTGTTGCCAGCCAGGTTCCTCTGTCCATGGGATTTCCCAGGCAAAAATACCGAAATGGGTTGCCATTTCCTTCTCCAGGGCTCTTCTCAACCCAAGGATCAAACCCCCATCTCCTGCATTGGCAGGTGGGTTCTTTACCACTGAGGCACCTGGGAAGTCCCCCCAAAACAAATAATACAAAAGCCAGTTTAACTATTATCTCTGAAATGTCTTTTATCTATCCTACCTTTCAATTTCCATCAACCCTGTTCAAGTTCAGGCCCTAACATCTCTGTTCTGGGTTATTGAATTGGATTCCTCCTTATTTCTTTGCCTTCCTTTTCTCTCTTTCCAATTCAACTCATGTATTGCTGCCAGATAATCTTCCTAAATTGCAGGTCAGGTCATACAAGTACCCGGCTCCAAAAAGTTCACCATTTCCCACTGTTTTCCAAAAGCTTTAATGGAGTTTTTGAGGTCATCCAAAGGCATGTCTTCATCTTCCCTGCCCAGCCTTATTTCTCAGCACTCCTTGCTGGCACTGTGTACGCCATCAGACCAGATTATGCTTTCCTTCCTGGACAAGGACATAGTTTTTCTGCCTGTCTGCCTTAAACTCACACAATTCCTTTACCTGGACTATCCACCACACTGATCTCTCTACCTGCTAAAATTCTCCCAGTTCCTTCCAGATCTGACACTAAAAGACTGTAAAAAATTGTTTCTCTCTAAAGCCCGTATCTTCTCTTTCCTCAGGGTTCCCACAGCTTTCTGTTCCAACCTCTTAGAGCACATGTCACTCACATTCAGTCTTCTGCACAATAGCTGAATATCTTTCTTGCCCAACTTGACAATGAACAATTTGAGAGACTGGATCTTGTTCATGTTTTATCTTCCATTTGTTATTGTTTAGCTGCTAAGTTGTGTCTGACTCCTTTCGACCCCATGAACTGTAGCATGCCAGGCTTCCCTGTCCTTCAGTATCTGCTGGAGTTTGCCCAAATTCATGTCCATTGAGTCAGTGATGCTATCCAACCATCTCATTTTCTGCCGCTCTCTTCTTTTGTCTTCAAAGTTTCCCAGCATCAGGGTCTTTTCCAATGAGTTGGTTCTTCACATCAGTTGGGCAAAGGATTTCTATTCTATTCTTTCTAAAATGATATTGTTTTTTCATGAAATATCACATAGGACTGTGTTCTGAAAACTTAATTTGAAATAAGAATGCCTTTTCTGGCTTAAAAAATGCTATGAGTCCTCATTTGTACATTAAATGTATATTTGTAGATCTATATGAAATAATTATTTTGCTAGGCCTAATTAGCCAATCATGTGACTTTTATATATTGCAAACTTGAAGAACATGTTCACGTTCATCCTCAGGTAATCCAAACCAAATTGTAGTTATGAGTAAATCTGTATGGTACTGGAACATTGAAATTGTGCCGAATATATAATTGAAGCCCAATAATTGTTTTGATATTAATTTTGTAGTTTCTTGATTTTCTAGTGTTTTCTCCAAAGATCCTGCCTTAAAGACAACTTTTTGTGTTTAAATTTGCCCATTAAATGGATTCTGTTTGATATATGGTGGAAAATTACCTGATTAATAACTGTCTAAGAAAAGTTATCTTTTAATTAAATGAAGCCTAGAGAGCTTTATTTAATTGAGTTTGCCATCTGACAACTGCAAGAGAGTTTCTTTTTTTTCAAAGAGACCAAAAAAAAAAAAAAAGTGAAGTCACATTTGTTTGTTGGTTTCAAGAATCTGCAAACACTTTTATGTTAGGAAAAAAACTCACCCTACACTGAGATGTCACAGCCTCTGAGGTTTTGTAAGACCCCTGCTGACTGACCCTACCCTTGACCTTAGCTCTAAAGCCCAACTCCATTTTGGCATGTTGATGCAGAGAATTTATTTATGTTAACAGTAGGGAGTCAGAATTTCAGGAACATTCTTACAAGAATCTGATGCATTCTTACAAAAATCAAGATGCATTTACCAAATCTTCACCCCCACACGACTGGGAAGCCTCCATTGACACAGAGAGTGGGTTCTAGTGAAGGGTTGCTGTCAAGGCCTATGTGGATATGGTTTAACTCTAAGCAGTAGGACCTAGAGGGGTGTGAAAGAGTTCCACTAGAAATGGCCTTTTGATCATCAAGGAAAACAAGAAAATAGGTGTATTTTCATAGCAGATACCTTTTGGTAAAGGGAGGGGAGTGATCCTGTAAATAATTGGTGCATGCATGCTCGGTTGCTCAGTCGTGTCTGACTCTTTGCGACCCTCATGGACTGTAGCCTGCCAGGCTCCTTTGACCATGGGATTTCCCAAGCAAGAACACTGGAGCGTGTTGCCATTTCCTCCTCTAGGGGATCTTTCCAACCCAGGGATCAAACCCAAGTTTCTTGTGTCTCTTGCCCTGGTAGGTGGATTCTTTACCACTGCATCACCTGGAACCGCTATGAGTAAGTCAGACAATATTTATCAAAGCAGAAAGGCAGTCTTAGGGCCAATTCTCCACTTAATCTACCTGCTTCTATCTGTTGATTCCTATTCTTTCTCATGAATCCTGCTAATTTTATTGTAGGACTGTAAAGTGCAATTTACTATGCATTTTTACTTTTTAAAACACATTATTTTTTAAATTTGAATGTTATAACATGTTCATTAAACATTTGTAAAATGCTAAAAAGTACACAAGGGAAAAATTAAAATTTCTAAACATACTAGTAATAATTTAGTAAATTAGTTTTCTTGGGGGGGGAGGGACAGAGTTTCTTTTTATATACAATTTTCTCATGTTTTAAAATATACTACTTCATTATAAAATTTTTCCTTATTGTTTAATACATTTTCACAAGATTTTATTATAAAAATTGAGAAGCATAAGTCAAAAACATTTTACTATGAAGAACCATATTCTCATTGCTTATATGCATATAGTTAACATTTTACTATATATGTTTTGTCACATATCTGTTAATATCACCCTATCCATCTATCAGTCCATTTTTGATGTACTTCAAATTAAACTTATAGATATTAATTTCATAAACAGTCCTTGTAGTGAAATAGTATTTTCTTTTAAATTATGTTCCTAATATTGACGGATTGCTCAGTTGCCATTTTCCACTAACTTACATGAGACCTCATAGGAAGGTTACACTTCTACTGTAAGCCCTGTCTCTTATACACATCTCATATCTGTTAATATCACCCTATCCATCTATCAGTCCATTTTTGATGTACTTCAAATTAAACTTATAGATATTAATTTCATAAACAGTCCTTGTAGTGAAATAGTATTTTCTTTTAAATTATGTTCCTAATATTGACGGATTGCTCAGTTGCCATTTTCCACTAACTTACATGAGACCTCATAGGAAGGTTACACTTCTATGGTTTAATATTAGTTTCTGGCTAAAGAAGAACAAGACTGAAAAGACAGATAAGGATCATATTGTGGAAGGCTTTGAATACCAAAGAAATTACAGCAAAATGTAGTGTGACAGCTGCATTCTTGGAATCAAAGATCAGACAATTGTTAGATAACTGCGCCTGGAAAAAGTACTAAACTTCTCTGAGGCTCTGTTTCCTCATATGTCAAGTGACAAGAGTATTATTTGTCTTATGGGTAATTGTGAGGGTTAAGTTACACATATGAACTGTATCTGTATTTCATAAATAGATTTCTCAAAACAATAGTTACATGAAAAATTCAGAAAAAAAATTCCTTGGAGGTTTTACAATAATAGTACAGAAACATGATCAGATCCAGATTTTAGGTAGCTTAATCTTATAGAATTATGTGTGGTGGATAAGAGTTAAGGGAGAAGAAGTTACAGAGAGGTAGATTTAATTCAATTTAACATTTACGGAGTTTGTATGAAATGCAGGGCACTATGATAGATGCCTTGAAAATACAAGCAGAAATTTTGACAGGTACCATAAAGGCTTGTAATGGGTAAGATGATCATGAAGACGAGCTATAAAACTGAGCAGAATTCATCAGTTTATCCAATGAATATTTATTTTGCTCCCACCCTATGCCAATCACCGTTCCAGGTACTGAAGATAAAGCACCAAGAAAAACATAGACAAAAATCCTTTCCCTCATTAGCACACATTCTAGTGGAGAAGACACATAATGTACAAATAAATAAGTAATAAAATATAGATCGCAATAAGTACCTTGAAGAAAAACAAAGCAATATGAAGGGATAAACTGTACGGTAGTGATGAGGGTGCTATTTTAGATAGCTTCTGAGAATGTGCTGTTTAAGCAGAGAACTGAGAAAGGTTAAGAAGTAAAATGTGCTACTCTGAGTGAACAGATTTCTAGGTAGCTCAAATGGCAAAGACAGGAGGCAAGAATGGCCTGGGGAACACCAGGGAGGGTAATACACGTGATTGGAATGGAGCGAGAAAGAGGGATGCAGTAGAAAGTCAGGTTGGAGCACTGGTCTCAGGTAGGGCCATTTATGGGGCTTTGCAGGTGGCGCTAGTGGTAAGGAACCCACCTACCAATACAGGAGACGCAAGAGACCCAAGAGACAGGGGTTCGATCCCTGGTTCAGGAAGATCCCCTGGAGGAGGGCACGGCAAGCCATTCCAGTTTTCTTGCGTAAAGAATCCCATGGACAGAGGACCTGGCAGGCTACAGTCCATAGGGCTGCAAAGAGTCAGACACGACTTAATGGACTTAGCCTGCATGCACGAGGACTGAACAGCCTTGTGCTCAGTGTACACCCAAGGTGCAGAATTAAGAAAGACTCTCCCAGGATGGTGGAGATGCGGGGTTGGCTCCTGAAAGCGGTGCTTCCTTACACATTGCACCCCCGGGGCCTTAGTCCCCCACAGTCCCAGCTCTGTTACTCGAAGATGAGGTAAATGAGCACGTCGGCTGAAGAAACCGCAAGAGCAAAGAGAGGAGACAGAAGAGACTGGCAAAAAGATGGCTGCAGCTGTCTGAACAAGAGGAGTTACAGGTGTTGGGAAACCAGAGAAACTTCGAGGCCGCTAGTTAGGCCCAGGCAGCTCCCTATTGTCTCCTTTTCTTGTGTGGGGGAGGGGAGGAGGCCCCAAGGGTGGCCTTCTTGTCTTCCCTTTTTTATGTTGTCATTGTCCCTGCATTCTTTTGTCATTTTCTTTAACAATACTGACTGTGGAGTCTTGGAATTTCCATAAATTCCTTTGTCCTCAGATGCCCAAAGGCCAACAACCTGGTCCTTAGGCTTTATGGAGTTTACTGTTAATCACTAAAGAATCTAATAAATATAGAGAAACGACAAAGTTAAGAAATTCCTAATACACAGGCAAGGAAAAAAGCTCATGCAATTTAATATTAAAAAAATGAATACTTTGATTTTAAAATGGGCAGAAGATCTGAGTAAACTTTTTCTCAAAGAACACATACAGACTGCCAACAGGTACATGAAAAAAATGTTCAGTATCGCTAATCAGGGGAATGAAAATCAAAACCACAATGAGATACTACCTCACACCTGTCAAAATGGTTGTTGTCAAAAAGACAAGAGATAACAAATGCTGGCATGGATGTGGACAAAAGAGAACCACTGTGCACTCGTGGTGGGAATATGAATTGATACAGCTAGTATGGAAAATAATATGGAGGTTCCTCAAAAAATTAAAAATTGAACTACCATATATCCAACAATTCCCCTTCTGGGTATTTATCTGAACAAGATGAAAACACTAACTTCAAAAAATATATATACCTTCACATTCATTGCAGCATTATTTGCAAGAGCCAAGATATGGAAATATATATGGAAATAATATATGTCCATTGACAGATGAATGGATAAAGAAAATGTGATCTATATCTATATAAAATGGAATATTATTCAGTCCAAAGAAGGAAATCTTGCCTTTTGCAAC
This sequence comes from Cephalophus harveyi, assembly GCA_006410635.1. Classification (NCBI taxonomy): domain Eukaryota; kingdom Metazoa; phylum Chordata; class Mammalia; order Artiodactyla; family Bovidae; genus Cephalophus; species Cephalophus harveyi. Next base: position 372,675 of record SJYT01013068.1, on the reverse strand, counting down.
AACAAGGATGTACCTTGAGGGTGTTATTCTAAGTGGAATATGCCAGACAAAAACAAAATATTAAATGATCTCGCATTTATATGTGTAATCTGAGAACAAAACAACAACAAAAACAAAACAAAAAAGACCAAAAAAAATCCACAAAAGAACAAGCTTGTGAATAGAGAATAGGTTGATGGTTTCCATGGAGGGGACAGAAGGGGAGGCAGTGGATGAAATGGGTAAAGGGATAAAAATGGGTAAAAAATGGATCCAGTTTAAAATGGATAAAATGGGTAAAAGATATAAATTTCCAGTTTAAAAAATAAATAAGCAATGTGGCTATAATGTACAGCACGACAACTATAGTTAATAACACTGTATTGCATATTTGAAAGTTGGTAAGAGACTGCAACTTAAAAGTTCTCTTAACAAGAAAAAAATTTCTGTCAATAGGTATAATGACGATTTTTTTTTTTTTGGCTGAACCACGTGGCGTGTGGGATCTTAGTTCCCTGACCAGGGACTGAACCCATGCCCTTAGCAGTGTCCTAACCATGGAGTCCTAACCAGGAAATTCCCTGCAGACGTTAACTAGACTTACTGTGGTGATCATTTCACAACATATAAAAGTATGGAATCGTTATGTTGTACACTTAAAACTAATGTCATGTGATATGTAAAGTATACCTTCCCCCCCAAAATTGTATTGGTGAAAGAAACAGAAAAGGAAAGGAAGAAATTCCTTGAAGTTTTCAATAGCCCTTATTATGACTCTATGCCTGAGATGTTCATGTTCGTATTAGTTGCTCAGTTGTGTCCAACTCTTTGCAACCCCATGGACTGTAACCTGCCAGGCTCCTCTGTTCATGGGATTCTCCAGGCAAGAATACTGGAGTGGGATCCCATAGCCCTCCTCCAGGGGATCTTCCGGACCCAGGGATCGAATCTTCGTCTCCTGCAGTTCCTGTATTTTAGGCGATTCTTTACTGCTGAGCCACTGGGGAAGCCAGGTATGGGTTTTCTTACATTACCCAAACCATCACTGCATGGGCACGAGGGATCTTAGTTCCTTAATCAGTGATCATGCCCCCTGCAGTTGGAAGCACAGAGTTTTAACCACTGGACTGCCAGGGAAGTCCCTCAATTGTCTCTTCTATTTATTTTTGGTCTATGAGATCTATTCAGTTCTTTGAGAAGTGGGTTAAAAATTTTTAAACAAATTCTTCTTTTAGCCCCACTCGTTATTTATTTAAATATTTTGGTGCTACAAATGTACACTTTGGAATTAGCACATTAGGGTTTGAGTTCCGCGTTGTCTATTGCTGTGTGGCACACGCGGAGAACGCTTAGTCTTTCTAAGCCTATTTCCTCATCTGCAGAACGGAAGTGTGAGCTAAAGTCACTCCAAAGTGTTGTAAGGATTACTTTAGGAAATCCTCAGTTGAGTGCTTGGCATGTAGTGAGTGTATAATAAATGTCTGCTATTCTTCCAAGTAAATTGGTTTTATTGTCCTGCTTGATACTTACTTTTCAATCATGAATTTCACTTTGATTTTATATTGCTACTGTTTTCCCCCTCTACATGTGCTTGTAACATTAATAGCCCGTCCATTTATTTTCAATATTTCCATGTTGTTTTATTTTGGGTCTAATGTATAAGGAGAATACAGTTATATTTTCTTTTTTTAAAGATTTTTGTCTTTCACTAAGGAAATCTAGTTCACTTCAGTTCAGTTCAGTTCAGTCGCTCAGTCGTGTCCGACTCTTTGCGACCCCATGAATCGCAGCACGCCAGGCCTCCCTGTCCATCACCATCTCTCGGAGTTCACTCAGACTCAAGTCCATCGAGTCTGTGATGCCATCCAGCCATCTCATCCTCGGTCGTCCCCTTCTCCTCCTGCCCCCAATCCCTCCCAGCATCAGAGTCTTTTCCAATGAGTCAACTCTTCGCATGAGGTGGCCAAAGTACTGGAGTTTCAGCTTTAGCATCATTCTTTCCAAAGAAATCCCAGGGCTGATCTCCTTTAGAATGGACTGGTTGGATCTCCTTGCAGTCCAAGGGACTCTCAAGAGTCTTCTCCAACACCACAGTTCAAAAGAGTCAATTCTTCGGTGCTCAGCTTTCTTCAGAGTCCAGCTCTCACATGCATACATGACCACAGGAAAAACCATAGCCTTGACTAGACAGACCTTAGTTGGCAAAGTAATGTCTCTGCTTTTGAAAAACCTATATAAGGAGAATATAGTTACATTTTCTTTTTTCAAAGATTTTTGTCTTTCACTAAGGAAATCTAGCTCACTTAGTTTATTGTTATTAATGGCTAAGAATGCATATACCAATGTCGAACTCACATCTCCTACATCGGCAGGTGGATTCTTTACTGCTGAGTCACCTGAGAAGCCCAGTCTACCTCCTATATCACTATGGACCTGCCTATTTTGGATATTTCACATCAGTGGAATCATACAATATATGACCTTTAATGCCTGGCTTATTTCATTTAGCATGTTTTCAAGGTTAATCCATTTTGGAGCATGTATCAGTATTTCATTTTTTAAAAACTGCTGAATAGTGTTCCATTGCATGGATAGGACACATATTGATTATCCATGCACTGGCTGATGGACATTTGCATTGTATCCACCTTTTGGCTGCTATGGATAATACTGTTGTGAACATTCATGTACAAGTTTCTGTGCAAATATATGTTTTAAATTCTCTGGGATATACATCTCTGAATGGAATTATTGGATCATATTATAACTCTATTTTGAGGAACTGCCAAACTGTTTACCACAGAGTTACACCATTTACATTCCTACCAGCAATGTATAAGGGCTCCATTTGTTATTACAGCTTAAAAAATGTTCTAAATCTCTTTTTTATTATTATGGTTAACTATGGATAACATAGTCACCATTTCAAACATTTTAAGTGTACATTCTAGTGGGATTAAGGATATTCACATTGTTGTACATTTATCACCACCATCCATCCCAAGATTTTTTCATTTTCCCAAACTGAAACTTTAACCTTAACCCTAAACCTAACAGTATCCATTAAACAACAACCCACTATGATCTCGTGCCCGCTTCAGGGTCCTCATCCCCTACCCAACTACCATTCATTCTACTTTCTGTCTCTAGGAATTTGACTGTTCTAGGTCTCTCATATAAATGTATTTGTATTTGTGTATACAGTATTTGTCCTTTTGTGATTGGTTTATTGCCGTTAGCATAATGTCTTAAGGTTCATCCACACTGTTATATGTGTCAGAATTTTGTTCCTTTTCTTGCTGAATAACATTCTATTCTATATATCTTGTTACTTAAAAAAAATGTAGCCATCCTAGTGGATATAACATGATATATCATTGTCGTTTTGATTTCTATTTCCCTTGTAGCTAATTATGCTGCACATTTTTTTGCATGATTATTGGACATTTATATGTCTTCTCTGGAGAAATGTGTATTCAAATCCCTTTTCCATCTTTCATTGGATTATTTGTCTTTTTATTGTTGAGTTGCAAGAGTTCTTTATATATTCTAGATAACAAGTCCATATCAAATATGTGATCTGAAAATATTTTCTCTCATATTGTGGATTGTCTTTTCATTTCCTTGATGCTGTCCCTTGATGCATATAGTTTTTAATTTCATGAATCAATGTATCTAGTTTTTCCTTTGTTGCTTGTGCTTTTGGTGTCATATTAAGAAACCATTATCTAACCCAATGTTGAAGAACTCTATGAAAAGAATTTTGTTTCAGCTCTTATATTTAGATCTAAAATCCCTTTTAAGTTAATTTTTATAGCTGTTGTAAGGCAGATGTCCAAATTCATTCCTTTGCTTGTGGATATTCAGTTGTCCCAGCACTGTTTGTTGAAAAAACTATTCTTTCCCCATTGTATTGACAACCTGCTGAAAATCAACTGACCATAGATGCATGAGCTTATTTGTAGACTCTTAATTCTATCCTTTTGATCTATATGTTTTTATGCCAGTACCATACTATCTTGATTACTATAGCTTTGTAATAAGATTTGAAATTGGAAACTGCAGTCTGAAATTTTTATTTTTTAAAAACATTGTTTTGCAGAAACAGACTTAGACTTATAGACTTAGAGAATGAGCTTATGGTTGCTGGGGGAAAGACTGGGGGAAGGGATAGTTAGGGAGTTTGGGGTGGAGATGTACACACTGCTATATTTAAAATGGATAGCCAATAAGGACCTCCTGTATAGCACATGGAACTCTGCTCAATGTTATGTGGCAGCCTGGATGGGAGGGGACTTTGGGGGAGAATGGATACATGTATATATGTATGGCTGAGTCCCTTTGCTGTTCACCTGAAACTATCACAACATTGTCTGTTAATCAGCCACGCCCCAACACAAAATAAAAAGTTTTTTTTTAAAAGATAATTTTGTGTACTTAGTGCCACTGAACCATATAGTTAAATATGGTTAAATAGTATGTTTTATATTATGTGCTTTTTTCCACAAAAAAAAAAAAATGACAAAAGAAAGATTGCTTTGGCTGAATCCCTTGGATTTCCATATAATTCCTAAATTATAGGATCAACTTTTCAATTCGTTCAAAAAAGAAAGAAACTGGAATTTGACAGGAATTGTGCTGAATCTGTAGATCAATTGGGGGAGTATTGCTACCATAACAATATTAACTCTTAAACTCCAACAACACTGTGTTTCCCTTTATTTAAGCCTTAATTTCTTTTAATGATGTTTTATAGTCTACATATCTTGTAGTATTCATATACTACAAAGTAAGTATTGTAAAATACAATATCTATTCCATTTTTTTTGCTTCTAAAACTTTTAACATATAAATATTAGATCTCCTGGATATATTTTTAATATTTAAAAAAATCTTTTCTTTCACAATTTCTGTTTATCTTTTTGCTATGCTCTGGAAGGACTTTTTGATATGGTCTTATAATTCACTAACTCAGTATTCAGTAGCATCTATTTTCCTATTAACTTCTTTCATAATCTTTTCAACTTAAACATTCATCTTTTTTTTTTTTTTTAATTTCTGAGGACATTCTAGCTTTTAGATGCTCCATTTTCACAATTACTTGCCCTTGTCACTCTTCAAATTTCAGTTAGGAACCTGAACAGAAATTTTTTTTAAAGTTTTCTCCTATTTCCTGCATTAATTCCATTTTAGTGAGTGAGAGTTGCTCTAATTTGGTCCTCTTCTTTCAAACAGTGGATCCTCTTTTCATGACTAGTGGATTTGTGTGTATGTCTTGTTTCCTTTTTGAGGTTTATGTATACCTCATCATGTCCAGTATACTTCTGTGATTATAAAATAGGACAGAGTGAGGACTTTGTTCATATTTAAAAGTGGAGATCTAGATCATTTAGCATCAGTAACTGATATCCCATCTGGAATTAGAGAGACCACTGTTCAATTCCCTATAGTGGTCTGACCCTCTTAGGACGATGGTGGCAGAGTGGAGGTTGGGATTAGGCAGTGAAGCCAGTGAGCTGGCACTGAGTAGCAAAGTAGCATCCCCTTTCCTCATGGAAGATACTGGTTATGATGGTACACAAGATGCTGAGCCACTGAGTCTCAAACCTGAACCTAGGGAGAAAGAAATCAATTATTTGAAACAATGTCCAGAAAAGAACTTTACATGGAACTATTGGCACATAGAACTCAATGGAAGCAAATAAATATGAAGTCTACTAAGTGTGGGCTTCCCTGGTGGCTCACTGGTAAAGAATCCACCTACAAATGCAGGAGACATGGGTTTGATCCCCGATCTGGGAAGATCCCCTGGTGTAGGAAATGGCAACCCATTCCAGTATTCTTGCCTGGGAAATCGCAAGGACAGAGGAGCCTGGTGGGCTGCAGTCCATGGAGTCACAAAGGAGTTGAACACAACTTAGTGACTAAAATCAACCAACAGCCTACTAAGTGTATGAGGGAATTGTGGGGCCACATCACAAATCCAGTTGTAAAAAACTAACGGTAAATAAGCTCTCAGGACCCCAAACTTGTACCAACAGGAAATGGGTTGTGAAAACTGTCTCCAAAGAGGGCTTACTTCCCAAGGACCACTTCAGATGTGGGCATAAAGGATAATGAACAAGGAAGAGACTGTAAGCCAAGGGGCACAGTAATGCAAAAGGGTATTCATTCTTGAGAGCAGAACCAGGATGTAATCATGGAATGTCCCCCATCGTTCAGATGGAGAACCTTTACAATCATCACTAAGAAGGAATCCGTCATTTCTATGGATCCTGACTGCTATGAGTCATGTGTTTCACTGAACTTGGTTCTAATGCAGTGAATCTCTGCAGAAGCATTTGGGAATCACTGTTACAGAGAAGAGGAGGGATTCACAGATGATAGGAGTTAACATTTTATAGTGAGCTCGGCACTGTGCATTGTCTTAATCTGCACGGCTACTCCCACAGGTGCGTACTATCATGATGCTATTCTACAAATGGGAACACTGTCAAGGTTACATAATAGGTAAGCCTTGGAGCCAGGATTCAAAACCACGGGTCCAAAGGGTTCACCTTAACTCCAAAGGGTTCACACTTAACTCTGTCATATTTTTATTAACAATTTTTTGTTTAAATCTATTTATTTGATTGTGCTGGGTCTTAGTTGCAACATGCAGAATCTTTCACTGAAGTGTGTGGAATTTTTAGTTGTGGCATGCAAACTCTGGTGTGGCATGTGGGATCTAGTTCCCCGACCAGGGATGGAACCCCAGGCCCCCTATATTGGAGGTGTAGAGTCTTAGCCACTGGACCACCAGAGAAGTCCTGATTCTGTCATATTTTATAATCACAGATGTCTGTTGGACACGAGGAGGAATACATAAACCTCAAAAAGGAGACAAGACATATACACAAATAAATTCAAAGCAAGGGAGTGTTATTTAATGAAGGAGATTCTGAAACATTTTCAAACTACCAGAATATAGATAGATTACCATCACTAACTTTTTAACCTTGTTAGGGACTTATTTTGTTTACTGATAAATTACCAGTTCTCACTTCGCCATCTGGCTCACAGTAGGTGCTCAATAAATATTTGTTGAATGAATGGAGAATGAATACCAGAGTTCTGTAATATTGGTCTAGAGTTCTTGAGCAACTGTGCCAAATTTACCTTCACATCTTCAGAGTTTAGTGTGTTTGATGCTCAACAAATGGTCCTTGAACTAAACTAAGAGAAAACTGCTCTGTGGTTTTACATAAAGGCTGCTCATTGTTCCCTGTTTCCTTATCTTTAAAATGGAAGGTGTTCCCCTCCTCAACTCTACCAACCCTGTGACAGATTGAGTTTTTCAAAAGATAGTTACTTGTTTTAACCTCTCAGGAGCTTAGTTTTTATGCACGGAGGTGAACTTGAAATGTTAAGTTTCTACTCACCACCTTTCCCACATATATGGCCGGTTCTCAGGTTGAGTTTGTGAACTGACATTTGATTCCTTTTTGATACCTTGAGCTTTAATGCTGCTAATCAGCGGCACCTTTTTGTATTGTAGTTATTTAAAAACCGCATTGATCTCATTCACTAAGCCTGTATTGTGTGCAAGATCTAGGACAGTGGCATTACAGACCGTGACTGAGAGAGACATGGCTCCTACTCTCATAGCAAAGAAAAGTGTTCTCCTGTGTTTTAAAAGACGGGACAATGAGGATTCGATTGTAAAGCAAGGCAAAAAACATATCTACTCCTTATTCCCACATGGAACAAACGATTAAAAAAAATGATACTTGGGCTTGTGTTCCCAGTAGAGGAGGAAGAGAAGATAAATCCAAATCACAAACAAATCGCTTACTTTTTGCAAGCCACAACTGAACTATGCCCTGAGTTATTGTCTTCCAGTCAGTTCCCTCTGTAAGGACCAAAAGAGAAATGGGGAGGGGGAGGGGGAAATGCATTTCGGTTCTTAAAAAAAAAAAAAAAAGGCAAGACGTACTGACTTAGAGATCTTATGAGATCTGCTTTAACTGAAGCTGTCTTTAAAGTGGAACTGACAATGATACCTTTCTCAAGACTGATAAACAACACGCCCGGGGCCTGGCACCGCGGTCCGTTCCCCACAGCCACCCATCGGCTGACCTACCCCGGGCTATGCTGGCCCCAAAGGCACCTCAAATAGATCAGTTTTTAGCTAGACTCTCCCATCACATCCAATCTGGAGCGGCTTCTTCCAGTGTGGGCCATCCAGCAAAGGCGTCTGGTCGCCCATCTCTGGCCACAATGACCGTTTTAAAAATAAATGAGCTCCAGCTCTAATCACAAAACCCACCAGCTGTGAAGAATAGAGCCACATCTGTCACCACGGGGCCCAAGCATTTCTGCAGAAGCACTGCCCTCGCCGCTCCGTCGAGGCCCCGGGGTCGGTCGAGCAGCCCTCCCGGCCCGGGAAGTCTCGGGTCTGGGGGCGAGCAGGCGGCGCCCGGCCGAGATCTGCCGGCCGGAGGCAGCGTGCTTGTTTGGGAGGTGTCCAGGAAGATCCGGCCGGAGCCCCCGGGAGGAGCGGGGGGTGTCACTTGGGGTTTGTGCGCGTCCCGTCCCCGCCCCACCCCCAGCCCCACTTCAAGCAAAAGGCCGAAGGGTTTCGACCCCCGATCGCCCACTTCGAGTTCACGCTTAGGGCCCTTTGGCCGCCGTCCAGCGGACAGAGAAAGCAATCCCGCAGCGAGGCGAAAGCACTCTATGAATGAAGGTGGAATCGGCGAGAAAATAATTTTTCTTCTCGGCTGAGCCCGTCAGCCGCCCCGGGGGCGTTTGTGGGGGACAGTCCTCCTCCCGAGAAGACGCCTCCACTCCCCGCAGTGGACATACAAGTCCCCGCCGTGGCCAAACACGTCCCCCCCGGGGGCCGTATGATTTGGGAATGAGGCGCGAGCCCCCGGGCGAGAGGGTTCACCCGGGGCGGGGGGCCGCGAGCCCACTCCCCACTGCACTCCGCGAGGGCCAGGGAGGGGGACGCCTGGAAGGGCGGTCGGCCGAGAGGCGGGGCGGAGGGGGGCGCCCGGGGGTCCCCGCCGCCGCCGAGGTCCCGGGGAAGCGGGAGGGGCCGCACCTGAGGAATCCGCCTCCGGCCGCGGCGGCCGCCGCCTCGCTCCGCCCCGGGGACCTGGGCGCGCGGCCGGCTGGCCCGGCACACACAGACGCCAGCCAGCGGCGGCGCTAGCTCCTCGGAGGAGCGCGGCCGAGCGAGCGGAGCGCGGCGCCGCCACCCGGCTGGGGGTGGGGAGACGAGCCCCGAGCCCGGCGAGGGCCACCCCCGGTCCTCGGCCCTCGCGCGCCGCCAGGGCCAGGTGAGCGGCTGTGGGGACGCTGGGCGCGGGGAGGCGGCGGGGCGCGGGGGCGGTGGTGCTGAGAGGCGGCCCGCCGGGCGCGAGCGCGCGCCGCTGCCCCGCCGGCGCTGCCCTTTGGCGGGCTGTGCACACCCTGCCTGCGCGGGCCGGCGCGCGGCTGACTTTTTCCGGAGGGCTAGCCCGGCGGAGCGCGGGGCGTGAGCGCTGCTGCGTTTGTACGGCGAGGCCGGGCGCCCGTGCCAGCCTCAAGCCCCGCGAGGAGACCCAGTCCGTGCGGTCCGCGCCCCAAGGCCAGAGGCCTGTCACCGCCGCCTTTGTGGCGGGAGCGAGGGAGCCCGAGCCGGGGGGCTGAGGGAGGCGGGGAGCGCCCCTCGGGAGCGTCTCCTGCAGCCCGCCGGCCGCCGAGGGGGGTCTCCGGGCGCGGAGTGGGGAGGGGCGGCAGGTAGGGAGGCGCGGAGGTGACGCGCGAGGATGGAGAGAGCCGAGCCCCGGGTGGAAAGTTGGGAGCGTCCGGCGGTGGCCGGGCGTTTGCCCGGGGTGCCCGGGCGGCTCGGCTCCGCACGAAATGTCACTCGGTCACGGGCGCGCGCGCGTGTCCTCCGGCCATCGTTGGAATTTCTCTGAGAGGGGCTGGGGACCCCGCTTGTGCCGACGGAGACACAAAGGGTTGGGTTGACAGCTGACCTGACGCGAGCGGACGGCGCGGAGCGGTGTGTGCAGGGCCGGGGATGGGGAGGGAGGCGAGGGATGCGGAGGCGGTTTGTTAAAGTTCATCAGTTTCCTCAGTCCGTCTTCCGTCCGGGGAAAAAGGAACGCTCGGGCCGATGCACTTCATGGGGCGGATCAGTCCGCCCCAGCCCACGTCGGGTCCAGAGCCGGGTTCGCCCGCGGGGCCGGACGGAGCCGGGAGAAGCACCTACTCGATCGGTTCCTTTCCTCCGGTTGCGTGACTGATGCAAGGTCCTTATCCACCACCGCGGCCCTCTGGCCCGGGTGGAGAAGACAGAAACCACGTTTTAATTTATCCTCCCTCCACCTCGCCTGGGAGGTGGGAAATCCCACTGAAATATAATTTTTTTTAAATCTAGCTATTTAAAGATGGGGAAGAGTTTGTCCGCAAAAGGTTTTTTGAATGAAATGCCCCTTTTAGAAACCTCCCCTTCCTCTGAACATCTTTTTTTGGAGGGGTACTTTAAATCCTGGAATTCTCTTTTGAGTTTTGGATCTGTGTTGGGTTTTTTTTTCCCCCCTTTCGGAATATTTCTGTGTAGTTTTGCAAATCGCAATACTGAAAATTTCAGATAGAGAAAAATTTAAATAATTGTTTTATTAAAATAGTATTCCGTGCATGTAGGCATGTGTTTCAAGGGAAAGATTTAATTAATATTGGAAAGTTATATGCAAAGGATGAAAATTTCAAACACCAGTGTAAAATATGCCCTCTGTCTCAGAGACCCAGATTCCTAATGCCCTAGTCCTTCCTAAACCCAGAGGCAACCGCTCTCCTCCATTGTATATCCTTCTATAAACCTTCTGTTAGAATGGAATTACATTGTGGAAATCGAGGATGAAAGGAACTGGATATGTAAGACTGAACTGTGTCTCAGTGGTGATGAATCTTAATTTGATATTCACTTATGATGATGTTAGACCCTTTCATTTGGCCTAAGGCACTTATCAGTTAGAATGCTAAAAATCTTAGAACAAGCATTCAGTGCAAAGCAGAACTATTAAATGGTTATCTCCCTCCATCACAAGTTTCTCCTGGTTTTTTATAAGCTTTGTTATTTATAATCTTTGATTTTTCTTCCATTTCGGAGCTCTTTATGAAGTAGAGAATGAGAACTATAGCTATTCTATCCAGCGCAGCACATATCTGCAAGACATTGAAAGGATATATGAATACTCCTGCTGACACGAGATAGTATAATAATTTCAATAGTATGAAGGCCAAGGTTAAAACATTTGGTCATATCTCTTAGTTCCAGGCTTGGATTTGCCATAAACTAGCTAAATGAACTAACTTTCTAAGAAATGCTTTTGTTTCCTCCCCCAGTTAAATAAAGGAATTGAACCATGTGGCTTCTGAGCCTCCTTCTAACTCCAAAATTCTGTGATTTTTGGTAAAATGGTAGTTCTGTAGGTGTCCTAAGACTGGGTAAGGATAAACCAGTTGGATCTGTGGGTATTAGTGGAGGGACCAAAAAAAAAAAAAATCCTAAATGGTAGATTCATAAAGAAGAAGTTGAGATGTTTAAACAACATTCCTGCTTTTATGAGATTGCTATCATTGGAGAACAGCTATTTTATTTTCCCACAAAATGTCTGTTTATGCTACTGAAAAAGGTCGAACCCTGAATGGGCCTCTGTGTATCACCTTGTATGGCTAAGGAGAGTGAATTTTCTTCACAGCTCATGGTGCCATTTTTAGGGAAATTACTCTTACCAGACTCTTACTTTTCTTCTTAAAGTGGAAATAAAGTTCATTGACCTACTTCAAAGGAACTTTACCTAATTTAATTAGCGATTCTCAAAAGCATTTAGAATATGAATAATCCTTATGGCCAAGCTATTTTAGTGACTTTATAAATATTCACTTAGAGATCATGTTCTTAGTAGGAAACTTTTCTAATCTCTAAGACACCTGCAACTGTAAATTCCTAGAGGGGAATCACTAAGGATCCAAGGAGTGATTTCAAGTTTATGACAGTAAAAAGAGTTAAGTGATTTTAGTCACTATATGTGATCTCAGTTAAGGGTTTCAAAAGTACACTGTAATTAGCGGTTACAGAAATCATTCTTGTTAAAGAAAGAGATCTCATACTTTGAAGATTCGGAGTCAACAACAAAGAATATGATGTATTTAGTTTGAATATCTGTAATATAAATACATTACAGTGAAGTTTTAGTTGTTCAATTGGGGTGATAAGAATATGAACTAGAAGGTGAGATTTGTAAGGGTGCTGAGAGTAATCTTGATTGACAAAACTAACAAAAACAAAAGAAGATTAAGTACTAGTAATGAAATTCTAACATGGAATCGTTTTTGTTTTTGATCATCTTCTTTCCCATCCTTACCATGTGAATATGTATTTTTACAAATGTCTTATCATATTGCACATGTTTACTCTGATTTTTTATAAACATTTTTCTATAATTTACTTTCTACTGTTTACAAGTAGTTTATTGTATCATAATTAGCTGTTTCTCTGTTTCATGATTTTCCTGTTTTTTAAAAAATATAATGGCTACCCTTATGAATGGGACCTTCTTCTTTAAAACAAACAAACAAACTTAGAATTGTGTCCCTAGAGAGGTAATACAGTGTAGTTCTAAATAGTTGGGGTCTAAAATTAAAGGTTCTGTGTCCAAAACAGCTCCATCCCTTATGGGCAATATTGGGCAAGTAACTTATTTTCTCAGAGCTTCCTAATCTGTAAAGTAGGTGTAGTAATAGCTCTTAATATGGTTAAGATAAAAAAAGCAGTAATACATGTAAAAAGCACTTACACATGTAAATGTTAGCTGTTTTTTAATTAGGAAATTTCCTCATTTCTTGTAATCTCCAAATTACTTTCCAGAAGGATTACATAAATTTGTACTTATTTGTGTGTACTTATTTTAAACATTTATGTTATTGTGACTAATTTGATCAGTGTAAAATTGTATCCATTTGTTTTGATTTGCATTCCTTTGATCTTGTGTGAGGTGAGAGGTAATTTTTTTTTTAATAGTATTGCTACAGTTTTCTACTTGGAGAGGTGGAAATTTCATCACTTCAGCCATTTTGAACAAGACTGTAAGACCAGCCAATAGAACAGGTCAGTTACAATGCTAATGAGTGAGCCAACTTTTCCAAGTTTCTTTCAGATTAGTTGTAGTTTTCTTGTATTCTCAACTGATGGTGGATTTTATCCATTATTCTTAAAAATATGGCTGTTAAAATTAATGAATATGTTCTCTATCAATCCCATTTATGTGCAAATGCAATCCTCTCTTTTTTCCCTCGAAGGGCTGATTTTTATTAATGAGCATTACTGTGATCCAAATTGGTGGATTTTGGCTAGGAATGCTTCCTAAAATGGGGGGAGAAAAGATCAGAGAGAGAAAGTTTCATGATCGCTCATCATGTTATTTTTTGGCTACCAGTGGGTAATGAAGTTATATCCTCTGACTTGAGTTCTTATACAGTCAAGGTAATTTTAGACCTCACAAAAGCATGCCCTTGTTAGTTCTGGAGTTGCAGCAGCCCTGATATTTCTGGCAAACACACACCCAACGTGGATAACAGCAGCTCTTTGTGCTCCTGGGCTCCAGGAGTGCTCCTATTGTGTACTCTTCCTTGCCTCCCATTCTTGACTGACTGGTGATAGCAGCTCCTCCAAGTCCAGATGTGAAGTCCCCACAGGGCTGTCTCTCTGCAGCCCGGCTCTGTGTTTATCCCCACCACCCACCCCTTCAGTGCCTTTGCTTTTGTCCTCTGACATAGGGAATTCACTCTTTTCAAGGTTGTGGTTTCAGATTTTATTTTTAGTTTATCTCTGTGCTTTATGAGCGTCTTCAACAGTCCCTACAGTAGAAACTGTAGGCGTGATTAGCATAGATTAACGCTTAATCGGCACTGGGTAAATGTTTGTTGCTGTGAACCATATCTCCTATAGTCTTCTCTGTTCCTGGGCATCGTGCTGTTTTTATGGTAAAATAGAAAACAAGCTCGGGTTGTGTGCTGGATTGCTGTGTTTGCCTGTACTACCAAGGTTAGGAGTTAGGGAACCTGCTTGCTTTGGCCCTTTGAGCTTCTTGTGTGTTTAGAGGAGATTCTTAATTCTTGTGTCTTTCTTTTCTTCTGTAAAATGGGATGAACAATTAAAGGACCGCTCAAATTATCCACCTTCTGCACAGAATTGTTGTGAAGGTAAAATGAACTAATAAATGTGGGCATGTTTTAGAAGAAAAGGGTGTATGAGTTCACACTGTGTCGTCATAATTACACATGATCACTACACATCCAGAAGTGTCCGCGTCATAATTACATATTATCACTACACATCCAGGAGTGTCTGTGTCTTTGAGGAATCCCTATCCCAGTGTGGAGCTGTGCTGGGAGCATGAGGTTACATGAAAATCCTTGGGGTCCAACCCAAATCGTGGGGGTGGGGCCTGTTCTACATTTTAACAACACTTCTGATACTGACGCACTCACATTGGGAGTAGTAAACGTCAGTTAATCCCTAGAATAGTATTCTCCTTGTTAAATGTTAGTGGTAAGATAATCCAGAAATACAACATCACTTTTGTGTGCTTAGTATGAAATGAAAGTTAGCTATTATCATTCACCTTTTAACCTCTCTGAATGTGATTCAGAGCAGGAATTGTAAACTCAGGTGCCTTGGAGCAGGTGGTTTGCCTGAGTGAAGCAGGACACCTGTAAAATAATAAAGTATGCTGAGTTCTGGTGGGCAAGAAGGACTGAAGGTAGCATGATTTCCAAGGCTGCACTGATGTTTGCCCTGTATGTCACTGTTAACCAGATCATTTGATTTTTTTCAAGTGGAACTGAAAATTCATATTTTTATATGAATTTAAATGATGGCAGTAAATTCAGACGGTAAAGAATCTGCCCGCAGTGCAAGAGACCCGGGTTTGATCCCTGGATTGGGAAGATCCCCTAGAGAAGGGGCTGGCAATCCACTTTGGTGTTCTTGCCCGAAGAATTCCACGGGCAGAGGAGACTGGAGAGATGTAGTCCATGGGGTCACAAAGAGTCGGACGTGACAGAGCAGCTAACACACACAATACATTTTAAAGAAAACATATGGACCCAGGAAAACAAATCTGGAAGCCAGATAATTTCTGACTTCTCAATTAATTGACATGGGTGGGGATTTCCCTGATGGTCCAGTGGTTAGGCCTCCCTACTTCCACTGCAGGGGGCACCAGTTCAGTTCTTGGTCAGGGAACTTAAGATCCTGCATGCCCGCCAGTGTGGCAAAAAAAAACCCAAAACGAGAAAACAAGCCCCCAAAATGGGTGAAAATATTTGCATTTGGATTATTATGATGACAGAAGAAAGCACTCTGTTCAACATTATTAAAAAAGAAATGCTCATGAAAACCATACAGACATATTTCAACTTTCAGGTTATAAAGATTTAGTAGATCAATAATGTCTAGCATTGGCAATGGGATAAAGAAATGGTTTCTGTTATACACTATAAAATGACAATTGCAACTTTTCTGGAGGGCAGTTTGGCATCATGGGTCAAGATTTTAAATGTCTGTACCTATACTGTTCAATGTGGCAGTCCATCACTTTGTGTGGCTATTTAAATTTAAATTAATTAACATTATATAAAACTAAAGATTTGGTTTCTCATTTGCACTAGTCACATTTCAAGTGCTCATTAGTTGCATGTGGTGGGTGGCTACAATATTGGACTGTGATGATGTGGAACTTTTTCTTCATCAGAGAAAGTTCTTATGGTTAGCACTGGTCGAACCTCTGAGTCAGAAACTTCCCTTCTAGGAATTTGTTAGAAAGAAATAATTAGACAAATGCATGTAGTAAAAACATTATCTTAAACATTATTTATAGGAGTAAAAAATTAGAAACAAACTGAACATCATATTTTACTAAAAACTGTGTTGTATTAAACATCCATGAGCTTCCCGGGTGGCTCAGTGGTGAAGAATCCACATGCCAATGTAGGACATGTGGGTTCATTCCCTGGGTTGGGAAGATGCCCTGGAGTAGGAAATGGCAATCCACTCCAGTATTCTTGCCTAGAAAATTTCATGGACAGAAGAACCTGGCAGGCTACAGACCATGGCGTCGTAAAGAATCAGAGATGACTGAACAACTGGGCACACACACACAAATATCCATGATACATTGTTAGTGACAGTATCCCTGTTGCAGAATCATTTTATTTATTTGGGTGGATAACTTAGGTACACAGAAATAAAGTAAGTGTTAGTCGCTCATTTGTGTCCCACTCTTTGCAACCCCATGGACTATAGCGCTCCAAGCTCCCCTGTCCGTGGAATTCTCCAGGCAAGAATACTGGAGTGGGTTGCCATTCCCTCTCCAGAGGATCTTCCCAACCCAAGGATCGAACCTGAGTCTCCTGCCTTGCAGGCAGATTCTTTACTGTCTGAGCCACCAGGGAAGCCCACGTAGATATTAGGGGAACAAATTTTCTCCCCCAGCAAATGATTGTAGTTATGACAAAGCTCTGCCTTTTTAGCCGGTAGCTCTTCTCATATTAGACTTGGTTGACTTTCACAAAAGAGCAAGCAGAGACACTTGACAATTCTGCAGGCTGCATCAGTATCGCTAGGGTTCCTGTTAGAAATTCAGAGGCTCAGACTCCATTCCAAACATCCTGAATCAGAATCTCTCGAAGGGCCCGGGGATCTGTGTAATACCAAGCTCTCTATTTCCTGCCAGTATCTACCTCCTATCACTGATCTCTCGAGCTTTATTTGTTTTATCTTGGCCAAGTGCGATCTCCTTGATCTCGATCCAGGCCCTGTTTGAGGTGCTTCAGAGGTGGCAGTGAAGAAAACTAACAAACATCCCTGTCCTGATGGGAATCAAACAATAAGCAAAAGAAATAAGTCAGTAAAATGTGTTGTCTCTTAGGTAGTGAGAAGCTCTGGGGAGGAAAACTGAAGCAGAAAGAGGACTTAGAAAGTGAGATGGGAGTTGAGAGTCTCTCCAGGGTGTGACTGAGACGTGACATCTAAATGAGGACCTGAAGGCTGGGAGGGACGGAACTCTTGGAAATTTGGAGGCAGAGCATTGTTGGCAGGGCTCAGATCCTCGGAGGGGTAACTGGGAGGCCACGGCAGGAAGAGCAGAGGCAAGTGAGGGAGTGAGGGGGATCAGATCAGAGTGGCCATCGAGATCCTCTGGCTTCAGAATTCTTTGTTCTCCCTAGTGTACCCCACTCCTGGAACTCTTTGGTTAATCAGTTTGTAATGAGATCAGACATCCTTAAATTCACTTTTTCAGTGTGATCTGTCGACACCTGCCTTATTTGCCTGGGGTCCTTGTTAAATGTGCGTTACTTGTCCCTGAAGAATTAGAGTTTCTAGGCTGGGACCCTGGAATGTCCGATTTAACGATCTTCTCAGGTGGCTTTTATGGACACACAAATCTGAGAACCACTCCTCACGTTTATCATTCTGCAAGGTTAGCTTCTAGAAAGATGTGTCTAAAATTCTCACTACAGCCTGGGGAGGTCATAATGAGAAGATGTAATTGATACAGTGTCTCATTTACTTCCTGCATTTTAAAACTGATTAGATTGATACTACTTATAGTAAGTGACTGAAGACTTAGCAGCAGCAGCATAGTAAGTTTATGTGTATACCTCTGTTGGAGTATTCAGGGATGGTAAGATTATTGTCATAATTGTTACCCACATCAGAGAGTGAGGAACCTTTTCACTTGAGGGTTCTGTCCTCCCCCTCATCCAATCATTTTTTTTTTTTTTTTAAGAAAGGGTGAATTTCAATTTATTTGATTGTTTAAAATCATATTTTCTTTTTTTCCATTCTCTTTCTTTCTCTCTGCCTCTTGTTTATTTTCTCGTTCCTCTTCCTTTCTTCTTGAAATCTATCTTAAACACCGTTAATGTTTTGGTCACCATTCTCTTACATATTTCCATTCATATTTATATATATTCACCAACATAAATAATTTTACATGATAGGGTCGTATGTTTTTTAAGAAAACTAGTCACATCTTTTAAGAAATTCGTTGTGTGTGCATAGTCACTTATTTGTGTTTGAACAACCCCATGAACTGTAGGTCACCAGGGTCCTCTGTCCATGGGATTTCCCAGGCAAGAGTACTGGAGTGGGTTGCCATTTCCTTTTCCAAGGGATCTTCCTGACTCAGGGATCAAACCTGTGTCTCCTAAATTTGGCAGGCAGATTCTTTACCACTGAGTCATCTGGGTTCAGGGAGTCTAAATTTCCTCTTTAACCTCCCTTTTCACTTCCACAGTGTGGCCAGTCTGCTCTTTATTTTGTTTAACTTTTTCCATAATCATGGAAACATATATATATAGTATATCTTCAACATCTTATATATAATGTTGTATCTTATATATATATATAATCATAATTATACATATAATTTCTTTTTTCTTAATACTTAATGAAACGCAAGACATACCTATAAGTCAAACGGTATAGCTCTTATTTATCTGTTTCAGTGACTGCATCGTTTCAATGACTGCATACTATTCTGTGATATACATATTCCACAGTTAAACAACCATTAACTTCACCAGAGGATATTTATTTACACCAAACAAGAAGCCAGAGTTGTATACTAAATGACAGGCATATCTGATCATATAAT
Organism: Cephalophus harveyi; assembly: GCA_006410635.1. Classification (NCBI taxonomy): domain Eukaryota; kingdom Metazoa; phylum Chordata; class Mammalia; order Artiodactyla; family Bovidae; genus Cephalophus; species Cephalophus harveyi. Next base: position 353,995 of record SJYT01013068.1, on the reverse strand, counting down.
TTAAAAACGTTTTTGTAAAAAGAACTGTAAACAAATACCATAGACAAATGTTAGATTGAAAAAAAATCATTGCATATGCAGACAAAAAATTACCATCTGATATATAAGAAAGTCTTCACAAAATGATAATAAAAATATTTTCTAAAGCCTAATTTAAAACAGTTTAAAAATGCTGTGATTAGGTCATTCACAGCACAATTCCAAATGATCAAAAATATGAAAAATGCTTAACTTTATCAGTTATTTGGAAATGCAAGTTAAAAATAATAGTAAGCTTCACTTGATACCTACCTGATATTAATATAGATCTTCAATTCACATTAAAATTTCCAAAATCAGTTTCTTTATTCACTGAAAATCTATGCAGAAACTTTTTTCTCAAAAGTTATACTAAAGTTATAAAGCATAATTATTTTCCAAGGTTTCTCATTTGCTCAGAGAATTTGAGGAGAGATTGACTTTTATTCCTTTTTAGACTCAACTCATAGCACAAGGCCCTGGAAAAGGAAATGGCAACCCCCTCCAGTATTCTTGCCTGGGAAATCCCATGGACAGAGGAGCCGGGCGGGCCCTAGTGCATGGAGTCACAAAGAGTCAGACACAATTCAGCAACAAACAGCAACAACAACCCAGCACAGGAGATGAGAATAGAGCCCAGAAAACTGGAGTTCGAGATCAGTTGTAGGACTTTCTTTTTTTTCCAAAAAGTTTTCTTCAATTTGAAAACAGAAATTGTGGATTTTAGAGGCAGAGATCAATCCTAAGAGGAAAACAGGGTTTTCCTTGACGTCCCAAGGTCACCTGGCTACTCCTTCATCCTTTCTGGTTTACTGTCCTGTTCCTCAGAATCTTCTCATGCCTTTAGCTGCAGCTAATATAGAAAAGTCACATTTCAAGAATGTTTCCATTTTCAAAAAAGTATTGAATATACAGCATTTAAACAAATTATATTGTCATGGAGATTTTAAGTAGAAATAATAACATAATGAGAACAGTATAAAAAATCAGCAAAGACACATATCACAATCCTACCACCCTTACAAAATGAACTGCTTTTCCAACCTTACCTCAAGTACTTACCTATATGCATGAATGATTTCACAAATGATAATGTTTCACTAATATTTCCAAGATCTTTTCGCAGCTTTGACTTTCAGGGCTTTCACGCTAGTCTGCTTGACTCTGGTCCTCTCTTCTGACCTGTTTTTCATGCCTGTCATTTCTAAGCCTTGTACTTTGTTTCATATCAGTTTCAACCTGGATCAGATGCCTTCCTTAGCATTTCCCCGAAATATTAGTATTCCGTTCTAATACATGGAAGAGAACAAAAAAACTAAAGAAGTTAAACTAATTAATTCCTTATATCTCCAAAATATATGGGGAGAGGGTGCGGGGAGCACTTCTTGGCGCTTGATGCTATTGCCGAGGACTCGGGTTCTTTCTGTCATTTTCTGCTATCCTTAGTTGTTTGCTCTTTGTTTTCCACCTTGTCCTTTCATTGTACCCAGGTGTCAGCAGCACATTCAGGCCTTGCAAGGCTCCGACTGGAGTCAGGAAAAGATTCTATTTCTTCAAGTTAAATACTTTCTAAAGAGTTTACCTACATACATAGATGTCCCAAATCCCATTGGTTAGAACTTATCACATACTCATGTGTAAGCTTTTCGTACTGTTCATGGGATTCTCATTGAATCCCATTCTCCAAAGACCCTGATGCTGGGAAAGATTGAGGGCAAGAGGAGAAGGAGGCGACAGAGGATGAGATGGTTGGATGGCCTCACCGATTGAATGGACATGAGTTTGAGCAAACTCTGGGAGATAGTGAAGGACAGGGAAGCCTGGCGTGCTGTAGTCCATGGGGTCGCAAAGCATCAGACATGACTTAGCAACTGAATGACATGTGCCAGCTAGTTACTGATGAGGAAAACAGAAATCCCACGACTGGTGTAGAATAATGAAGATTCACTCCAGAGCTTGGGGAAAAGTCTCCTCTCTGAGACAAGCATGAATAACCCACACGTTTTAATATGGAAAAAGATCAGGAAATGATTCAGTTATACAACTAGCAGCATGTGTTATGAAATCCAATTTCCTTAGTTCCCTTCAAGGCTTTTTCTAACCTGACCTCATGATAATCAAATATAAAACCTCTGTTTCAGACAAGCCAATCACTTGTCTTTCCTGCCTTTCTCATGTGTGTTCCTACCTGTGGCTCGGCTCACTTTTCCCTTAGAATTCTCTTCCTGTTCCCTAGTGCTGGCTGTGGCTATTTAAATTAAAATTAATTACAGTTAAATTAAAAATTCGGTTCTTCAGGCATACTAATTGCATTTCAAGGCCCTGGAATGGCCACATGTAGCTAGTGTCTATTGTACTGAACATCACAGTTACAGACTATTTCCACCACTTTAGAAAGTTCTTTTCAGACAACACAAATCTAAAGAGTCTTGCAAATCATGTTTAAATAGTGTTTGCCAAACTATAGGCCACTTATATCAGAATCAACTAGAGATGTGTATTTTTTCCCCAGTTTTATTGAGCATACAGCACTGTATAGTTTAAAGTGTACATCATAGTGATTTAGCTTATTTGACTGATTTGACCTCATGATATGATTACCAAAAAAGTTTAGTGAACAGCCATCATCTCATACAGATACAAAATTAAAGAAAAAAAAATTATTTTCCTTGTGGTCAGAATTCTTAGGGTTTATTGTCTTAACAACTTTTGTAACATACGGAAGTGTTAATTATATTTCTTATGCTGTACATCGTCCTTAGTACTTATTTATCTTATAACTACGAGTTTGTGCCTTTTGACTGCCTTCATCCAATTCCTGATCCTCTCACTCCCCACCTCTGGTAACCATAAATTTGTTTATTTTCCTGTGAGTTTGTTTGTTGGTTTGTTTTTGAAGTATAATTGACCAAACTGTGTTAGTTCCTGTAAATAAAACATAGTGATTCGATATTTCTATACATTTCAAAATGATCACCTCAGTGTTTTGTTACCATCAATCACTATACAAAGAAAGGACATAATTATCAGCTTTATTTCCCACACTGTACATTTCATATCTGTGGTTCATTTATTTTGCAGTTGAAAGTTTGTACCTCTTTATCTCCCTCTCTTATTTCTCTCTTCCCCTGACTCTCCTCTGGCACCCTCCTGTTTGTTCTCTGTATGGATGACTGTTTCTGTTTGTTCATTTGTTTTGTTTTTTATATTTCAAATATAAGTGAAATCACACAGTATTTGTCTTTCTCTGTTTGACTTATTTTGGTTAGCATAGTTCTCTGTTTGTCCCTCCATGTTTGCAAAAGGCAAAGTTTTGTGTTTTTTTAATGCCCAAATAATATTCCATTATATTTATATCTATATATATCTCCCATGTCTTCTTTATCCATTCTTCTATTGACAGACACTTAGGTTGCTTTTTACCTTGGATGATGCAAATACTACTGCAGTGAGCATACATGTGCATGAATCATTTTGAAAGAGTGATTTTGTTTTCTTCAGAAAAATACCCAGAAGTAGAATTGCTGGACTGTATGGTAGTTCTGTTTTTAGTTTTTTGAGGAATCTCTGTACTGTTTTACATAGTGGCTTCACCAATTTATATTCCCACCAGCATTGTACAAAAGTTCTCTTTTCTCCACCTCCTCACCCACACTTGTTTTTTGTGGTCTTTTTTGATGGTAGCTATTCTAACAGTGTGAGGAATATCTCATTGTGGTTTTTGTTTGCATTTCCCTGATAATTAGTGATGTTAAGCATCTTTCATGTGACTGTTGGCTATCTGTAGGTCTTCTGTGGAAAAACTTCTATTCAGATCCTTTGTTCATTTTTTAATCGGGTTGTTTTTTAAAAAAATTTGAGTTGTATGAGTTCTTTGTATATTTTGGATATTAACTATTTATTGGATACTTGAAGTTGCTGTCTAAATGTAGATACCAAGCTCTAAGTGTTTAGCCCCAGGCCACTTTTATGCCTCCAAAAGCTGAAGAAACTAGATCACTATAAGGTCTAGTTTAGTTTATTTCCTTTATGGAAGTATCCTAAATATTGGAGTTTTTATTATTTTCTGCTTTTCTAAACTTTTATAGCACTTGTAGTTTATGTATCAAAGTTTTAGATTTTCATTATAGATATTTATTATCTCTATTTCAGAAAGATTTTTTTTTTTCTGACTGTTAGAATGTAAGCCCTTTGAGAAGAAATACTATGGCATTTTTCAAAATGTCTAATACAGTGTTGGTTACATATTAAGTACAAAGTATTGACTGATTAATTACATTCTACAGACTTGACATATATAGTCTGTATTTAGTTGGCAATTCTTTGAAATGTCATAAAACTGTCTGTGGTATTGGGGAAAGAAGATAGATGATGGTAAAAGTATTTCCACGATATTTTTCCTCAATTTCGTTTGTTAGAAATAAACCTGAAAACTTTCTGCTTAAATTTCTAACAAATATTATATGATGATGTTCCCTATAAAAGTTTGGGTTTGCAGCATTTTTTAAAAATGGCCATTTAAAATATGCTCCGACCCCTTGGTTCTCCTGTGAAATATAAACTAATCAAACCTTTGGAGCGATAGCTGATAGAGAACTTCTTGTTGCAACTGAACTCCCCACATGAATCAGGGTTTGCTTCCTATCTAGAGAATCCAGCAACTATTCTCCTCTATTTTAATGATTTAATAATCACATGAAAATTGTTGGAGCAGGAAGTTAAGGTCTTGTTATATTAGAGATATTAGGCATATCTTTACAAGTTGCAGTCCAGTAAAGGATCAAGTTAGACTAATAATTAATATTAGTAATAGTCATATTACTAGTAATGGGAGTCATGAACAGCAGCATCTCATTTAATGTAAAGACTAAATGTAAGGAATGCTTCTCTTACATTCTTTAGTGCATAATTTCACAGATTGTATCATTCTATGGGTTGACATGAAAACAAACAGCAGCATTCTCTGGTAGGCTCATTACCTTATAATACAGAGTGAAAGTGAAAGTCGCTCAGTCGTGTCCAACTCTTTGAGATGTCATGTCCTATACAGTCCATGGAATTCTCCAGGCCAGAATACTGGAGTGGGTAGCCTTTCCCCTCTACAGGGAATCTTCCCAAACTGAGGCTTGAACCCACGTCTCCTACATTGCAGGTGGATTCTTTACCAGCTGAGCCACAAGGGAGGCCCAAGAATACTGGAGTGGGTAGCCTCTCCCTTCTCCAACAGATTTTCCTGACCCAGGAAACAAACTGGAGTCTCCTGCATTGCAGGCACATTCTTTACCAACTGAACTATCAGGGAAGCCACCTTATAATACAAAATTAATCTAATTTATTTTTCAAGAAATGAAATCTTCATTGAACAAATAACTATTTTCCACTGGAAACTCCTGATATATTTTTGATGTACAGACAGTTGATTTATTTATTGGATTTATTTATTTGTTGGATTCCAAAACAGTTACCTTTCTGAGATAATGGAGCAATGCACCAAGCAGGATGCCTAATACAAAATTGTCCCTCAAGAAATCTCAGCTCTTTTTCCTCATCAGATTTGCTGAATGACATGCCTCAGACTTCATCATGTGTGTGCGTGTGGGTGCTAAGTTGCTTCAGTCATGTCCGACTCTTGTCTGGACTGTAGCCCCTCAGGCTCCTTTGTCCATGGGATTCTCCAGGCAAGAATACTGGAGTGGGTTTCCCTTTCCTCCTCCAGGGGATCTTCCTGACTCAGGGATTGAACCCACATCTCCTGCTTGGCAGGCAGATTCTTTACGATAGCGCCACCAAGGGAAGCCAAGCAAAAGCCGAGGAGCAGTGTGATATTACAATTGCTTCTGCCAATTATTACTTCAAAGCCGTAAAAAAATAAGTACAGGTCAAACACAAACCTTACGGTGGAATTATGGTGTCTATTTGCAATACGTGAACCTTAGTTTCCCAAGGGTAAACAGCTATCTCGAATCTCCCTTGTAAAGGTATCTAAAGTGCGTGCGTGCTAAGTCGCTTCAGTCGTATCTGATTCTATGACCCAGTGGACTGTAGCCTGCCAGGCTCCTCTGTCCATGGGATTCTCCAGGCAAGAATACTGGAGTGGGTTGCCATGCCTTCCTCCAGGGGATCTTCCCAACCCGGGGATGGAACCAGCGTCTCCTTCCTTGGCAGGTGGGTTCTTTACTACTAGTGCCAGAATAGCAATTAGTATTAAATGTTTTGCCTCACAACTAATATTACCAAGTTTTTCCTTTTCTGGAAAAGTTAGACTATGTTAAAATCACCTTTCTGCCCCTTGTTCATATAAATGGAGCAATCTAATATTAGGGGAAATATTTTCATAGTATTTTGGTCAAAAGATGTGCAGAAGCTGTTGGATATTGGCAGGTATTTCTAAAGCTAAAGCTCTTTTGGAGTCTGGAAGTGTAGTGTCTGAGTTATGGTATTTCAGATATTCTAAGTGTTTGAGGTTTTTTGCCATCATCAAGAGTCTTGAGTCAGTGGTATGCCTTATCTCAACTCTACCTCCAGAACAGGAAATGTGGCAGGACAGTGAAATGCATCCCATAGTTATGTATCTGGAATATCAGAGAGAAAGTATGTGTATATGTCAGAGAATATGCATAGGGCTTCCCAGGTGGCTTGTGGGTAAAGAACCCACCTGCCATTGCAGGAGATGCAGGTTCAATCTCTGGATCAGAGAAGATCCCCTGGAGGAGAGCATAGCAACCCACTTCAGTATTCTTGCTGGAGAATCCCAAGGACAGAGGAGCCTGGTGGGCTCAAAGAGGGGTCACAAAGAGTCAGACATGACTGAAGTGACTGAGCATAAAAACAACACGCATAGGCACAAAACATAACCGTTAATAAAAAACAACCAGAAAAGTCTTTATGATCCATATATACTTTTCTGACTAGTCCTTTCTTGCTATTTAATAATTTAATTTATAGCAGGAATTAATAATTTAACCCAGTAAATTAATAAAAGTTAATGTACACTTCATCAGGCATTGCACACATATTATTTCTAATCTTCATAACAGCCTTGTAAAGTATGCATCATTGTCCTTCTTTTTATATCTAAGAAAACTAAGGCTCTGAAAGGTTGGAGTAAATTTTGTAAGCTCCTGTAGGTAGTAAGTAGAAAAGTCAGATCTAGGGTTGGCTAATTCAGAATCTGTTCTTTCTTCTATGTCACATTCTTGGGTGCCTGTCTTGTGACTCAACTAGAAGGTAAGATCTGGATATCAGCAGGTTCATCTTATGGAAAACATTGCTGCTCTTGCTGAAGATGACATACATAGGTGCTCAAGGGCATATTAACTCTTTCAGGCCATCAAGCGACCATTCAGTACCTAATTTTGAGAAATAGACTGTACCAAGGCTGTATCTTGTTTGCTGAGGAGCATAATGGAGGTCAGGTCTTGGATTTACTCACCACACTTGAAATCTCCGTGACTGGAAGCACTTTGTCCTTTTGTTCACTCCTCTGTCTCTGCACCTAGAACAAGCACTTAGTTCTCCTTAATAAATATTTGTCAACGAATAAATGCATGACCTCTGTAGGGACCTGTGAGCTTTCTTCTATGGCTGTGGAATCTGTCCTTCACCTGGGTCAATCTTCTTTCAGATCTAAGCCACTGACTTCAAGGGAGCTGAGAGAGGGAGGGTAGATGGAACAGCATAAGCTTATCACTTCTACTGGAAATACCACGATGAGCCTAGGCACTACAGGAGCTAGATCAGTAGCATTATCTTCTGCATAAAAGATAGTAATAAGGAAAAATAAAACTGAAACAATACTGTGGCAGAAATGAAAGGAGATGCCCTTGATTTTCTCTTCTTTTTGAGTTTTATAGAATAATGATTTCTCATGCATGAAGGATGAGCATGCATCCTTCATGTACGTTAAGTTTATCATCATATTTACTTGTTTACAAATTTACTTATGTAATTTAGGTAACATGAACTTTGAATTTGTCAATAAATATCCTAGTTAATAAGAAATAATTGAAAGCCATCTGTTTCCAGGATAAGGCTGCATTGTGGAAGAGAACCATGGAATTGGAAGTCTGGAAAAAGTGTTTTGAAAAATGGGACAAATCTTTCCTACCGTTTAAACATTACAATTCATTTTGCTCGTTTGATTTTAAATTGATAAGGCTTTCAAAATCAAAATACCATGGACTTACTTAGATACCAGGACTTCCCAGGTGGCGCTAGTGGTAAAGAACCTGCCTGCCAGTTCAGGAGACATAAAGAGACATGGGCTGGATCTCTGGGTTGGGAAGATCCCCTGGAGGAGGGTATGGCATCCCACTTCAGTATTCTTGCCTGGAGAATCCCATGGACAGAGGAGCCTGGCAGGCTACAGTCCATAGGGTCACAGAGTCAGATACAACTGAAGGGACCTAGCACGCACGCACTTTAGATACCTCTACATGGGAGATTACGAGACAGCTGTTTACCCTTGGGAAGCTAAAGTTCACGTATTGCAAACAGACACCATAATTCCACCGTAAGATTTGTGTTTGACCTGTACTTATTTTCTTAAGGCTTTGAAGTAATAATTGGCAGCAGCAAGTGTAATATCACACTGCTTCTCAGTTTTCTTTTGGATAAAAAGTAATTGCTGCATCAAATAGGTTTGTCATTTCCTTAAAAATAATTTTTCTCTTCAGTTTTCCTACTGAGCAAGAAGTTAATATCCAGTGGGGTTAACAGAAATCTCCATTGGGCAGGAAATTAACAATAAAAGTCAAGCTAATAAGTCTTCACCAAGTACCTATAATTAGAATGGTGCCTTAGAGAGAGAGAAAGAGAGGAAAATAAAGAATTATTCCTGACCTTGGGGAAGCCTGCAGTCTAGTTAAGACAGTTTTGTGGCTTGTGGCTTTGTAGATTCAGATCTAATTTTATTTAAATCATGTTTCTTGAATCATTACTCATAGTAAAAGATTTAATAACATAATATGGAAGCATGTTATTTTATTCTGTTGCCAAATGCCAAAATTATAATAACAATTCAGTTGAACTGATATCTAGTGGAAATTTAGTGTCCATGTTTTAAAACCAGAAGGCATTTTAAACTTTGTTCATGAAGTATTGAATGTAAAATTTGAAACAGTGCTAGTGATGTTAAGGAAATCCTGGTATGAGCCTTAAATTTGTTAGTAAAACTTCATGGACATTAAGTATTCAATTTGTATCCTTTTTTTTTTTTTGGTAGAACAAATATTAATTTTAGTAAATGAGTTCCTTTTTAGAGGTTCTTTAGTAAATATAAGGTATGAGAAATTGTCATTTAGAGAGAAAATGAGTGAAAGCTTATTTTGACCTTCAGTCGATGTTTAAAACAAACTTACACTCATTTGTGTAATAAACTACTATTTTACTATAATGCATATAGATTATATTGAGAAATGATAAACATTTAAAGTATGGGATCAAAGAGCATTTTCTTAAAAATATATCTTCTTATAAATTTCTCTCTAGAAATTTGATTTCTTGCCAAATTTTCATCAGTGAAAGCTATGCACACTCAAATTTGGCCCTTGATATATGTTTCTTATTGTTGTTATTTAGTCGCCAGATCGTGTCTGACTCTTTGCAACTGCATGGACTATATAGCCTGTCAGGCTGCTCCGTCCATGGGATTTTCCAGGCAAGAATATTGGAGTGGGTTACCATTTCCTTCACCAGAAGATCTTCCCAACCCAGGGATCGAACCCATGTCTCCTGCATTTGCAGGCAGATTCTTTACCACTAAACCACCATGGAAGCCCATGTTTCTTATTAAGTACAGTAATAAAATAAGTAATAAGACTAATCAGTGCCATATTTATCATAAATATGTTATCTTTTAAAAAGACAACATAATTTTTTTTAATTGAATGGAGTTAAATTTTCTACCTGATTTGTGGGTCACAAGATGAAGATATATGTTAAGGAAAGAAAAAAAAAAAAAGAAAGGACTTAAAGAACAGCTACAACTTAATGCTTACATATTAATATTTTGGCTTTGAACTCTGTTACTCTTTTATATTAGGGCCTACTAATCTGCTGAATTCTGACACATTGTATTTATTGTTGTTGATATAGGTTTTGTTTTTATCTTATTTAGAAGCTAGCTTTCCAGAAACTTCTGTGCATGAAAAGTCTGTTCAGAGTCGACTTTTGATGATAGAATTCCGTTTTGAACTGTTGAGAGATACTTTCCCCTTAACTCTTGTATTAAGTTAAAGCATTAGCCTATACATGCTATTGCAATGATGTAGAAATAAAACTGACTGATTAAAAATAGTTGTAAGTCACAATTTTCTCTCTGCTTAGAACTAGATTTAAATCTCTGAAAACACTCATGTGTGTGATAGATAGTCCAGCTGTCTTTGTGTGTGTTTCATTTAAATGTAAATTTATCTTAGAGACTCTAAAGATGAGCTCAGAAGGTAGAGAATTTTAATTGAATAGTCATTTACTTCTTTTTTCATGAATAGTGAAATAAATTCTCATTTTATACTAAAGAAAATAAAACTTGTTAAATAGACAATACTCAACTAGCTTATTTTAAAGTTTCTTAATGGATTATTAATTTTTCTCATTAGCAGTTTTTCTAATTTATAATCCTATTGAAGGAAAATTAATTTATATGTTTTAAAAGCACATACAGTCATAATTCAACAATTTTCAGTATGATGTTGAGTATTACTTTGTAGTACAAGTTGTAGAAATACACTTCAAATAAATCTGAGATGTTAAACAAAAACTATTGAAGTTAGCAGAGGCACACTGATGGGAGATGTGTATAAGAGACAGTCTTAATGGATTATTAATTTTTCTCATTAGCAGTTTTTCTAATTTATAATCCTATTGAAGGAAAATTAATTTATATGTTTTAAAAGCACATACAGTCATAATTCAACAATTTTCAGTATGATGTTGAGTATTACTTTGTAGTACAAGTTGTAGAAATACACTTCAAATAAATCTGAGATGTTAAACAAAAACTATTGAAGTTAGCAGAGGCACACTGACATATGTATCACACATGCATAACACACAAATCCACACATGGTGCTCTGCATATATTTAGACTATATTTCTAACGTCTGCTGAAAACTTAGTCTGATACTGTAATTTTAACTCAACTTTCAGGAAGAATTTCTGAGAACAAGTTTTTGAAAAAGTTTCTAGTTATTATTATTCACTTTAAGACAGAAGGTCAAGATTTAAAGTTCTGTTATTTGGCTTCATTTTTATATCTATTTTTGGCTTTGCGTCAGCTACCATGAATGCTCTCTTGATGGAGGTTATTTGTGCTAACTTTTTCTACTTCCCTACAATAAAACAGGCCATTTGTGTGAGTTGCTGTTGATTGCATATTTTGAAGTCATTTTTCGAAGGCATTACTAGCCTGTGGGTATCTTGTGTAAAAATAAAAAAACAAACAAATAGACAAAAAAACTCTTTGATCTACCCTAACCTTTCTATATGTAAATTTTGAAAGAGTGGCACTGTAGCATACCACTCACTGACATTTCCAAAGTAACCTTGTTAAGAGAATGATAAAGTTTACTAAAGGAATTGCTATTCATTGGTTGATAAAATGTACTTAGGTCACATAAATGTAACTACATTCCAAGAAACCACTATAGTTATGGGTTTATCTTCAAAGAAAAGACCTTTGTTTAATCTAAATATCTTTTATACAATTAGGAAATGTAAAGGAGTGTTTTTTGAGTATTTTGAGAGGGCTTGAATTTTTATTTATGCCATTTTTAATATGTAGATTTCTATAGAGTGCTTGCAAATTTTAAGACATGATTCTGCATGTTTTCCTTTAATTAATAGTTAATCTTCAGAATTTAAAACCTAGTAGAGGTGTGAAATGTTTATTCACAGCAGTATCCTAACTTACAGATTCTGTGTTATGAAGTCAGATATATTGGTTTATAATCAGAATCAGTGATTCCTTTTGTTGGTAGTTTGTTATTGGTAAAAAGTGTTCCTGGGTTACAAACCAAAAGACTCTATAAGGTGATGATAGCTCAGTGGTCAACCTGGAGAAAATGAGTATAATAAATCAATTTTCTCTGGGTTCATTTCTATTTTGTGTCATGGTTTAAGAAAAAAAAAAAAATAGATGAGCATAAATCAGTGTGAATATTTTAAATTATCCCACCTAGTAAACCTCTATGCCATGCCTAAGATATAGGCACTGGGTTTTCAGAGGTATTTTCCTTTCAACAATTGCCACACAGTCACTTCCTCTTTTAACTTTTTATAAGGACCTTGTCTTTCAGTAAATTAGATGATATTGAGGTGGGGAGTGGTATAGTCATTATAAAAGGTTTATACCTTACACCCCGGGATGTTACCTGGTAATCAAAAATGCTGTCTGAATGTATTTCTGTAGTGCCTGGCAGGGTGGGGGATGGGGAGAATGAAACTTGAATCTGTGACCATCTGGCCCAGATTTGGCTGATTTCCTGTGCATTGCCCTTTGTTTCAGCCAGACAATGGATTGTTCCTTTTACTGATAAGAATTCTGTTTGATGACTTTGTGCTGAATCAGCAGGTTTGGTTTGGGATTTCAAGCATAGACTTATATTGAGGGGATTTCTGTTGTTTTGACAGCCTTAACTGTCTTCATTTATTACAAAAATATCCTTAAGATTCTTTTCTATAAGTTTAATAAATTGGTGGGATTGCAGACAAGTCAAAGAAAATATTGGGAGTGTAGCGTTCTGGTTTCATACTACCTATCTCAAAGAGGGAAATTTTCCTAGTTCTTAGTTTTCAAAATTAATCTCTCTCCCTGATTGTAATTTTTGATGAATCTTTATATATTCTCTCTTCTGTATGTCTGAACTTGAATTTTCCACTTGAACCTTTTGATGATTTAAATTTAATGTCCTAAATCCAGGCTGGGTTTTTATGATGTGGTCATGTAAACGGTTAAGCTTTCTGGGGCATCTGTTACCATATATCTGCAAATTACATCTTAGGGTGTTAGAGCTATTTTCCTTACTTTACATGCTACAAAATCATCACAAGACTGTTAAAAAAAAGGTGGTTACAGATTACAAGCAGGGTCCTTTGTTGCCCAGCATTATAAGTAAATCAACCATCAGCTATTGTAGGTTATCTCAGAAACAGTAGTGATCAGAGTGTGGTTAAATGTCACTTTTCCAGAAGACAAGAGGAAATGTCAGTGCTATCATTTTGCTATGTGACCAAGAAATATAAAAGTACTCACTTTTAACTTCTGAAGTGTTAAGAGGCTTGTTGGCAGAGTGGAGTCAACCTTTTAGTTGACTCCTCTCTTTACAGCTGAATTGCCATCTAGCAATCCAATACAGAATTTTCTCCAGACCACTTTTTCTGAAACCAGTTATAACTTTAAAAATCAAGCATCTGACCAAAAGGAAATCTGATCTTCTTTGAGATCTAATCTGTAATGCTTTTGTGTAGATAAAGGAATGTTCTTTAGGTAGAATCAATGGTAAGAAAAAAGCTTTTTAATAGTTAGTTCTGCTGGGATGTAATTATGGAGCAGCTGGGACCACACAGCACAGCGCACTGTCATTTGCTGTAATTAATTTTAGGTCCGCTTGCAGCGAAAGTGAATAACAACAAATGGCACACAATCGTAGTTTGCATCCATATGGGGCACTGTCTATTCTTATGTTTTGCTCCGGTCTCTTCAGAATCTCTTTAGAATCCCTTTAAATGACTGCTTGCTCTATTTGATGCCAATACGGCCTCAGAATTGCTTGTTTGGTTTAAAAGCGTGGGTAGTTTGGGATATGAGAATGTTATGGGTGTTAATTGGAAGGGAATATTTAGATTTAATGAACTGATGGGTTAAATCATAGAATAGGGGGAATTATAAAGCTACAAGGAGAATACTGCCAAGACTAGTTACTACTTCATTTTAATCAGTGGCTAGTTCATGGAACTCGTTCGAGGTAGAGGGGAAGGTCTTATCCTTTTCTCCCCCTCCCCCATCCTGTTCACCCTTACCCCCCAACCTCTGGCTCTCCTTCAGATCTCACTGAGGACTCCTCCTCTCCAGAGAGGCTTGGCTGCGGATGCCTGGAAGTTTACACTGCTGAGAGTTGTTTTGTTTGGCATAGCTAATCAGGAGCCAGGCTGGAATTGCTCATAGCTGTCATTCAGGTTTTGTTTCAAAGTCCAAGGACCTGCTGGGAAAAACAAAAAGCTAATGAAAGCTGACTGTATTTAGGCCTCAAATCTGTGGAATCTGAAATGATGTCCTGACAGTGTATTCTTATTCTTCCACATTCTTGCCGTTACTAAGGTAACAGATTTTTAGAGGCTTTCTATCTTCATTGTCAAGTATTTGCTACACTTATTGTTGTTTTTCAGATTAGAGCAATTCAGATTATCTTCTTTCGAGATGAAGGGAAAGAGAAAAATAATGGAAATAAAACATTGGAATCAATTTCCCTGAATGCTAGTAACATCAGTTTTGTTCTCAATGCCTTAAAACTCTTAGATTCGTAACACACATTAAAATTTAGGACAGGATAATTTCCTCAGTCTTGTAAGTGCTGTGTGTATGTGAAAATTTCATTTCTGTAACGAAAAATAGCAGATATTCATATAATCACTAATAAATACATTTTTATGGGAAAAAGATTTACATAGTGAAATCCTTTCTTTAAGATCTTACTTCCTGAATAATAAATCAGATTATATGAAACACTGATGTGCCGAAAATTAAGTAACATGAGAAGGTAGACTGATGAATGTGTTAAATATTTGCCCCACAAATTGATCTTTTAATATTTGTTTTCATGGGATGTTTTGCCTTGGTGGATTAGCACTCCTATATATGAAAAAGCTGTTGTTTTTTTCATAGTCAAGAGACCATTTGGGGCACGAATTACCTATGGTGTGATAAGCGATAAACAAGATAATGTCTTAGGGGCAAGATGTTCTTTGGGTTTGCTTTAGATTTGAGAATCCCCAGGGATGTTCCCCAGTAGTGGTATAGCCTTTATGAATCTTCTTATCCAGATATTGACTCATTGAAAAGATGACCGTTTGTTTTTATAGGCTTATTAAATATATTCATCCAGTACTGTTTCCCTGTGGCACTAAATATAATATTGAAATGATCTAGTTTTAGTATGGATTAGATCATGGCACTCAGATATCAACACAATAAAAATCTAAATTCATGGAGGTAAGATCTGGCTTAATATTCTTCTGAGAAATACAAGAGTGTGGGCAACTGGCCAAATGAAGAACTGAAAGGGTCTGGAAGAGAAGTGTTCAAAGTGTGTCTAAAGGCCCTCATTTTAATTTCTGTGTCTTTGTTCATGCTGGTCACCCAGCTTGGAATTTTATCTTCTTTTCTCTTCATCTATCTAAATCCCACATTTCTCAGGGTCCAGATCAGGTCCTTCTTCATCCACTAAGCCCTCGTCTGCGTCTATTGCTGTCCAGAGTGTGAGAGAGACCCTACCCTTAGCTCATCATAGTCATTAATGAACTATGTTCAGATATGGTTTCTGCATTTTAGAAGAGTGAGCAGGATGAGGAAGTTATGGGGGAAAATAATATAAAAGGAATAGACAGTTTGAAAGGGGGGCAAGTTTAATTCAAGAAGATTTAGAGACAAGATAGCTGTCTTCAAGGGCTGGCAAACACAGCTCAAATTAGATTTACTCTAATTACCTTTAAAACAGTGGTTTGCTCTGAAGAGCAGCAGGCATTCTGTGGTATGCCTTGGGCTGCAGGGGACCCTGCGTGGAGGAGATGGGGGCCCTAGGAGACATGCTGGGGGCCCCTGCAGCTCCCAACAGAAGAGTTCCATGTTTAACTGCTTTATTTATTGGGCTTGTTAGTCTACTATTTCTTTTAAAGGCACTTAAACTAAAGTTTTGAAAAATCATTACTGTGTAGAATTAAAAAATAGGTGAGAATTTTGGTTCAATGTAGGACAAAATGTTTCAGCAGTAAGAGGCTTTGAAAAATTAAATGGACTGCTTTTGTGAAATGTGAGTTCCACCATTAAGTGAGAAGCTCAGTGGCCCTGACAAGGATGATGGAAGATTTCTGCTTATGGGGAGAAGCTGTGTTGGATCTTCCCTAGGTTTCCTATAGTGTTTGTGCCATTGATCCCTTCTTTATTGTCAATATCAGATGATTTGGCACTTGACTCTTCTCAATTGGTTATTTGGGTAAACCTCCCCTCCCCATTGGAGAAGGCAATGGCACCCCACTCCAGTGCTCTTGCCCGGAAAATCCCATGGACAGAGGAGCCTGGAAGGCTGCAGTCCGTGGGGTCGCTAAGAGTCGGACATGACTGAGCAACTTAACTTCACTTTTCACTTTCATGCATTGGAGAAGGAAATGGCAACCCACTCCAGTGTTCTTGCCTGGAGAATCCCAGGGACGGCGCAGCCTGGTGGGCTGCTGTCTACGGGGTCACACAGGGTCGGACACGACTGAAGCGACTTAGCAGCAGCAGCAGCACCTCCCCATTCAATCATAAAGCTCCAGAGTGTAGGAACAGTATCTTCACTGCTTTTGGATTCTTCAGATCCCAGCATGGATGGAGGAATCTGTAAATACCTATTGATACAGGAATAACTTCAAGAAGCACATGCTTCGTTGCCTTATGACCTCTTCCAATTATGAAGGGTGATAAGGGAAGGTATTTGCAGAAATTTTTTTTTTTGCTTCTACTATTGCTTTCTGCCCTCTGGGAATAATAGAAATGACCAAAGAGATTTAAGATAAGTGTATATATATGCCAGAATACTACTGTGTCTGAGAAAGTGAACATGATCTCGCCCCTTTCCTTTCTCTCCCCCAACCCCCTGGGAGGGGTTACCAACAGGTGAAACTTGGAATGTGGAAATTACGGCTCTCTATCCAAACTGAGATACAGTGAGGGCAACATGAGATCTGCGGTGTCCCAAGTGCAGATAGGGGAGTGCATTGTAAAAGGATCACATCACTAGTCTGGACTTCAGGGGTGTGTGTGTATGTGTTTCCTTTGCCTCATGACTCCGTGGGTTCTGAGATTATAAGAACTAGAACTTTCTAGATGCAAGATTAGAGTCTAGTCAGCGTGATAGAATGATAGAGGGAAGCATGTGCTTGATGAACAGCGTCATCTCAAGAAGCCCTTTCACTCACAGAGGCCTTTTCTATTTCTTCTCTTTGTACTGGGTGGCAAAGGATGGGAGCAGGGTCACGTTGCCTTGGGCCTAGTAGACACTCAACAAGTGCTTATTTAATTGAGCTGAATTTTATTAATGGGATTTTCATAGCCAGTTACTAATTACAGTCCACACTGTAGCTGGTGTTAGTTGGTATCATCGCTGTCTGTCTGTACTATACCTCTGCAAGCTCATGACCTGAGTTTCAGGATGATAGCTGTCATGGATGTCAATATCTTATAATTCAAATGGGGAAATTGATCATGTCTGAAAATACAGACTTGTGCAAGATCTCTGTCCAAGTTTGCTGCTGATATTGACAAGGGGAGTGCCTAGAGTCAGTAGTGATTCCCGCTTTAAGGAAGCCTTGCTATATCCCCAGGGGTGCTTTCATTAGGTGAATAGCCAGAAATCCAAACTGTGTGTATTATAATTTCTGAGTACCTTCTGCAGCAAAGATGTCTTAAACAGAAAGCGCCGTAGAGAAAGGCTCTTAAAAATAGTCTAATACCCATACCTGTGATACTGATGGAGATGAAATAGAGGGCCCAGATTTGCTAAAAGAGCCAGGAATAGAACATAGGTCGTTTGATTTCTGAGATAAATGCTTATTCATAATGCTGAAAGAATATCTTTCTTCATTCTGTAAATTTTTCATGATATTTAGAAATGGCCTTTCTTCTCAAGGTTACTTTGAAATTTGGGGATTATGCATAAATCTGAAAGCTGTTAATATAGCCTTAGAGCTACTAACCATGTGTTAGGCCTTCAGGTAATCAGAGGGCACTGCAGGTGTCAAGAACATCACAAAGTTGCTTACATAATATACAAGATAACATCATAATGCCTTAGGCAACAAGTTTCTTATGCTAATATGGGTGACAATAGAAGGCCTATGTAACAAATTTAAGACAATTAAGACAACTGATTTGGAAATTCTGCAAAAAATAAGTCCCTGGTGCCTCAGATGGTGAAGAATCTGCCTGTACTGCAGGAGACCTGGGTTTCATCCCTGGGTAGAGAAGATCCCTTAGAGGAGGGAATGGCTACTCTCTCCAGTATTCTTGCCTGGAGAATTCCGTGGACCAAGGACCCTGGTGGGCTACAGTCCATGGGTTGCAAAGAGTGGGACACCACTGAGCAACTAATACACACAAGCACGTTAAAGCATGTTGAATGTAGTACTATATTCAATATCTTGTAATCTATAATGGAAAAGAATATGAAATATATATATGTATAACTGAATCACTTTGTTGTGCAACAGAAATTAGCACAATGTTGTAAATCAACTTCATGTCAAATAAATGGGGAAACAGTGGAAACAGTAGCTGACTTTATTTTTGGGGCTACAAAATCACTGCAGTTGGTGACTGTAGCCATGAAATTAAAAGACGCTTACTCCTTGGAAGGAAAGTTATGACCAACCTAGACAGCATATTAAAAAGCAGAGACATTACTTTACCAACAAAGGTCTGTCTAGTCAAAGCTATGGTTTTTCCAGTAGTCATGTATGGATGTGAGAATTGTATTATAAAGAAAGTTGAGCGCCTAAGAATTGATGCTTTTGAACTGTGGTGTTGGAGAAGACTCTTGAGAGTCCCTTGGACTGCAAGGAGATCCAACCAGTCCATCCTAAAGGAGATCAGTCCTGGGTGTTCATTGGAAGGACTGATGTTGAAGCTGAAATTCCAATGCTTTGGCCACCTGATGCGAAGAACTGAATCATTTGAAAAGACCCTGATTCTGGGACAGATTGAAGGCAGGAGGAGAAGGGGACAACAGAGGATGAGATGGTTGGATGGCATCATCGACTTGACGGACATGAGTTTGAGTGAACTCCGGGAGTTGGTGATGGACAGGGAGGGCTGGTGTACTGCGGTCTATGGGGTCGCAAAGACTTGGATCCAATTGAGCGGCTGAACTGAACTGTAAATCAACTATACTTCAATAAAATAAATTTTTATAAAGCTTGCTGGAGCCAGTTTTTAACTCACGTAAGAGTGTATTCTACTTTTGAAACCTTTAATAAACCTCAATTGAATGTACCGATTTACATGATTCTTAGCAACAGTTCATTAAAATGTCGATCCATCCATCAGCATAGCTGAGTTATGGTGGATAGCTCCAGAGATCAGAGATAGGATCAGGATGAAAGTTTCACAGAGGAAGATTTAAGTATACAACAAGAAAGAACTTAAGTCATATTTTACTTGTTAATTTTAAATTATACCAAAGAGTCTGATAGTGAAAATTAGGTCTTCTGTCTCCCAGCTACCCCAATTGTCTGTCCAGTGATAACCCCAGCTCCTTGAATATCCTTCCTGAGATATTCTGGGCATATACATGTACGAAGGGAAGCATACTGAATGTACTGTTGAGTATGTTGTGCTTTCTTTCGCTCAGCTGTATTTCAGAGTTTGATGAAAACCTTTCTGCTGACTCGTGCTCTTCAGCAGTGGAACAGACTGTCTTATGATGTAGCTCAGAACTGTTACTCCAGTGTTCAAGAAAGGCTGGAGGATCGGCTCTGAGGAGTGTCGAAGAGATTCTTATCCTGAGTAGGCATTGGCAATAGATGACCTCCAGGGCTCCCTTTCTCAAGTTCTCTGATATATTTAAGTGATGACTAGGTGCTGAGTACTCTGAATCAAAAAAGAAGTATAAGAGACATTTTTCGAAAGAAAACATATAGATGACCAACAGACACCAAAAAACATGCTCAGTATCACTAACCACAACCACAATCAGATTATCACCTCACACCAGTGAGGATGGCTATTATCAAAAAGACAACAAATAGCAGGTGTTGGCAAGGATGCAGAGAAAAGGAAACCTTTGTGTACTGTTGGTGGAATGTAAATTGGTGCAGCCACTGTGGAAAACAGTATGGAGGCTTATCAAAGAATTAACAATAGAACTGCCGTATGATCTAGCAGGTCCACTTCTGGGTAGTCTTCTGAAGGAGACCAAAACTCTAACTTGAAAAAATATATAGGCACCCCCTACGTTCACTGCAACATTATTTATAATAGCCAAGATATGGATGCAACCTAAGCATCCATCAATAGATGAACAGATAAAGAAGTTGTGATATATCTATATTTCCCCTCTATTTTCCCAATGGAATATTACACAGCCATAAAAAGAATGAAGTCTTGCCATCTCTGACAACATGGACAGACTCAGAGGGTATTATGCTAGGTGAAATAAATCAGAGAAAAGACAAATACTGTATGATTTCACTTACATGTGGAACCTAAAAAGTGAAACAAATGAACAAATGTAATAAGACAGAAACTGACTCATAGATACAGAGAACAAATAGGTGGTTGCCAGAGAGGAGGAAATGAGTAAAATAGGTAAGAGATTAAGAGGTACAAACTATCAATTACAAAATAAATGAAGGACAGAGATGAAATGTACAGCATGGGGAATATATCAATAATATTGTAATAATTTTGTATGGTAAGTTGACTTAAGGTGATCAATTTGTAATGTATAGGGGTATCAACCTCCTATGTTGTGTGCTTGGAATCAAAATAATGTTGTAGGTCAATTACTTTTCAATTAAAAATAAGATGGATAAGCATACTCATACTTGTGTAAGGATAATGTAATAATAGCATGCATTTCATTTAGGATACTAAAAGACAAGCCGTAGCTAATATATACACCATTGGTGTAAGTGTGAAAAATTCCTTAAGACACAATTAATGATATCACAGAGCTGTATATACAAATAGTTATTGAATGATCCAGGTAGATGACAGTCAGTACTATGAGTTAAGTGAAGGATGGAGAAGCCTGGTTGGTTGGTGGGGGTGGAACTGTACCTAAGCCTTGAAGAATTGAGTTTGAATTGACAAGGAGGAGGTAAGCAGAGTAGTTGGGTCCTGAGGAGCAATGAAAGTGACTACAGGGACCCTGGGTAAGGCAGTGTGAGAGGGGTGGGGGTGGATAAGAAGTTGACAGGGAATAGAGACCATGTTATGGAGCAGGCGAATTCGAGGCTCTGAAGGGCAGTCTGCATTTAGGGGGTGACAAGAGCCCATTGAAAGTTTCTGAACAGCAGTGTGACACAGTGTGCTGTGTTAGAAAAGTGAGTATGTCCCATAGCATAAGTATGGGCTCAGGGTACGTGTGCTGTGTTAGAAAAGTGAGTATGCCCCATAGCATAAATATGGGCTTAGGGTACGTGTGCTGTGTTAGAAAAGCGAGTATGTCCCATAGCATAAGTATGGGCTCAGGATACGTGTGCTGTGTTAGAAAAGTGAGTATGTCCTATAGCATAAATATGGGCTCAGGGTAAAATGGGCTTCAATATTAGTGTTGGTGATAAAAAAGAAAGAGAATAAAAAAATAAAATGAGATTTGTGATTGCTGATCAAATTTTGGAGTCAAGGGAAAGGAGTGAGCAACTGATGACTCCATGTCTTCAAGCCCCATGGCCTGGGAGAAAAATGGTGCCATTAACAGAAATAGGGAAGATAGAAGTCAGTGTTTTGGGAAGCGAAGTGATAAACTTGATTTTAGATTAAAGTTGATATGATGAGGGAGATTCAGATAAAAGCACATGTTTGAAATAGTGGATTAAATAAAGCTCTTGAAAGAAATTAAAACTGTGGATGGCAGTGTGCCTAAATCTCTTTTTAGACCCAGAACTGCCCCCTGAATGCCACATCTGCCCGCCTGAGAACGCGAGATAAACTTGTGCCAGACTCAGTTTACCTGAGAAGGAATTGTTTACTGTGTGTACGCTGTCCCTTCAGTCGTGTCCAACTCTTTGTGACCCCACGGACTGTAGCCCGCCAGGCTCCTCTGTCCATGGGATTTCCCAAGCAAAAATACTGGAGTGGGTTGCCATTTTCTCCTCCAGGGGATCTTCCCAACCAGGATCGAACCTGAGTCTCCTGCATCTCCTGAACTGGCAGGCAGATTCTTAGCACTGAGCTACCTGGGAAGCCCCAAATTGTTTACTAGTAGCATTGGAGAAGGAAATGGCTGCCACATCTGCCCGCCTGAGAACGCGAGATAAACTTGTGCCAGACTCAGTTTACCTGAGAAGGAATTGTTTACTGTGTGTCCGCTGTCCCTTTAGTCGTGTCCAACTCTTTGTGACCCCACGGACTATAGCCCGCCAGGCTCCTCTGTCCATGGGATTTCCCAAGCAAAAATACTAGAGTGGGTTGCCATTTTCTCCTCCAGGGGATCTTCCCAACCAGGATCGAACCTGAGTCTCCTGCATCTCCTGAATTGGCAGGCAGATTCTTAGCACTGAGCCACCTGGGAAGCCCCAAATTGTTTACTTAGCATTGGAGAAGGAAATGGTGACCCACTCCAGTGTTCTTGCCTGGAGAAGCCCAGGGACGGCGGAGCCTGGTGGGCTGCCATCTATGGGGTCGCACAGAGTCAGACACAACTGAAGCGACTTAGCAGTAGCAGCAGCAGCAATGTAATGGGGCATCCCAGGGGGCTCAGTGGTAAGGAATCCACCTACCAAGCAAGAGACTCAGAAGACCATGTCCCCTCAGCACATGGAGTAATTTCAAGTTCATAGTAGGTATTAAAAAATATTTGAATGTTCAGCAAGAATTCAGAAAAGTCAGAGAGACTATTTGAGAGGGAAGCTGGAGATGCTATCTTGAAAAAGAAGGACTTAATGCTAGACTCAGAAGTGAATAGGGTTTTGACAGGCTGATGGGGTGTTTTTTTTTTTTTTCCTGTTGGATACATTCACTGTGTATAGTGACAATAAATATACTGAATATGTATATTTGAATGAATGCACACAAAGATCAAACTCCACTTGCCCTTTTTCAGAAGGAAGTGTGTGTGTGTTAGTCGCTAAGTAGTGTCTCACTGTCTGTGACCCTATGGACTGTAGCCAACCAGGCTCCTTTGTCCATGGAATTCTCCAGGCAAGGACACTGGACTGGGTTGCCATTTCCTCCTCCAGTTTCAGAAGGAAAGCCATGTTTATATGTGAATTTTGCTTAGGATCTTTCATCTGCCAAGAAACCTGGGCTATTATTACACATTAAACATTTTTATCAGTCAACCTGTTCTGATTCCAG
Source organism: Cephalophus harveyi (assembly GCA_006410635.1). Classification (NCBI taxonomy): domain Eukaryota; kingdom Metazoa; phylum Chordata; class Mammalia; order Artiodactyla; family Bovidae; genus Cephalophus; species Cephalophus harveyi. The sequence continues at coordinate 330,705 of SJYT01013068.1, read as the reverse complement.
TGACAACACTAAGAGCATCTATTGTTGTTCAGTTGCTCAGTGTCTGACTCTTTGCAGCCCCATGAACGACAGCACACCAGGCTTTCCTGTCCTTCACCATCTCCTGGAGCTTCCTCAAACTCATGGCCATTGAATTAGTGATGCTATCTAACCATCTCATCCTCTGTCATCCCCTTCTCCTCCTGCCTTCAATCTTTCCCAGCATCAGGGCCTTTGCTAATGAGTCGGCTCTTCCCATCAGGTGGTCAAAGTATTGGAGCTTCAGCTTCAGCATCAGTCCTTCCAGTGAATATTCAGGATTGATTTCTTTTGGGATTGACTGGTTTGATCTCCTTGCAGTCCAAAGGTATACAGGTTAAACATTTTTGGGAGGTGTCTCTGTATTGTAATCATTTTCATGACCTGGAGTCTCTCTTGCATGCTGGTGGATTTTTTAGGGAAGGGAGTAGAACTTGCAGAGATGTGAAGGCAGGAACATGTGGAGGTGGGCTGTGTCCTCGTAGTGGTGGATAATCCGTTTTGGAGAAGCATGGGGGAGGTGAATGGAGAGGTGGGAGCGGAGCCCGACTTGCTGCCGCTGGAAGGATTATCATCTGTGGCCATTACTTGCTCTTGTCTCTTTATCATCTTGTTGGGGTGAGGCTCCAGAGTCCACACGTCCAGGGCGGAAGAGTTCACAGGGATGAGAGGGTGCAGCCACCGCTGTCCTCTCTCAGCCTGCCCTTGACTCTTAGTCATTGACTCTAATCCTCGACTTAAAACAACTTAGCTGTGATGTTATTTTAACCCTGCTTAAAACCCAGGCAGTCCAAAGGCTGTCACACAATCTTAATTATTCTTTAGTTCACTCACCAGGAGGCCCTGAACATAAAGCACACTTGCACTCAGAAGAAGCAGAGATCTCCCCTCTCAGAAAATGGATTATTTCACTGCTTGAAGCTGTGTAGATGAAATCTGGAGTAAAGATAAAAGCTTTTATTTATTAAGCATATGTGCCCAATACTCTTCTCAGAACCTGATGACTGTGTCATTTAATCCTTATTATCATTCTTAGAAGCATGTTATTATTATCTCCATTTTAATAATGAAAAAAAAGGACAAAGCTTAGTAGCATTTAAGTTCACATAAGGCTTCTCTGTGACTCAGGCAGTAAAGAATCCGCTTGTAATGAAGGTGACCAGAGTTCTGTCCCTGGGTTGGGAAGATCCCCTGGAGGAGGGCATGGCAGCCCACTCCAGTATTCTTGCCTGGGAAATCCCATGGACAGAGGAGCTTGGCAGGCTACAGTCCATGGGGTCGCAAAGAGTCAGACACGAATTAGTGACTAACACTTTCAAATTCACATGGTAAATTCCATGGGGTCGCAAAGAGTCAGACACGAATTAGTGACTAACACTTTCAAGTTCACATGGTAAATGTCAGAGCCAGGATCTGAATCCGGGTCGTCTGACTGCAAAGCCTAAGCTTTTAGCCAGTGTGTTATATACTCATTTAAAGACGCACATGAACAAAGTGTGAAGGATAAGCTATTAAAATATTCAGTTGTTGTTGTTGTTTAGTCACTAAATCATGTCCGACTCTGTGATCCTATGGACTGTACCCACCAGGTTCCTCTGACTATGGGATTCTCCAGGCAAGAATACTGGAGTGGGTTGCCATTTCCTACCCCAGGGGATCTTCCCGATTCAGGGATCAAACCCATATCTCCTGTGCAGGCAGGCAGAATTCTTTACCACTGAGCCATCTGGGAAGCAGTAAATGATGACAAAAATATTAAGAGTTAGTGTTAAATTAATAGCCCTTTATGTTTCAGATTTCAAGATCTGAATGGCCATGGTCCATTGAGGCCTTCATTTTGTCACGTCAGCGTTTAAATAAAAAATTATCTTTGAATGCCTTTAGACGGGGTACGCACTCTTCTTTCCATGACTATCCCGTATCAGCCCACAGATTTATGGCATTCATTGGCAAACATGCTCTGTTAGTTCAGAATGCATTTTTTAAATCTTAGTTCAGAATGTAGGTCACTTTGTGAGTGAAGGAGAAGGAAGAAGGGATGAGAGTGATGTCAGCCATGTAGGCCCCCTTTTATCAGGAAAGGAAAACCTTCCCCAGAAACTGCTGCAACCCACTCCCATGAGGTCACCTTGGCTAAAACCAGGCTGCATGGCCATGCCTCACTGCTGGGAAGGCTAAAGGTGGGGAACAGAGTTTTCAAGATGAGCTTAGACCAGGTGGGTGCTAGTGGTAAAGAACCCACTGCCAGTGCAGGTGACATAAGAGACACGGGTTCAATCCCTGGGTCAGGAAGATCCCCTGGAGGAAGAAATGGCAACCCATTCCAGTATTCTTGCCTAGAGAATCCTATGGACAGAGGAGCCTGGCAGCTTACAGTCTGTGGAGTCTCAAAGGAGTTGGACACGACTCAAATGACTTAGCACATTAGAGCAGTCAAAATCTTTGGCTGGAGCTGTATTTATTAGCATGCTGAACAGAATCAGAGTCCTGTTAGCAAAGAAGGGAGGTGAGTGTCAGAAAGGGACTAAGAGTAGCTGTCGTCACCGTCTTCTTTATAGTTCTGAGTGACTGCATACTACCCTCATAGTGTCGTGATTCATCCAAATGAGCTGACTGCTTTAATGAATATCCTCAACTTTTCAGCGGCTTAATTAATTACTTGCTGACACTTCCGTCCATCGTGGCGAGGTCTTCACATTTGCTCAGGGATCCGGTCTTCTTCCGTCTTGCTCAACTGCCATCTTCTGATTCCAGCCGCCAAGATTGCTCTAGAAGGAAAAAGAACACAGGGAAAGCACACCACGCTTACCTGTCTTGGCCACCATGTCAGGCACATTCTACTGTGAGAACTAGGAAATGTTCTCCCCCGTGTCCAGGGAGAGAGGTGGGTTTGCTGAGCCTCTAGTCAGCTTCTGCTGCACTGCAATCAACTCAAGTCTGGTTGTCACGGAAGACAGCTGACAAAATGAATAAAGGCATTCTTTACAGATGTGAACGTTTTTGTTTCACAAGAAGTTATAAATAAATGAGATTTACTATCTTTTGATATTTCTTCAAGATCTTTTCACCAAACATTCCTCTTTATAGACAGTTAAAATATGGAGAATTAAAGTCTCAGGTGGCTCAGATGGTCAAGAATCTGCCTGCAATGCAGGAGACCTGGTTTCGGTCCCTGGGTTGAGAAGATCCCCTGGAGAAGGGAATGGCAACCCACTCCAGTTTTCTTGCCTGGAGAATTCTATGGACAGAGGAGCCTGGAGGGCTATAGTCCATGGGGTCGCAAAGAGTTGGACATGACTGAGCGACTAACACACAGAGTCCTAAGCACATCATTTCCGAAAAGCCTTCCTGACTTTTCAAGACAGCAGGCAGCCTGCTGTTCTTAATTCTGTGGCCATGATAACCAGTTAGCCTGTGTCTCACTTGGCTGTAAATTCCCGGAGGAATAGACCAGGTTCAGTTCATCTTTCAGTCACCAGGGCTTAATGCCAAGAAGATAGTCAATGAACATGTAATTAAATGAATGATTAAACGAATAAATGCATGAATGACATATTGACAATAGTAAAACTTCAAAGCACACTAAAAGGAGAAAAGGCTAGTTTTGAATTCATGAAAATGTTGATTTATAGAATATTTATACGGATATGTTTTTTATTTATATATATTTTTTTTCTTTGTATATATATATTTGTATACAATTAGATGCTATGACTACATGTTAATTATTTGCCAGCAGTTCATTCAAGGAAATGGCAACCCACTCCAGTGTTCTTGCCTGGAGAATCCCAGGGATGGGGGAGCCTGGTGGGCTGCCATCTATGGGGTCGCATAGAGTCAGACACAACTGAAGCGACTTAGTAGCAGCAGCAGCAGCAGTTCATTCAAGTGATGGTTTATGCTCATACAAATGCTTATGAGGTAAAGATCTTAAACTTTTGGACTTCCCTAGTAATCCAGTGGTTAAGACTCCGAGCTCCCAATGCAGGGTGTATGGGTTCAATCCCTGGTCAGGGAAGACCTCTTGCATGACCAAAAAAAAGATCTTAACATTTTTTCGTAAATAGATTAAACATATTTCCATTTGAGTGACCTTAAATTTCACATCTGTGGAGAGCAAGTTGGTGATGTTTTTATTTCACCAGTAATATTTGTAATACTTACTATTTAAATTGTCTATTCATTAACTCAACTATTCAGTCAGTTCTTACTCAAACAAGACATTGATAAACATACTTGACTGTAGTTAATTAACTATATGATTTATAATTGGGATGAACACCAGAAAGGCAAAGAGTAACAGGGAGCACATAATTTATATTGGAGATTTAAGAATGTTTCTCAGGAGGTACTGTCTGTGTTGAGATGAAAATAAAAAGTGAGACAAAGCTAGAGGAGAAGTGCACTTGAGAATACGTGAAGGTTCTTGGGGGCTGACCTGAAAAAGACCAGGGTTATCAGGTTGGAGGGGGACAGGCCCAGAGTTAGACATGCCCAGACCTCATGGACCTCATTGGACCCTTGCTTTAATACATTAGCGCATGTGACTCAATAAAAGAGAAAAAAGAACTTAGCTGTTGTTTGGGGTTTTTGATTGCTGAAAGCAAGCTGAGTTGCTCATTTGTGTCCAACTCTTTTCGACCTCATGGACTGTAGTCCGCCAGGCTCCTCTGTCCATGGAATTCTCCAGGCAAGAATACTTGAGTGGGTTGCCATTCCCTTCTCCAAGTGATCTTCCCAGCCCAGGGATCAAACCTGCATCTCCTGTGGCTCCTGCATTGGCAGGCACCACCAGGATCTTAGCTCTGCAACCAGGGATCAAACTTGTACCGCTTGCATTGTAAGTGCAAAGTCTTAACAACTGGAGCAGCAGGGAAGTCTCAGAACTTAGTTGTTTAGATGGCAACATATAATTAACCCTTTAGCTTGACCTTTTAGCCAAGGACTAAAATATGAATACCAAGGATATACATTCAGTGAAGTACAATTTTTATTTGTAAACTGAAAAGAATACCACCCTGTAATAAGAGTGAAAGAGAAAAACCCTGAAAATATTGGTTACATTTTGGAAGTTAGATTGAGAAAATGTGGTAGGAGATGGAGTTAGATAAGTGGAAGGGAAAATATAATTTGACTTCAGATTCACTTTTTAAATCAGAAATTTGATATGAATTAAAGATACCAAAATAACAATAGCTAACATTTAGCTTGTACTATGTGTCAAGCCCTGATTGAAGCACTTTTCATTATATTGCACAGATTTTACGCATTCAGTCTTTGAAACAACCCTATAAATTAGGAGCGAGTCCCCCTCTGCAGTTTTACAGTTAGAGCAATGGATGCTTAGAAAGATAATGATGGGACTACAGGCACTATGGCTCAGTGGTAAAGAACCCACCTGCAGTGTAGGAGACGTGAGTTCGATCCCTGGTTGGGAAGATGCGCTGGAGGAGGAAATGGCAACCCACTCCAGTATTCTTGCCTGGAAAATTTCATGGACAGAGAAGCCTGGCGGGCTGTAGTCCAGGGAGTCACAGAGTCAGATACGCCTTAGGGACGAAACCACCACCAAGGCATCCTGGCTCCAGAGTCTTTGTTCTAATCTGTCACACACATACTACATGTAAAAGTTATAGGGGAAAAAAAAATGTAACATTGGTATAGGGAAGACCATTCTAATCCTATTATAAAGTGAAAAACAAGGGAAATGATTGATAGATTTGACTACATGAGCATGTATTTTTTTAAACTTTTACGTTTCCCCCAAATATCCAAAATGAAAACTATAAATAAGATAGTGTATGTAAATAGACAAAGTGTTAATACTCCATGTATAAAGCATTCTTACAATCAATAAAAAGGAACAAATTCCCCCAAAGAAAATAGTCTATGGCAGGGGTTAACAAACTGGTCCTGGACTGAATGCAGCCCACCATCTGTTTTTGAAAATGAAGTTTCCTTGGAGTATAGCCATGCTCATTCACGTGCGCATTGTCCAGGACTGCTTTTAAGCTACAGGGGCAGAGTTGAATAATTGTGCCATCAAAGGCTGCACTCTTTACTATCTGGTCCTTTACAGAAAAGGTTCCGTGACCTCTGATGTGGAGGAATAGCCCCTTCTGGTGGTCTTGAAAGACAAGAGAGTCTCTTCCGTTTGGAATGGCTTTAGGTGGTCTGATTAGGCTCTTGAGGTCTCTCCCTCACCTCCATCCTGTTTGATACTGAACTCATCTTGGGTTGAATGCCTGTAGGCATCTGTCCTCTTTTATAGACTTATTCCTGCTGAATCAGTCCTCCTGTTGACCTGTCTTTCTTAAACTTACCTTCCTCTGCAACCCTATCTCTTCCATGGGAAACACACCCTCACGTCTTCAGTGCTTTCAAGACACATTCTCTGGGTTTTATCAATACCTGACCCTCCAACCATCTACTTTTCTCTCCTCTTGGATCCAGGTTGTTGGCTTTTTCTGGGGAAATTCACACAACTAGAGCAATTGGTGATATAACTACATTCATGATCTCTTTCCTCTGCTAGAAACCCTGTTCTGAATTCCTACATGACCCCAAGTTGGCTCCTCTCCCAGTACATCTCACAGCTGCCCTACCTAAACTTTATTCTCTCACTTTACCATTTCTGTTCTCTTCTTAGCTATCTGAAAAGGAACTTGGTTCTACATCCCAAAGGGAAAAAAAAAGAAGACTTCATGCAGTAAACACCAGATCCCAACCTCTTCTGATTCCTAAGATGAGGAATTCATTTGTGATACCTTCTTCCTGCTTTCTTTTCTTTTTCCAAATTTTAATGTATTATTTATTTTTGTCTGCACTGGGTCTTTGTTGCTGCGCATGGGCTTTTTTTTCTAGCTGTGGTGATTGATGGCTACTCTCTGTTTGCGGTGCCCGGGCCTCTCATTGCAGCGGCTTCTCTTGTTGCAGAATGTGGACTCTAGTGCTCAGGCTCAGTAGCTGTGGTGCACAGGCTCAGCTGCCCCTGACAAGTGGAATCCTCAGATCAGGGATCGAATCTGGATGCCCTGCATTGGCATGAAGACTCCCAATCACTGGGCCATGAGGGAGGTCCATTCCTGCTCTATTTTCAACATTTGCCTCTAAACTGTTTTCCTTGCCTGTCTATTTCATCTCTGGTCTTCCTATAAAAAAATGAAAGAAGGTGAGAATAAAGAGAGAGAGAGAAAGGAACATGAGATAAAGTCAAAGAGGAGGATGGAAGGAGAGAAAAATCAAGAAAGAAGAGATGATGGTGATTCCCTGGACTCTACACGCCTCACCACCATGGCCACATATCTTCTTTTCCTTTCACAGCCACGTTTCTGAGCACGTGCTCCAGGCTTGTCACCAGTTCCTCACAGTGTCATATGGTTTACCTCCCGTGAAGCTCATGAGGGTGCTCTGGCCAAGTCTCCATGCAAGGTGCCCCCCTCCCATCCCTGTCTCATTGGACGCATCTGAGTTTATGACACAGTTGACCTCATTCTTACAACTGCCTTCACTTTGTTTGTTGGTACTCCTCTCCTCGGATTTTCTTCTTTCCTTTCCCTCAAGAGCTTTGCATGCTGCTACTCATCCCCCACCTTAAGTAGAATTCTATCCATGGGCTAGCCTTTCTTCTCTCCTCGGCAATCTCATTACCTCTATACCACTGACTCACAGATTTCTACCCCTACTCTGGACCTTTTTTCTCAGACGCCTCAGAGTGCCTACTAGGAATGCCTACTAGGAGTTCCACATGCCTGGATATCCTAAGACCATTGCAAACTGAATCCCACAAAATTCAACTCCCTTTTACCCCCGTTATACCATTCCACATGGTACCACCCTATCCCTTGTCACACCATGTGCACTTCTGTGCCATTATGCTCCTTGACTGGTCTCTGCCTAATTCTATCTTGAGCCTCTCAAGAGCAGGGACAACCTGTTTTAGCTCTGTAACTCTGCATTCAGTACGCTGAGTTTGCTCAATAAACGTGTAAGACAGTGGAAGTAAGGAAAATGAGGGAAAACAAGAAAGGATGGAACCTATTTGGGATTCAGGTGTTCCCGACAGAAATCACGACTAATCAGTCAATAGATTGTCCTCTGAAATGAACTGAGGATGGGAAATTGGCTGGATGATGAAGTGCAGAAAACATTCTCCTTTTCTAGGGTCTGTTGCTAAAACAATAAAAACTCATGAAGCCTGTTGAAACTCATTAAGTAGCTATGACAGTTGACTTCTTGTTTAGTACCAACGCTTTTTTGGCTTGTAGAGTGTAGGTTGCAGAGCCTACGGCAGCATTCTCCTCAAAACGTGAAGTTTAGCAGTAACCACTGAAGATTTTACATTTAGCGCTTAGCACAGTTTCAGCTAGTACCTGAATTCTTGGTTCTTGGCAGCACTGAGAACACAGCATGAGATGTTCTAAGTTAAAATGTTCTAGTATCAAGTGTTCTGAGAATGTTTAAGTCAGATTACTAAGCCTTGAGCAATTTGTAACACCAACTATAAAAACAGGCAAGGGAGAAAACACCAGTCATGTTGTGTTATAACGTAGAGGAATTATGATCTTCAGAGCCTAGATTTGAATGAATAGAATGGCAGTCAGAAGTCATAAAAAAAAACATATGTATGTCACCCTCAGACCAGAAATTGATCAGTTATATATTGTAAATTCAAATTGTCTTAGTGCCAAGACTAATGATTTTTTTAATTCAAGACTTTTGGAAATTTGAAGTTAATGAACATTAGAATATCCTGATAGTCACTTTGTAATAGTAATAGTTGCTGTACAACGAACACATGTCCTATAAAGTCAATTATCTACAACTAACTCCATATTTCTCTAATTCTTCCCTCAAAAACTTATTGTAAATGTAAGCCTTTAAGGTTTAAGTCTTCCATGGGGTAAGAAAGTATCATTGAGATATTACTAAATCCAATATTACATTAAATTCCCACAATGCAATTTGCCTTATCACTTCAAACCCTTTCCTTGTTTAAATCAAATGTAACATTTTAGAAAGTTTGAAAAATAGAGGAAAAAGGGAATCTATGTCACCAACTTCACACAGCATTTTACAGAAATTTTTTAATAATTATAATTGCATATATAATTTTGTATCTTGCTTTTAAAATTAGTATTTCTCTCATGAAAAAATTTCTATGCTGTTACTAAATAATAATGATTGTAATTTTTGTAAAATAAAATCACTACCTGGGTCAGGAAGATCCCCTGGAGGAGGAAATGGCAACCCACTCCAGTATTCTTGCCTGGAGAATCCCATGGACAGAGAAGCCTGGTGGGCTACAGTCCATGGGGTCACAAAGAATCAGACATGACTGAGTGACTAACACTTTCACTTTCACCTGGTATCATCTAATGATATAGCATAATTTACTTAACCATTTGCCTGTTGGGTAATTTAGATGAGATCCATTTTTTACTTGGTACTGTGGATTTTTCCCCATCATACTTTGTGCTTTTTTCTTACGGTAGATTTCCAAGAGTAAAACTGCTCAGTTGAAAGTTATACTTTCATAATGACTTCCCAGAGGAGTCTTGCAGTAATAGTTCCCCTTGAAGTGTAAGAGTACCGGTTTCATTGCTAATTTAGCAGGTGTTTTAAAGAGTACTTCATCATCATTGTTGTTTTGCCTTATTTTAGTTTATAAACTTTGTTTTCTGGGGACTTCCCTGGTGGTCCATTGGTAAGACTCTGCACTTCCAATGCAGGGGTCACAGGTTTGATCCCTGGTTGGGGAACTAGAATCCCATATGCTGTGCAGGGCAGCCAAACACACACACACACAACTATAAACTTTGTTTTCTAGAGCAATTTTAGGTTTACAGAAAAATGGAGCAGAAAGTATAGAGGGCTCCTGGATACCCACTCTAGTTCTGCCTCCCCCATCAGTTCCCCTATTCTTAATATCTTGCATTAGTGTAGTATATTTGTTTGATGAATGAATGAACACCGATACTTTATTATGAACTAAAGTTCATAGTTTACCTTAGGATTCACTGCTAGTGTTGTACACCTCTATGGGTTTTAACAAAGGTTTAATGTCATGTGTCTACCATTACTGTATCAGACAAAAGAGTTTCATTGCCCTAAAAGTTTCCTGTGCTCCACCTAATCATTCTTCCTCCCCACAAGCCCTGGCGACCACTGATCTTTACACTGTCTCTGTAGTTTTGTCTTTTCCTGAATGTTAATATAGTTGGAATCATATAAATATGTAGCCATTTTAAGCTGTCTTCTTTCACTTAACAATATACGTTTGTATTTCCTCTGTGTCTTGTAGATTAATGACTTGTTTCTTTTTTCATCAGTGAATGATATTCCACTGTAAGAATATACCACAGTTTATCTGTTCACCCTTTGAAGAATATCTTGATTGTTTCCAGTTTTGGCAATTATGAATAAAGATGTCAGAAACATGTATATGCAGATTTTTTTGTATGGACATATGTTTTCAACTCATGGGGTAAAATATATTTTTATATTTACCTGTTATTGATTTAGACATGTGTTCTCTTCTGTCTCAGAATATATTAATGAAACATGTTTAAACACCTTTTTCTCCCTCTCGAGACTCTTTTTTCTCCAGATTGCTTTTCACTTGTTTGTTTCGGTCCCTATCTTTTGGGTCTGAGATATTCCTCATCTGTCTGGTGATCCTAGTTGTCTAGTCTCACTTAAGAGCAATGCCCCATAAAGCTGATAAGAAGCTCTGATCTCATGGTGAGGCCTGCCACCTGTGGGCCATTTCACTAAGGAGTACTTAGTGTTGGTATGTTAAGACTTTCCTCTTGGGCTAGTTAGATTTTTCTCCAGAGAAAAATCTTCTGACCTTCTCTCTTGATGGTGAAAAATGGGTTACCATTTGTTTGGAAGCTGAGCTGGAAAAGCCGTTTGGCAGTGGGTGGACTCAGTTATTAGTGTATAAAATGCTCATCTGATCCCCCTGTTTGCAGACTGGTACGGCTTTCCCCTTACCCAACCCCCACCCTCACCCCTGCCCTACTCCCCCCGGGGACAACTGTGGCTGTCCAGCTTTCTACAGATGCAGGAGATAGAGTTACCTGCTTGGACTTGGGGAAGGGCTCTGCAACTTATCTGATTCTTAAAAGAAGTGAAGTGAAAGTCACTCAGTCGTGTCCGACTCTTTGTGACCCCATGGACTGTCCATGGAATTCTCCAGGCCAGAATACCAGAGTGGGTAGCCTTTCCCTTCTCCAGGGGATCTTCCCAACCCAGGGATTGAACCCAGGTCTCCCGCCTTGCGGGCAGATTCTTTACCAGCTGAGCCACCAGGGAAGAATTTCAGTTAATCCTCCTGTTTCTAGCCTCACCTTTATCCTCATACCTGGAACCCAACCTTGCAGTACTTTTGGGGGAGGTATGTGGTTTACTGTGTAAACTGGTTGTTTCTAAAACTTAACATGGAATTCAGCTTTCTCAATTCTGTGTGGTCATTTGCCGATCCATTTGCTTTTCAGTTTAAATCTTTTGTTGCGTTTCTTTTGCTTCTGTTCTCTTTGGTCCTTAAGACTTCATGTCTTTAAAAACACTTTGCTGTGCTTTTAACTTTGATACAAATGGAAGTATAATCTGTCATTTATGTGAAATTCTCATATATCCTTTTTATTTATTGTTTTTGAATTACTTATTTATTTTTGGATGTGCTGGGTCTTGTTGCTACACACGGGCTTTCTCTAGTTGCAGTGCGCAGGGGCTACGCTTGCAGTGCGTGGGCTTCTCACTGATGTGGCTTCTCTTGTGGAGCACAGGTTCTTGGTGAGAGGGCTCAATAGTTGTGGCACATGAGCTTAGTTGCCCTGCAGCATGTGGAATCTTCCTGGACTAGGGATTGAACCTGTGTCCCATACATTGGCAGGCGGATTCTTATCCACTGCACCACCAGGGAAGTCCTATATATCTTTTTTTTAGGGGAAAGGAAATCCAATACCCATCTCTATAGGCAATAGATGTTAATTGGTTTAAAACTTCAGAAAAAATATTTTTAAAGTTTAATTATCTATAAATTATAAATTAATTTACAATTATATTATATATTATAAATAACCTATACATTAATTATCTATAAATGGACCACTTATAAAATTTTGGTACAAGTCCATTCTGACTTTTCTGGGTGATACATAAACATGTGATTCATTTTTATTTTTAATTTGTGTTGAAACTATAAATTATGTCTGTAGAGATAGAAAGCAGCCACCTGTCTAGGATTCTGTGTTCAGTGAATGAGTTAGATGGTAGGGGCTCAGGAAGCCCAAGGTCAAGTTGGCTCCTGAGAAACAACGTGTACTGTCTGCAACCTTCACTTCATTGCCCTCTATCCTGTAACCAGGGCGTGACACCTGAAACCTTGTCACCCCTACTCTGTGGTCATTGTTTAGTTGCTAAGTCGTGTCCAACTCTTTATGACTCCATGGACTGTAGCCCACCAGGCTCCTCTGTCCATGGGGATTCTCCGGGCAAGAATGCTGGAGTGGGTTGCCATTCCCTTCTCCAAGGGATCTTCCCAACCCAGGGCTTGAACCCGAGTCTTGCATCTCCTGGATTGGCAGGCGGATTCTTTACTGCTGAGCCACTGGGGAAGACCCGCCAACGCTCTAAAGGGTAATTTTAAAAGATTGTCCAGGTTGTAAAATTAGCTCCCTCATTGACAGCTACTTCTTTCTCTCTGTCTCCCCTTTCAGACCCTGAGTGTCCAGGAACACTCAGTATGAGGGGCAGGGAGCACTCCAGTTCCTTCCCCTTTGTGTGGGGGCCTATCAGCCTTTCACCTTCTAGTTGATTCGAGGGCCTATTATTTTTAATAACTTTATTGAGATATAATTCACATGTCATAAAATTCACTCATTCAAAATGTACAATCCAATGGTTTTTAGCATATCCAGAGTTGTGCAGCCATCACCACAATCCATTTTAGAAATTTTTATCAACCCCCAAAAGGAAACCCATGCCAATTAGCAATTACCCCTGTTTCCTCCCAGATCCCCCAGTCCTAGTCACTAATCTACTAATCTACTTCCTATCACTAATCTACTTCCTATCACTATAGGCTTGCCTATTTTAGGTATTTCATGTTTTCATTTTATGTTTTCAAGATTCACTCATGCTGTAGCATTCTTTTTGTTAGTAGTGTCCTTTGAAGCCTAAAAGTTTTTAATTTGATGACGTCTAGTTTGTCTGTTTCTTGTTTTGTCATTGTGCTTTTGGTGTCCTGACCAAGAAACTGTTGCCTAATCCAAGTCTCAGAGATTTACACCTTGTTTTCCTGTAAGAATTCTGTAGTTTCAGCTCCCACATTTTAGGTCTATGATCGATTTTGAGTTAATTTTTATGTATAGTGTAAAGTCAAGCGTTATTCTTTGTATGTTGATATGTAGCTGTTTTAGCACCATTTGTTGAAAAGATTTTTCTCTCCTGATTGAATTATCTAGGCATCCTTATCAAAAATCAGCTGACAATGGAGGGCTTCCCTGGTGGTTCAGAGGCTAAGACTCTATTCTCCCAATGCAGGGGATCTGGGTTCCATCTCTGGTTGGGGAACTAGATCCCAGGTACTGAAACTAAGACCTGGTGCAGTCAAATAAGTATTTTTTTAAATCAACTGACCGTAAAGATAAGATATTTTCCTGAATCCGCAGTTGTATTCCATTGACTTGTATGTCTATTTTTATGCCAACGGCACAGTCTTGATGACTATAGCTTTTGGCTTGCTGCAGTTTTGAAATCGGAAGTGTAAGTCTTCCAACTTTGCTCTTTTGGGAAATTGTTTCGGCAAATTTTCATCCCTTGAATTTCTGTGTGAATTTTAGAATCAGCATGTTAATTTCTGCCAAAAAAAAAAAAAAAGTTGGAATTTTGATAGAGATTACACTGAATTTGTAGGTCTCAAGGTCTTGTGTTTTTGTTTTTTTTTTTACTGTGTTGTATTTTATTTATTTATTTATTTATTTTACTTTACAATACTGTATTGGTTTTGCCACACATCAACATGAATCCGCCACAGGTATACATGTGTTCCCCATCCTGAACCCCCCTCCCACCTCCCTCCTCATACCATCTCTCTCAGTCATCCCAGTGCACCAGCCCCAAGCATCCTGTATCCTGCATCGAACCTAGACTGGCAATTCATTTCTTATATGATATTATACATGTTTCAATGCCATTCTCCCAAATCATCCCACCCTCTCCCTCTCCCACAGAGTCCAAAAGACTGTTCTATACATCTGTGTCTCTTTTGCTGTCTCACATACAGGGTTATCGTTACGATCTTTCTAAATTCCATATATATGTGTTAGTATACTGTATTGGTGTTTTTCTTTCTGGCTTACTTCACTCTGTGTAATTGGCTCCAGTTTCATCCACCTCATTAGAACTGATTCAAATGTATTCTTTTTAATGGCTGAGTAATACTCCATTGTGTATATGTACCACAGCTTTCTTATCCATTCATCTGCTGATGGACATCTAGGTTGCTTCCATGTCCTGGCTATTATAAACAGTGCTGCGATGAACACTGGGGTACACGTGTCTCTTTCAATTCTGGTTTCCTCGGTGTGTATGCCCAGCAGTGGGATTGCTGGGTCATAAGGCAGTTCTATTTCCATTTTTTTAAGGAATCTCCATACTGTTCTCCATAGTGGCTGTACTAGTTTGCATTCCCACCAACAGTGTAAGAGGGTTCCCTTTTCTCCACACCCTCTCCAGCATTTATTGCTTGTAGACTTTTGGATTGCAGTCATTCTGACTGGCGTGAAATGGTACCTCATTGTGGTCTTGATTTGCATTTCTCTGATAATGAGTGATGTTGAGCATCTTTTCATGTGTTTGTTAGCCATCTGTATGTCTTCTTTGGAGAAATGTCTGTTTAGTTCTTTGGCCCATTTTTTGATTGGGTCGTTTATTTTTCTGGAATTGAGCTGCAGGAGTTGCTTGTATATTTTTGAGATTAGTTGTTTGTCAGTTGCTTCATTTGCTATTATTTTCTCCCATTCTGAAGGCTGTCTTTTCACCTTGCTTATCAAGGTCTTGTTTTGTGTGTTTGCTTTGGGCACCGAAATGGCATCTTGGGAATCTGCCTTTCTTACTCTCTCCCAGTCAATGAAGTTTTCATTACCCTTAGTCCTGAGAGAAAAGGAGAAAGGTTCATGTAAACGTTCATGTAGATGTTAGCATTAATATAACTGTTAGCAGTTAAGTGTGTTTTTCTCTCTCTCAGTTTCCTCTCATATAAAGTGGGTTTAGTAAGTGTATTTTTGTCTAAAGATGTTGTGAAGATTAAATGAGAGATGTGCCCAACAAGCACTGGATAAATAATCGAGTATAAGTAATCCATAATAGAACCAACTATACTCCAGGCATTTTCGCATCTAGATTGATTCTCCAATGCTTCATCCATGGCTTCATCTCCTACTGCTGTCTCAGGAGTGATCTGTACTCCAGGAAAACTTGGATCTATCTGATTCTCCAAAGTCCATGTTCTTCCAACTTCATTGGCAGATGTTTGATAGGTTAAAACATAGAAAATAAAAGGAATATTTATGATATGTAGCAAAAAGGATATTTTTCACAAGAAAACTTTAATGGAAAAGAAGAATCATTTCTAGGCTCCAGGGAAATGGAGAGTAAAGAAACAACTGTTGGAACATACCTTTTTAATCCTTAAGAAATTCCATTTCCTGGTCTTGGTAACTGGGATGCTATGACTTAGAGCCAGGCAGGAGGTAACAGATAAGGAGACCCTGGGGGTCTGCTGAGATGAAGTGTCAGGTAGAGATTGTGTGTGTTTACTTTATTGTGCTCTCCATGTCCACATGCTCTCCAGCCTACCAGAAGAATCTGCTCCTTTTAATACCCAACTTGGTCTGTTTCTCAGTTCAGCCCCCTCCTCAAGTGTCTTGAGAATTCCTAGGTGATACAAGTTCTCTTCTGGGCTTCTGCACCTCTGATTAACTTAAAGACATCCTTGTTAATATCTTATAGCTAAAGAATCTTGCTAGTAGTATAAAGAGAAAGTGAACACCTCTTTGAGCTACTGTCCTTTTCCTGACATTGGAAATGTGATTTATTACATTCACTTTTTTGAGTTAACAACCATAAAATACAGTATAATCCAGTGATGAGAGAATGGATTTCCTTAACAGTTTACAGCTTTTACAAATGACAGACTAGTTTTTAATACAGTTTCCGTAGACTTTGAGGAGGGTGTTTATGGGCAGTAAGTAAATGAGTTTGTGTGTGTGTGTGTGTGTGTAAAACTAATCTCATGCTCATTTCTTCATTCTCCGCTTCATCCTATGAACTGTTGATGCCTTATCCATCCTCTTAAGTTTCTCTCAAATGTACCATATACCATAAAACCTATCTAGACCCTCCCAGCTTCTCAAACTGTGTGTGATGAAGCACCAGTTTCTTTCTTTTCCGTTCAAGTAGACTAATAATTTTGTAAAATATGACAAGTATAACTAATGAGAAAAATGAAATTTAAAAAGACATACAAAATATAACTTCCATTTAAAAAGATGTGAGATTTTGAACTTCTATATAAGCAGAGTTTTATAAATCTCACACAGCACCTACTAGGTGTCACTTTGTATGACAGTTATTTGCATACTTATATTATCCCTCAACGAGGTTGTAGGCTCCTTGAGTCAGGACTTTGTGTATTTTTAATCTTGGTATACCATCACTTCCTCATATAATGCTTTGAACATGCTTATTAAATTAAATTTCTGACTCAGTATAGAAGGAACTTAGACATCCACTTAAATAGGTGGCCATCTTTGTGTACTTGATCAACAAAAAATTTCAACAGAAGTTTCTTGTACTGGCTTTGTATATGGTGACTGGGGTTTATGATTCATGTAGAAGGCACTGATAAAAGTCCCCTTAAAGATAAGGAGATCATGTTGATGACTCTACACTACTGATAAAAAAACAGACCAGCTAGACCTTTCTCATAATGTTGTCCTCCGGGTTCATGCAGTGGGAGAGGAGCTCTTATTTAAATATTTTTCTAACTGAATCATCTCATTAAGAGAGTGAAAAAAACTTAGTGAGTGTCTAGAAGGGATCCCGAATGGATTAATCCTATAGTAGATTTCTTACCATGGTAAGTTGTCATCTAGCTAGATTCCAGTGGGCAAAACAACTAACACGGGTATATAATAGATGACTGTGTTTGCTCCTGAGGTAGTTGTTCAGTCGCTAAGTTGTGTCCAACTCTTTGAGACCCCATGGACTGCAGCATGTCAGGCTTCCCTGTCCTTCACTACCTCCTGGAGTTTGCTCAAACTCGTGTCCGTTGAATCGGTGATGCCATCCAACCATCTCTTGCTCTGTTGCTCCCTTCTCCTCCTGCCCTCAGTCTTTCCCAGCTTCAGGGTCTTTTCCAATGAGTCGCTCAGGTAGAGTGGATTCTTGAGAGCTTAGTATTAGCTTATTATCTCCAGTGGTCAGGCTACCTGGAACCCTCCATATTGGGAAAAGGAGACTAGGTTTGCTCTAGGAGCCTCAGAAGATAGCATTTAATCAAACAGGACAGTACATTAAAGCAGTGCTTCTCAAACTGTGTGTGGTGAAGCACCAGTTTCTTTCTTTTCAATTCAAGTAGACTAATAATTTTGTAAAATGTGACAAGCATAAATAATGAGAAAAATGAAAAAAAAAAAAAAACCCAAAATACGCAATACGTACAAAATACAACCTCCATTTAAAAAAATTAGATCCAACAGACTAAAACTACTTAGTCAAATTGCTGTATGCTTTGAGTAACACTGGGTTAGAGGGTGGGCTGTCATGATTGCCCACACAGGGGCTTGGATCATCTGTCCATAGGGTCCATTAGGAGATCTGTTTGACTATAATGAAAGCTCAGGGGTAAGAAAAGGTGCTGATGTTTTGAGTTTCTTCTTCTTCTGTAGAATGAAAAGATTTGAAAAGGAAGGGGGAGTTTGTGATATAATTGGAATGGTATCTTGGGAAATAGCTTTCATATTTAAGATTGATTTTAGTGGTAAAATGAAACACAGTGAGACTTGCAAGACCTAAGTCATGAGAGTTTAAGCAAAAGACAAACAATAAATACCTACTCAAACCTGAGGCTGCAGAAGTGAAGACGGAACAGTAGCAGAATTATTTACTAAGTACCATTATGTACTAAATATAGTACTAAGCTCTTTACCTAGGCTATCTCGTTTCATCTTTACAAGAATCCTGTGCAGTAGCACTATTAACCTCATTTTTCAGATGAGGAAACAGGCTCTAAAAAAGATTGAGTAACTTGCCCCAAGGTCACGTCAGATGAATGGCGTGATTGTCAGATGGTTGGAGTATGTAACCCAGAACCTAGATTCTTAGGTTCTTAAATGAGTGTCTTTATAGAGACGTTTTGGCAAATCTCGCTTAGCATTTTCAGCCTTGGACTTGAGGATTATCAGTGTCCTTGGATACCAGATAGCGCATTAGCCACTCTTTTTAGTCCTTCAACTGTCTTTTATATAAATTTTTAGAGATTTTGGCCTTGAATAGGAGAGATGAACCGGAGTAGGAAGTGGCAACCCACTCCAGTATTCTTCCCTGGAAAATTCCACTGAAGAGGAGCCTGGTGGGCTACAATCCATGGGGTCTCAAAGAGTCTGACACAGCTAAGTGACTGAGCACACACACAGGAGAGATGATGTGGTTTAGCAAGAGACAGTTCTGAGGGTTATAGTCATGGCTGAAGCAAAATAACCCTGTGAAGTAGATTGAACCTAGGGTGGCTGATAACACTAGGCCAGCGATTCTCAATTCCAATTTTTAGGTGGCATTCTAGAAATCTAATTCTTTTAAAAAGTATTTATTAATTTAATTTATATATGTATGGCCGTGCTGGGTCTTCGCGACTGCAAAGGCCTTCTCCAGTTGTGGCACGTGGAGGTTGCTACTCTCTAGTTGCGGTGCGTGGGCTTCTCATTGCAGTGGCTTCTCCTCTTTCAGAGCCCAGGCTGTAGGGCCTGTGGGCTTCAGTATTTGCAGCTCCCAGGCTCCAGTGCACAGGCTCAGTAGTTGTGGTGCAAGGGCTTAGTTGCTCCGTGGCATGGGGGATCTTTCTGGACCAGAGATCGAACCTGTGTCTCCTACATTGGCAGGAGGATTCTTTACCACTGAGCCACCAGGGAAGCCCAATAAATCTAATTCTAGTCATGTAGTTCTGTAGTCTCTCCATTACATAGGATAAAGAATTTAATCTAGGCTATGTTAAGTATAATGCAAGCTGTGTTGAAGAGATCAAACCAGTCAATCCTAAAGGAAATCAGTCCTGAATATTCACTGGAAGGACTAATGCTGAGGCTGAAGCTCCAATACTTTGGCTACCTGATTCGAAGAACTGATTCATTGGAAAAAACCCTGATGCTGGGAAAGATTGAAGGCAGGAGGAGAAGGGGACCACAGAGGATGAGATGGTTGGATGGCATCACTGACTCGATGGACATGAGTTTGAGCAAACTCTGGGAGACAGAGAGGGACAGGCAAGTCTGGAGTGCTGCAGTCCATGGGGTCACAAAAAGTTAGACAAGCCTGAGCAACTGAACTGAACTGAACTGATGTTAAGTCCAGTTAGTGCTCTGGATTTCCAAATGAATTTACCCTCTAAAAGATTAATTTTGTGAAACGTTTTTGGAGTTTGAGTTTTTTATTTGTTTGCTTAAGAAATAGACTAGAGTGTGTAGTCATGTATGCTATTTTTTTCCCCATAGCAGAACTTAGAACAAGAACTTGCACACGTTGTTCTAAAGAGCCGCACACTCCACTGCACTATTGGTACTCAGTAAAAGTAACTCCTGGGGAAGGAGAGGGAGTTTTCTTTAATTAAAATGGAATACAGGGACCTCCCTGGTGGTCCAGTGGCTAAGACTCTGTACTCCCAATACAGAGGGCCTGGGTACAATCCCTGGTCAGGGAACTAGATCCCACATACTGCAACTAAGATCCAGCGCAGCCAGATAATAAAATAAATACTTTTTAAAAATGAAGTACAGTGTTCATTGCTATTTGAAATACATATTCCCTAATACATGACTTGAAAATTTGTGATTATTATCAGACATTCAGATTGAACCCTGTCACCTGTGCTTCTTTGAAGTTGTCTATTTTTTTTACATGTTACTAAAAATAAATTTTAATTTAAAAAACAGACCCAATACATTTGTTTCCTGTGGCAGCCAAATATCTTTGGACTCACTCCTACCTTTAACAAGAGAAACACTACCCTTGAATATATTTCTAATCCAAGCATGAGAGTTAAAGTTACCCTCTTTTCATTTGAGTAGAGGTGCTAATCTAATGAAGAGGAGGAAGAGTCCTCCTGCTAAGATTATAGCAGGCTTGCTGTGGTAAGAGAAAAAGAATATCAAAATCAATTTAAACCTACCTGCATATAATAAATCAAAAAATTATTTTAAGTTTTTTAAAGTCAGTGTAATATTATTGCCTTTGTTGTTGTTGTTTTGTTTTTTATTTGTTGTGCATAAGACATTTTGGAGGAGGCGATGGTACCCCACTCCAGTACTCTTGCCTGGAAAATCCCATGGACGGAGGAGCCTGGTAGGCTGCAGTCCATGGGTCCCTGTCCTTCACTACCTCCTGGAGTTTGCTCAAACTCGTGTCCGTTGAATCGGTGATGCCATCCAACCATCTCTTGCTCTGTTGCTCCCTTCTCCTCCTGCCCTCAGTCTTTCCCAGCTTCAGGGTCTTTTCCAATGAGTCGCTCAGGTAGAGTGGATTCTTGAGAGCTTAGTATTAGCTTATTATCTCCAGTGGTCAGGCTACCTGGAACCCTCCATATTGGGAAAAGGAGACTAGGTTTGCTCTAGGAGCCTCAGAAGATAGCATTTAATCAAACAGGACAGTACATTAAAGCAGTGCTTCTCAAACTGTGTGTGGTGAAGCACCAGTTTCTTTCTTTTCAATTCAAGTAGACTAATAATTTTGTAAAATGTGACAAGCATAAATAATGAGAAAAATGAAAAAAAAAAAAAAACCCAAAATACGCAATACGTACAAAATACAACCTCCATTTAAAAAAATTAGATCCAACAGACTAAAACTACTTAGTCAAATTGCTGTATGCTTTGAGTAACACTGGGTTAGAGGGTGGGCTGTCATGATTGCCCACACAGGGGCTTGGATCATCTGTCCATAGGGTCCATTAGGAGATCTGTTTGACTATAATGAAAGCTCAGGGGTAAGAAAAGGTGCTGATGTTTTGAGTTTCTTCTTCTTCTGTAGAATGAAAAGATTTGAAAAGGAAGGGGGAGTTTGTGATATAATTGGAATGGTATCTTGGGAAATAGCTTTCATATTTAAGATTGATTTTAGTGGTAAAATGAAACACAGTGAGACTTGCAAGACCTAAGTCATGAGAGTTTAAGCAAAAGACAAACAATAAATACCTACTCAAACCTGAGGCTGCAGAAGTGAAGACGGAACAGTAGCAGAATTATTTACTAAGTACCATTATGTACTAAATATAGTACTAAGCTCTTTACCTAGGCTATCTCGTTTCATCTTTACAAGAATCCTGTGCAGTAGCACTATTAACCTCATTTTTCAGATGAGGAAACAGGCTCTAAAAAAGATTGAGTAACTTGCCCCAAGGTCACGTCAGATGAATGGCGTGATTGTCAGATGGTTGGAGTATGTAACCCAGAACCTAGATTCTTAGGTTCTTAAATGAGTGTCTTTATAGAGACGTTTTGGCAAATCTCGCTTAGCATTTTCAGCCTTGGACTTGAGGATTATCAGTGTCCTTGGATACCAGATAGCGCATTAGCCACTCTTTTTAGTCCTTCAACTGTCTTTTATATAAATTTTTAGAGATTTTGGCCTTGAATAGGAGAGATGAACCGGAGTAGGAAGTGGCAACCCACTCCAGTATTCTTCCCTGGAAAATTCCACTGAAGAGGAGCCTGGTGGGCTACAATCCATGGGGTCTCAAAGAGTCTGACACAGCTAAGTGACTGAGCACACACACAGGAGAGATGATGTGGTTTAGCAAGAGACAGTTCTGAGGGTTATAGTCATGGCTGAAGCAAAATAACCCTGTGAAGTAGATTGAACCTAGGGTGGCTGATAACACTAGGCCAGCGATTCTCAATTCCAATTTTTAGGTGGCATTCTAGAAATCTAATTCTTTTAAAAAGTATTTATTAATTTAATTTATATATGTATGGCCGTGCTGGGTCTTCGCGACTGCAAAGGCCTTCTCCAGTTGTGGCACGTGGAGGTTGCTACTCTCTAGTTGCGGTGCGTGGGCTTCTCATTGCAGTGGCTTCTCCTCTTTCAGAGCCCAGGCTGTAGGGCCTGTGGGCTTCAGTATTTGCAGCTCCCAGGCTCCAGTGCACAGGCTCAGTAGTTGTGGTGCAAGGGCTTAGTTGCTCCGTGGCATGGGGGATCTTTCTGGACCAGAGATCGAACCTGTGTCTCCTACATTGGCAGGAGGATTCTTTACCACTGAGCCACCAGGGAAGCCCAATAAATCTAATTCTAGTCATGTAGTTCTGTAGTCTCTCCATTACATAGGATAAAGAATTTAATCTAGGCTATGTTAAGTATAATGCAAGCTGTGTTGAAGAGATCAAACCAGTCAATCCTAAAGGAAATCAGTCCTGAATATTCACTGGAAGGACTAATGCTGAGGCTGAAGCTCCAATACTTTGGCTACCTGATTCGAAGAACTGATTCATTGGAGAAAACCCTGATGCTGGGAAAGATTGAAGGCAGGAGGAGAAGGGGACCACAGAGGATGAGATGGTTGGATGGCATCACTGACTCGATGGACATGAGTTTGAGCAAACTCTGGGAGACAGAGAGGGACAGGCAAGTCTGGAGTGCTGCAGTCCATGGGGTCACAAAAAGTTAGACAAGCCTGAGCAACTGAACTGAACTGAACTGATGTTAAGTCCAGTTAGTGCTCTGGATTTCCAAATGAATTTACCCTCTAAAAGATTAATTTTGTGAAACGTTTTTGGAGTTTGAGTTTTTTATTTGTTTGCTTAAGAAATAGACTAGAGTGTGTAGTCATGTATGCTATTTTTTTCCCCATAGCAGAACTTAGAACAAGAACTTGCACACGTTGTTCTAAAGAGCCGCACACTCCACTGCACTATTGGTACTCAGTAAAAGTAACTCCTGGGGAAGGAGAGGGAGTTTTCTTTAATTAAAATGGAATACAGGGACCTCCCTGGTGGTCCAGTGGCTAAGACTCTGTACTCCCAATACAGAGGGCCTGGGTACAATCCCTGGTCAGGGAACTAGATCCCACATACTGCAACTAAGATCCAGCGCAGCCAGATAATAAAATAAATACTTTTTAAAAATGAAGTACAGTGTTCATTGCTATTTGAAATACATATTCCCTAATACATGACTTGAAAATTTGTGATTATTATCAGACATTCAGATTGAACCCTGTCACCTGTGCTTCTTTGAAGTTGTCTATTTTTTTTACATGTTACTAAAAATAAATTTTAATTTAAAAAACAGACCCAATACATTTGTTTCCTGTGGCAGCCAAATATCTTTGGACTCACTCCTACCTTTAACAAGAGAAACGCTACCCTTGAATATATTTCTAATCCAAGCATGAGAGTTAAAGTTACCCTCTTTTCATTTGAGTAGAGGTGCTAATCTAATGAAGAGGAGGAAGAGTCCTCCTGCTAAGATTATAGCAGGCTTGCTGTGGTAAGAGAAAAAGAATATCAAAATCAATTTAAACCTACCTGCATATAATAAATCAAAAAATTATTTTAAGTTTTTTAAAGTCAGTGTAATATTATTGCCTTTGTTGTTGTTGTTTTGTTTTTTATTTGTTGTGCATAAGACATTTTGGAGGAGGCGATGGTACCCCACTCCAGTACTCTTGCCTGGAAAATCCCATGGACGGAGGAGCCTGGTAGGCTGCAGTCCATGGGGTTGCGAAGAGTCGGACACGACTGAGCGCCTTCACTTTCACTTTTCACTTTCATGCATTGGAGAAGGAAATGGCAACCCACTCCAGTGTTCTTGCCTGGAGAATCCCAGGGATGGGGGAGCCTGGTGGGCTGCCGTCTATGGGGTCACACAGAGTTGGACACGACTGATGTGACTTAGCAAGATATTTTGGGTGGTGTGAGCTGAAAACTCAGATGGTAAGGAACCTGCCTGCAATTCAGGAGACCTGGGTTTGATGCATGGGTAGAGAAGATCCCCTGCAGAAGGGACTGTCTACCCACTCCAGTATTCTTGCATGGAGAATCCCACGGACAAGGGAGCCTGGTGGGCTACAGTCCATGGGGTCGCAAAGAGTCAGATATGACTGACCAGCTAAAATGCACACACAGATGAAAACAGACTATGAGGATTTTTTTTCCCCCCAGATAAACAAGAAGTCTAAGCAGAAAAACATTTTATTCTACTTGGGGAAAATAGGTGTGTGTCTGTCTGTGGAGCAAAGTTTTATGGTCCCTCATTTCTGCAGTGAACGTGTTTGTACCCCTGCAGGGCTGCAACCAGGTTGCTGATTTTGGACCAAGTACCGCTCTTCTGATCTGACCAGTTTGCACTGCATATTAAGGAATGGTGGTGAGCTCAGCTTTGAAGAATGCCAACAGGGTTATTTCTTCCTTATCAATAGTAAATAACAAAGAAGAGGCTGTATTTCATATTAATTAAATATTGTTGTTTTCATAGTTTGAGCATACATCTAGGAGATTTTTGAGAGCTGAGCTAAAAAATACTCCTATATAACCTATACTTTTCAAACTGCAAAGAAATGTGGAAAGTTATATTTAAGGAAAACAGCTCTCTTCTATTTTTCTGGCATTCTCTGGGTGACATTCTACCTGTCTTTAAAGAAAAGTTTTTTTGATGTGGACCATTTTTAAAGTCTTTATTGAATCTGTTACAATATTGCTTCTGTTGTTTATGTTCTGGTTCTTTAGCCGTGAGGCATGTGGAATCTTAGTTCCCTGACCAGGAATTGAAACCACGTCCCTTCCATTGGAAGGTAGATTCTTAACCACTGGATCACCATGGAAGTCCCTCATGTAGTTCTTTTTTAATAGTGAAAGATAGCAAGGGGATACAGAAATGTTTTATTTAACTTCATGATATATACTTTGGGAGGTTGATAAAATACATTGCCAATAAAGAAATGATACATATCTGTTGCAAGGCACTGTTATACTCAGAAATAACATTTGAGGCAATGCTTTACAGCTTATAAAGTCATTTCCTTTACATTATTCCTCATAGCAACCCATGTGAGGTAGATATTATTATTCCCATTTTGAAATGAGGCAAGTTACTTTAACAGCAATGATAGTCATGGTAACTGTCCCCTTTTATTAAAACACACCTACATACCCGTACACTGTGTGTGTCCTAAAACTGGTGTAATGAGGAGGTTGAGGGGCCATGTGGTAGCAGAGTAGAGCAAGTCTGAGACAGACCAGAAGACAGACGCACTTTTGAAACACAAGGCACGCTCTCCCACATCTCCAGTTATGCTTTCTTCTTTCTGGAGGCACTGGATGTTGGAATCTTTCTTCCCAGTCTTCTTCCTTGTATTTCCAAGGCCTTGGCTGGCAAGAAATACGAGGACAGCCCCTGATTTAAGCAGCTTGCTCTGATTTTAGATATGACTCCTCTTGTCACTGAGCATATCTGTCACCCTGTTATTCTGTACAGACTTAGTTTATGGTGACTTCTTGACTGAGGGATTGAAAGAAGTGGCATAAATTTTATAAGGTCATTACCTTTCTTTCTCTTTCTTGTTCACTCTCTGAGGCCTGAGGATGGGAAGATGAAGGTTGCGAATTACAGATGGAGCTGCCCAATGCATGGAGGGGACTCTGACTTACTGTAAGGAAATGCTAACACAGTCATCTCTTTCTTTCTGGTTCCCTGGAGTATATGATGGTGAAGATTCACCAGAGGGGAGCTTCAGTAAAATATGCTTTTTAGTCTTATCCTCAATATACATACCTGTTTGTATGGAATGTAAACTACTATTTTGCTGACATTGGCTTAAGTAATAATTTTGTGCTGGTTGATTCCAGTTTACTTTGCATTCAATCTTGCTGTTGATTTTGTGTAGGATGGGGAACAGTCTGTTTATCTGAATGAGAAAAATACAATCACTGTGATAACCTGTTTTTTTTTTTTTACTGCTTTATCTTGGTAATTAAACTAGAAAGTGAAAGTCAGTCAGTCATGTCCAACTCTTTGCGACCCCATGGACTATACAGACCATGGAATTCTCCAAGCCAGAATACTGGGTGGGTAGCCTTTCCCTTCTCCAGAGGATTTTCCCAACCCAGGGATTGAACCCAGGTCTCACACATTGCAGGTGGA
Organism: Cephalophus harveyi; assembly: GCA_006410635.1. Lineage (NCBI taxonomy): Eukaryota > Metazoa > Chordata > Mammalia > Artiodactyla > Bovidae > Cephalophus > Cephalophus harveyi. The sequence continues at coordinate 304,272 of SJYT01013068.1, read as the reverse complement.
TTCTTTACCAGCTGAGTCACAAGCGAAGCCCAAGAATACTGGAGTTGGTAACCTATCCCTTCTTCAGCAGATCTTCCTGACTCAGGAATTGAACCGGGGTCTCCTGCACTGCAGGCGGATTCATTAGATGGTATAGATATTTTTCATTAGATGGTATATATATATTTGACCATGGATGATAGTTGCTGGTGGTATGCCATTACCATAGCAACAAGTTCCATTCTGAGTTGCTAGTAATTGCTTCCAGAATTATGACAGCAAAAAGATTTCCCTGCTGAAGATGCAGAGTGTTTGGGGCAAATGCAAAAAAGGGCTCCATCCGAACTACTTATTTATAACCAATAGCTCACTGAGAAAGACGGGTTATAGCAGCTTCTATTGACCTCCTGCCCTGTCTTTGTGGTTGTGACAAATGCTGTGTTGCTACTGGGCTTTTGGGAAATGGAGAAGGTAAAATGGACTTTAGGCTTCCCTGGTGGTTCAGTGGTAAAGAATCCACCTTCCAAGCAGGAGACACGGGTTCAATCCCTGGGTTGGAAAGATCCCCTGGAGAAGGAAATGGCAACCCACTCCAGTATTCTTGCCTGGGAAATCCCATGGATAGAGAAGGCAGGCTGGCTATAGTCCATGGGGTCGCAAAGAATCAGACATGACTTAGCGGCTAAACAACAACAAAAGTGAGCTTTGGCCTTGGAGTATTTCTGTTAAAAAATATAATAACATGAACACCCAGTTTCCTATCCTCCTTCTTCATTCAGCTGCCAAATAGATATTTTTAATTACCTTCCAGATGTAGCCAAAAAAGAGAGTGAGGAGGCTTCCATGAAATCTAGTGGTTGTACCATATTCCAAGGATAAAGTAAAACACCTTTATTTTTTAGATCACTCAGTTCAGTTCAGTTGCTCAGTTGTGTCCAACTCTTTGTGACCCCATGGACTGCAGCACACCAGGCTTCCCTGTCCTTCATCAACTTCCAGAGCTTGTTCAGACTCACAACCATCGAGTTGGTGATGCCATCCAACCATCTCATCCTTTGTTGTTCCCTTCTCCTCCTGCCTTGAATCTTTCCCAGCAGCATCAGGGTCTTTTCCAGTGAGTGAGTTCTTTGTAACAGGTAGCCAAAGTATTGGAGTTTCAGCTTCAGCATCAGTCCTTCCAATGAATATTCAGGACTAATTTCCTTTAGGATTGACTGGTTTGATCTCCTTGCTGTCCAAGGGACTGTCAAGAGTCTTCTCCAACACCACAGTTCAAAAGCATCAATTCTTCAGCACTCAGCTTTCTTTATAGTCCAACTTTCACATCCACGCATGACTACTGGAAAAACCATAGCTTTGACTAGACTTTGTTGGCAAAGTAATGTCTCTGCTCTTTAACATGCTGTCTAGGTTGGTCATAGCTTTTCTTCTAAGGAGCAAGAGTCTTAATTTCATGGCTGCAGTCACCATCTGCAGTGATTTTGGAGCCCCCCAAAATAAAGTCTGTCACTGTTTCCATTGTTTCCCCATCTATTTCCCATGAAGTGATGGGAACGGATATCATAATCATAATTTTCTGAATATTGAGTTTTAAGCCAACTTTTTCACTCTCCTCTTTTACTTTCATCAAAAGGCTCTTTAGTTCTTCTTTGGTTTCTGCCATAAGGGTGGTATCATCTGCATATCAGAGGTTGTTGATATTTCTCCCGGCAATCTTGATTCCAGCTTGTGCTTCATCCAGCTTGGCATTTCACATGATGTACTCTGCATATAAGTTAAATAAGCAGGGTGACAATATACAGCCTTGACATGATCCTTTCCCGATTTGGAACCAGTCTGTTGTTCCATGTTCACTTCTAACTATTACTTCTTGACCTGGATACAGATTTCTCAGGAGGCAGGTCAGGTATTCCTATTTCTTGAAGGATTTTCCAGTTTGTTGTGATCCACATAGTCAAAGGCTTTGGTATAGTCAATAAAGCAAAAATAGACATTTTTCTGAACTCTCTCATGTTTTCAATGATCCGGCAGATGTTGGTAATTTGATCTCTGATTCCTCTGCCTTTTCTAAATCCAGCTTGAACATCTGGAAGTTCATGGTTCATGTACTGTTGAAGCCTGGCTTGGAGAATTTTGAGCATTACTTTGCTAGTGTGTGAGATGAGTGCAATTATGCGGTAGTTTGAGCATTCTTTGGCCTTGCCCTTCTTTGGGATTGGAATGAAAACTGACCTTTTCCAGTCCTATGGTCACTGCTGATTTTTCCAAATATGCTGGCATATTGAGTGAAGCACTTTCACAGCATCATCTTTTAGGATTTGAAATAGCTCATCTGGAATTCCATCCCACCAGCTTTGTTCCTAGTGATGCTTCCTGAGGTCTACTTGACTTCAAATTCCAGGATGTCTGGCTCTAGGTGGACGATCACATCATGGTTATCTGTGTCATGAAGATCTTTTTTGTATAGTTCTTCTCTGTGTTCTTTCCAGCTCTTCTTAATCTTTTCTGCTTCTGTTGTGTCTATACCGTTTCTGTCCTTTATTGTGCCCATCTTTGCATGAAATGTTCCCTTGGTATCTCTAATTTTCTTGAAGAGATCTCTGGTCTTTTCCATTCTGTTGTTTTCCTCTATTTCTTTGCATTGATCCTTAGGAAGGCTTTCTTATCTCTCCTCGCTAGTCTTTGGAACGCTGAATTCAAATGGGTATATTTCAGATAAGTTGCTCTTATTTTGTATGAAATGGATGATTCATCTTTTGGTATTAAAACCACTATGTTTGTTTTATCTTGATATCACAGTACTCTCATGTGAATGTTATTACTTAAAAAAAATTACATCTTATATAAATACTTATCTAATCCCTAACTACTGGGCAGGTGGCTCCATTTCTCTTTCTAAATCATTGTTTAGATATTATTTCCCCTTCAAACTCCCCAAACTCAGCTCATTTAAAACAGGACATCTCAAATTTATAGTGAACCTTTATTGTAGGCTCAAAGTATGCGAGGCGTAGCAGACCTGTATAAATGGTATTAGTAGCTGTTATTTAGGTAAAGAGACTTCTCTTTTTTTGATTGATACAATTCATTTATTTTTAAAATATCTTTTCCATTTTTAAGAAAGCTTTTATTTTGTACTGAGGTATAGCCAATTCACAATGTTATGATATTTTCAGGTGAACAGTGAAGGGACTCAAGACATACATGTACATGTATCAGTTCTCCCCCAGACTTCCCTCCCATCTGGGTTGCAATATAGCATTGAGCAGAGTTCCCTATGCTATAGGTCCTTGTTGGTTATCCATTTTAAATATAGCAGTGTGTACATGTCCATCCCAAACTCCCTAACTTCATAGCGAGCAATACTTGTCCTACTGCTTGCCTAATGTTTTTCCAGGCAAGCAAGTCTTTCTCTGAAGGAGTTTTCTTTATCATTCCACAGATATCATTCACTAAAAATGATTGCTAGGCCAACATTCTGTCATATTCTTCAGCCAGGTGATTACACATTGTAATCTGGCTGTTTTATCTCCTCTCCCACCTGCCCAGGCTGTGCCCGAGCTGCACTGAGAACTTGCCCCTTTGTTCCTGAAACCCAGGCGTTCTCACATCTCAGTGACTTTGCACGCACTGTCCCCTCTGGCTGGCCTGGAATGCTCCCCACTGCCCCTGACCTCACAGACGCAGTTGCCTAAGGAAAGCCTGACTTCATTCACTCCGTGTTACCTCTGTGGTGAAGCCTTCTCTGACTCACTGTCAGCCCGTGTAAGGGACACCTGGGGCATTTCCCTGCTGAGCACGTGTTGATTTCACCATTACGGAGTAAGTGCTTTTTCTCTTTCGTGTTCCTGAGGACCTGGGGTACTACCTGGTATGCAGTGTGTGCTGGGTGAATGCGTGCAGGGTCAGATAAAGCTTGTATTTTCATTCTTTTATACTACTAATGGAGAGAAAAAGAGAGGAACCGTGTTTCCCGAAGATACTATGAACATGATGGCTTTGTGTTAAACAACGTGCTGAACTTATGAATCAGCCAATCTTGGAGTGAACTGTGAAGTGGGAGAAATAACTAGTGCCCTGGGCTTTCCTTGTAGCGCTAAATTCATGCATTTCCCTGGGGCCTCAAACCTTAAAGAAAGAGAATGAATGAAGTAGAGACTACTTTGGGGCATGAGAGGGTGGACTGTGAAATTTCTGGGAGCCCTGAAACCATCATCACACCCCATGTGTGCAGATGTCTCTATGCGATGACCCCGAAAGCCTGAAAGATTTTTGAGAGATAACAGAAGCCACACTTGTGAAGTAAGTATCACTGGTCTATATAGATTACTCTGAATATTCTGTGGTGTGAGCTGTAAGTGTGTTGATGGGTTTTCCATTTCTTCCTCTCTGGGAAGCTGGTGATAGCCAGGCACCAAGCCTTGCCGTGATCTGGGTTGAGCTCTCTCTGTGTCTCCCATCACCAGCTTGTGTGTGGGGATGAGGTCTGCCCCCTTGCTTGAGAACCTTAATTCCAAGTCACAGAAGAGTAGAAAGCACATCAGTTTTACTGATGTACTTATTCCAGGGCAGGCCCAAATACCACGTCCACGTGCTTGGTTTCTATACAAGGCTGTTCTTTCTGTGAATATTCTTTGCTTTTGCTGGTTACTCACATTATCCATTTACAGTGCTGCCGTTTTGTGCCTCTTTTCTTTTCAGCAGTCTCTTGATGAGACGCCTGTTTATTTTCTCTGTGAGATGAATGTGCTTTGCGTGGCATGGCAGTAGATGGGGTGTTTTAAGCTAACTCTGAGGGAAATGCCACTTCCTATTTGTAATTCCAGTTGAAAGTGGATCTCACATTGCATAGAACTTGAATATGTTCTGTCTGGCTTCCTTGCGTGCATGCATGCTCTGTCGCTAAGCTGTGTCCAGTTCTTTGTGACCCCGTGGACTGTAGCCCACCAGGCTCCTCTGTCCATAGGATTTCCCAGGCAAAAATACTGGAGTGGGTTTCTATTTCCTTCTCCAGGGGATCTTCCTGACCCACGGATTGAACCTGGGTCTCCTGCACTACAGGCAGATTCTTTACCACTGAGCCACCAAGGAAGATGACAAATGTGGCTCTTGATCAGCAAATCAATGAGCAAAAAATATTCGTGGTTCTTTCTCCTTGGAGAATTATGTGGCGCACAATGAATGCCATGATAGGCTGGGTCCTGAAATTTGGTCACTGGGTAAGACTGCAGGAAAGCTACTGTAATCACAGTTAAATTTATTAACTTAAGACAGCAAGGAGAGAGCACAGTGGGGGTACTTTGGGGCATTCAGCAAGCAAAATACAGATCTTTTTGTCGGATGTGGACTTGGTTGAATGTTTTTTAGAGGGACAAGGGAAGACATGACCAACACTGGACAGGGTGGTATCGTGTCATGAAGCAGGGCAGTTTAGTAACTGGTATCTCAGCATCTTTGTTCAGGGTGGTCGAGGGGCAGAGAGAGGCTGGGGAAATCATTGGGGAGAAAGAAGGTTTCAGAGGAATGGTCTTGCTGCCTGCTCTGCCCTGCGGGGAAATGCTTTCTGTTGACCTGGTCTGAGTCTGTTGGAGACATCTCAGAGGTGCTTTATAGGCTTTCACGTGAGAGGGATAAACACTGGGGCTGAGATTAAGGAGCAGATGGACTTGGCCAGATGAGGCAGGCAAGATACAACCAAACCACCAAACAGGACTGACCACTCAGCCATTGTACTGACTTTCCTTAAAATAAAATTTTAATAGTTGTCTGGCTGAATAACTATGACTTATAACAGAAGGCAAGGAATTCGACCTCTTACCCAACTTCATTCACATGATTCCTGTCCTGAAAGTTGCTCAGTTGTGTTCAGTTCTTTGTGATCCATGGACTGTAGCCCACCAGGCTCCTCTGTCCATGAAATTCTCCAGGCAAGCATACCGGAATGGGTTGCCATTTCCTTCTTCAGGGAATCTTCCCAACCCAGGGATCGAACCCACATCTCTTATGTCTCCTGCATTGGCAGGCAGGTTCTTTACCACTAGCGCCACCTGGGAAGCATGATTAAACATCCTTTATTCATTCCTTGCCTTGTGGTGATGCTAAGTATTTATATTTTCTCTTGTAGGCTGAAACATTAATGAATAATTAATCCTTTCTCTTTCAGCTGAAAGAGTATGTATAGACATGCCTGTGTTTGTTGAGATTGTCTTGCATTTACAAACTCATTATAGTAAGTGTGAGGCACTAGCAATAAACAAGACATAATCCCTGCACAAGAGGATGAATTTGTTTTTGTTTAGTCGCTCAGTTGTGTCTGACTCTTTGTTGCCCCGTGGACTGTAGCCCGTCAGGCTCCTCTGTCCATGGAATTCTCTAGACAAGGATATTAGAGTGGGTTGCTATTTCCTCCTCCAGGGGATCTTCCCAACCCAGGGAGTGAACCCGGGTGTCCCACATTGCAGGCAGATTCTTTACCACTGAACCACCAGGGAAGCTCCTAAATATTGCTGTTCAAGAGAATATTCAGTGATGATAGCCCAATATGATATTCATAGCCGCATGTGTCTCTCGAACACTTGATATGTGGCTCATGAGACTGAGGAACTGAGAGTTTTAATTTATGTTTAATTAATTTAAATATTGATAGTGGCACAGGAGGCTAGTGGTGACCACTTTGGACAGCATGGCTCTGTAAATTCACAAATGAGAGAAAGAATCACAGGTGCTCACAACTCAGAGTATGATATGTACTCCAATACAGGTCCCTGTGAGATGTTCTAGGAGCATAGGACTTAAGACCCTGATGCTGGGAAAGATTAAGGGCAGGAAGAGAAGGGAGCGACAGAGGATGAGATGGTTGGATGGCATCACCAACTCAATAGACAAGAGTTTGAGCAAACTCCAGGAGATAGTGAAGGACAGGGAAGCCTGGCATGCTGCAGTTCATGGGGTTGCAAAGAACCCGACACGACTTAGCGACTGAACAGCAAACAAGGAGCACAGGAGACAGCCTCCAATGGGGAGGTGACAGGGAACGAACCCAGAGGAGAGGAGGTTCCATGGGAGTGAGACTTTGAGACGAAATAGTAATAGTAGGAGTCATTATTTTAATTATTTTGGCAGAGGCAAAGGGCAGGAAGTTGGGAGGGTTCATTCCAGGTAAAATGCAAAGTTTAGAAGCACTGAAGCATTCAAAACATGGATGTATGTAGGTTCAGGTGGCTTGGTAAGGGTGGCTTGGTAAGGTCTAAGTGTAGATCACTGCAATACTATACTCTGTGACATAGCTCTTGTGGTAAAGGCCTACCTGAACAGATTAAAAACAAATTTAACATTTTAAATATTTATGGTATTTAAAATAAAATAAAAAAGTATTTAAAACAGTGCATACCATACTTATATGTATGGTATGCATTGTGGAGAAATTGCCCCATTTATCATGTAAAACAGACGCATGAGTTGCCCTTAGGATCCCCATTTCACGGAGAGAAAAATGAGGCCTACAAAGGTAAAGGAATTCGCCTGCAGACACAAAGTGGACAGAGTCAGGATTTGAATCCAGGCCTGTTACTTCAGAGATCAATATCTTCATCAGTGACCCTCTGTCTCTCATTTCAAATTCTTCTCAGTTTGGAATTATGATGGATTTCCCTTGGTCTCTCTTTTGTGACATGTTCCCACCACTCGAAGTCCACTCCTTTTGTTTTAAAAAATTTCCAGTTTCATATTGAAAATGTTTTCCTGGCAAAGAGATTGATATTATGAGATTGTCTGTTCATTAAGCGTTTTGTGAACTCAGGTTTTGAGAATACCTGAATTGACAACTCCTTGCTTTTTCTGTATATTTATGGCACTAGGAGCCTTTTATATCCTAAATTGGAGTAGTTAGGGAATTAGTCGGTTAAACTGGAGAAGCCAGTGCATTCATTCCCAAATTTGAATGGGCTCCCATGACCATCATTCCCAGAGAATTCTTGCTTCCCTGTGGGGGGAATGGCTTGTTATTTGAGCCTCTCTCCACATCTTACCCTAAAGGTCATGACCCTGGGCTCCATCTTCTTTCTTCCTTTTCACCCTTTTTTGAGAGCAGATCTTAGTGACTGGATAGAAGCTCTGCTATCCTTAACCGAGAGGAACCTAACTGAGGTTAACTGGCAAGCATGGTCAAGGCCTGAAAATATTCCTTCCTGACTAAGACAGTACCTGTGTTTTTCAATTCAGACATGAAAGAACTCCCTTGTTGTAATTTGCTGAATTTCCCCAAAAGTGCATCTCAAAGTCATACCAAGGTCCATCTAACATTTGTTCCTGCCAGGCCTGAGCGTGTGAAGACAGGTAATCAGGAGCACCTGTTTGGAGCACTGCACATGCCACTGCTGATTCAGGGCAGAGGACAAGGACGGGATAGGCAGTCTAGAGGGTCTGAGGGGGTGCGGCCGATGTTAGCCACGGCTGGAGAAGCTTCCCAGAGGAGGACTAACATCAGGCGCTATGAGAAGGGTAGGCCTTAGCTGAGCAGAGAAGAAACAGGGAATAGTGAGAGAATGGTCTGGCTCAAGTAGAAAATGCAACTTTGGCTGCACATTGAAATCATCTGGGGAGGGACTTCCCTGGTGGTCCAGTAATTAAGACTCAGCGCTTCCAATGCAGGGGACACGGGTTCCATCCCTGACTGGGGAACTGAGGTCCCACATGCTGTGTGATACAGCCAATAAATAAATAAATAAAATAATAAATAATAAAATTATCTAGGGAGTTTGAAAAATAGCTCTCCTAAAGATTCCGGTTGGTCTGAGTTGTAACCTAGGCAGCTGACTTTTTTAAGCTTCACAGGTGATTTTCATGGACAGCCTGAAAACCACTGCCATCATCTCCTTTACTCAAAGTGCGGTCCTCGGACCAGCAGAGTCATCCCCACCTGGAAGCTTGTTAGAAATCCTGAACTTCAAGTCTCATCTCGGACTTAGTGAATCAGAATTTTCATGTTCACAAGATCCCTGGTGGCCTGTATGCACAGTACAGTTTGAGACTCCCTGTTGTAGAGGAGAAAAAGAGAGATACGGCTGAAGAGGGCAGATCACCTAGCCAGATTTTCTTGTGCTGGACTAGGAATGAATTACAGGTGGGCAGTGATACTACTTTGCCCTCAAGCCCCTGGGGATGCTTGTATTTCTTGTTGCAAGACATCTCTGGTTATCTGTATGTGCTCTATAAATATTCTTGCATTCTCTCTGGGTGCCTTGAGGGGGAAAAAGGCAGGGCAGCACCAGCTGAAGAACTGGACTGCACTCTATCAGTAGTCGCGATCCCCTGGAGGTTTTTTTATCCAAAGGGGTTCTGTGTAGTGTTTTGTAGTCTAGAAAGATTTTCCTGGCAGAAGCTGGGGAATACACTGGGCCAGGGGTGTTCTAGAGTTGGGGAGACATGGTCTACGTGTTGCAGTAATTCCCACGAAAGTTGAGAAAGGCCAAGAGTTAAGAGCTTGATCTTGCCTTAGGAATCTGTATAACATGTAAATACCTGTCCCCAAATCTCCAGGGCAAAGCTTGGAAGAAATCGTAACAGACATCTTTTTGGAGACCCCTTATAACTTTTTCTTTTATTTTAGTTTATCCTTGAAGGGCATCCTCTCAGAGAGTCAGGAAAGTTTCTGATGATTAAAATCTACTTGACATAAATAAGGTCATAAACAGGCAGCCCTAACTCTGCAGGATTCTCTAGTTCTTGGTGGGTGGGATCTTCTGACTTGAGGGTTATTAGCGATTTCAAAGGAGAAAGGATAACAATGATGGTCATCATTTGGTGAATGGGCAGCAAGGGAGAATTTCAGGAAATGGAGAGGTTAAAAGTCCAAGTATGAAAGGCTGGCTGTTGTGGAGACTCAGAATGATGTATTCTGGTTGGGACAACACTTTTAGGGGAGCCTGTATATTTTCGGAGATTATTTTGTTTGGAAAAAAATATTGAACTTATCAGTCGACTAACTTGCACACTCTTCGACACCAAGCTTAAGCTGTCTTCTTCCATGAATTCTTCCTGAGTCACCCCAGCTCATAGTCTATTCTCTCTTTCTCTATTTCCAAAAATCCTTTTTAATGAGTCATCAAGTATTTTTTTTTTTAGTCCTGATATTTTAAAAGTATTATGGTATATATTGATTTTTTAATAATTCACTCAAAGTTTTAAAGAATGTTTTATTGGAGTATAGGTGATTTACAATATTGTGTTAGTTTCTACTGAACAGCAAAGTGAATCAGTTATACGTGTACAATATATCCACTCTTTTAGATTCTTTTCCTATATAGGTTGTTATAGAGTACTGAATAGAGTTCCCTGTTCTACACTGTAGGTTCCTATTAGTTATCTATTTTATATATAGAAGTATGTCTATGTCAGTCTTAGTCTCCCAGTTTATCCCCCCCGCATTCACCCATGATAACCATAAGATTGTTCTTTTATATTTACAACTCTGTTTCTGCTTTGTAAATAAGTTCATCTGTACCATTTTTAAGATTCCATATATAAGTAATATCATTTCTATTTGTCTTTCTCTGTCTGACTTACTTCACTCAGTATGACAATCTCTAGGCCCATCCATGTTGCTACAGGGTTTTTAAAACATTTTTCTTATTTATGAAGGTGTCCTATATTCCTGGAGAAGAAAATGGCAACCCACTCCAATATTCTTGCTTGGAGATTTCCATGGACGGACGAGGCTGGTGGGCTACAGTTCATGGGGTCACAAAGAGTCAGACACGACTGAGCGACTAACACACACATCCTATATTCCTCAGTAGATTATAAGCTTCTTGAGGATATGGACCTTGTCTAATTCCTCTTGTCCTCTTGGGAATTTGTGACTTTTTTGAATAACTGTTCTCAGGGTGCTCATCATACTTGAGTATTAATGATAAAAAGTAGCTTGCCATATCCTTTTTTGTTTTCCAAATTTGTTGTGTTTTCCAAGTTTTTTAATGTTTCTTTTGAAGAAAAGAATGAAGGGGAAGAAGAAAGGCTGAAGAATCTTCAAAGAGAGTAAAAATACTTTATGTATTTTAAATTACATTCTGCAGTTAAAAATTAACTTAAAGTTGTACTGTCAGATAAAATCTTTTTTTGTGCTTTCAGTGTTTCATTTCAAAAGAGGAGGTTTTAAAAAAGTATGGATTCGTAGTGTCTTAGTAAACAGTCCTGTTTTCCTCATCTTTTAAAATGGTACCCATTCTCCTTAGTTGCTTTTCTCATCTTGCCATTTGGGTTTCTTCTTCTTTTTTCTTTCTGTTTAGAAGTGATGCCATTTGTTGGAGGAAGGTAACTCTTGACCATGTTTGTAGGCAAGAGTGTCACTAGTCATGTGGATGTGAGCCACTAACACGTTTAAACTGTTAGACTGTGTTCATGGGAAAAGTATTGAACTTAACACTTTAATGATCTTAGTTTAAGTCATGACATGCTATGGTCATGCCTTTTCTTGGAATTAGGAAACCTAGTATTTGCAAAACTTAGGACATTGAAAATGTGTCAGTGTCACCTAAATGTTGTGACAAACAGGAAATTATTTTAATTGTAGTCTGTCGTGATGTTTGACATTATGGTAAAAGAAGCTTCTATTATGTAGAGAAATCCAAGTAGAGGTTGAGTGAAAACAGTTAAAAGTACTTTACCAAGTTTAAATTTTTAAAAATATAATAATCATAAAAACCTAAGCAGGGGAAGATCTTTTCAAAGAATTCCTTAATGTATCAATCAGTAGTTTATATCCTTAAAGAATTTTTTATGGTATAATAATGAGGATTTATAACAGAACAAAAATAGCCTATTTCCTAACATTAGCCTCTCTGCCTGCAGAGGTGGTAAGACTTGTTAATGCAGATGAGGCTGCCTTCTGTTGTGTGATGCTAATAGGAAATGGATCATTGCAGTTTATGGGGCACTTAGCCATTTTGGTTCATGATAAATGACTGACTTCAACTGGCATTCCTTCACTGATTTCCCACTATTCATCACCTAAAAGAATGGAACCCAAACATGAAGTTGATTTTGAAGTTGTCAAGTTTCACTGTGGCATCAATCCATCATAAGCCAAAGTGTTCGTTGAGTTAGGAAGAAATCGTATGAATGAAAACACTCATAAATGTTTAATGCTCCTATTTACTTTTGTTCAAAAGCCAGTTTTGCCACTGTTCTTATCCTCCTCTAACTTCTGTTCCCTTTTCGCCTTCCCCTCCCCTTCTCCAAACATGCTTAGGTTTGGAAAAGTCCCTAGATTTTATCTCTGCAGATACTTTGATGTAGTTACATTGTTTTGTTCTATAAAATCAGCCCAAAATAAGCAGGAAGAGTGGAAATATCTTTTAAGGCATATGTCCCCCTACAGGCCAGGCATTACACAAAATTAGTCTGGAAAACTTTTTCACTGCTATATTTTTACTATTATTATGCTATTTCCTTGCCTTTCTTTTCTTTCCTTGAAATATTATCTTGAAATACCTGCCATTCCCTACCCTCCAGAACACACACCATTTTTGAGTAGGGAGGAAAAAGGCCGCCTATTTGAATAAAGTCACACTATCCTACAGTTAGACTCTCAGACTCTCCCTCTCAGAGGATTATTCTCCAGCTTAATTTCAGGGAGGCCTTTCTGGCACCATAAGGGTTACCCAAGATCCAGCCACGCCTAACATATGCCCAAAGGAAGTTTGACTCTTTCCTGTGTCCTCTAATGTTTGGAATGTAGAGCCTGTGTTTAATTCCGTACTTGTGATGCCATCCATGTGGCTGGTATTTGGAGGGTGTTTGCTATCTGGCAGAAGGCTATTCACAAAGGAAAATGTCAGCGTTCTTGCAGAGTGTCGTAGAATCATTTAGTGTAATTGAGATAATTTGCCATTTATTTCATTGGTTCTTAAAGGAATTTGGACCTCCCTTATCTGTGTATATTGTTGGAGTGAGGGTGACAAGTCATTTTGTTCGCTTTGTAGAACTCAACAGGAGGAAGCACATCCTTGGCTGCTGGTATCCTGGGAGTGAAGTTTGTGTGCAGAAACTCCCTCCCAGAGGCGGGTCTTTTGTCACAGATTGTCTTGGTTGCTAGCAGATTGCCTCCCTCCCTGGGAGCTCAGTTCCTCCTTTTAGCAAATAGTATCCATGTATACACCCCTTCGTGGATCACAGCCTTGTCATGGCGAAGGGGCTTGCATAACTCAGTGACGTTATGAGCCATGCCGTGCAGGGCCACCCAAGATGGACGGCCCCCCAAGAATTGATGCCTTCAAATTGTGGTGCTGGAGAAGACTCTTGAGAGTTCCTTGGACTGCAAGGAGATCAAGCCAGTCAATTCTAAAGGAAATCAACCCTGAATATGCATTGGAAGGACTGATGCTGAAGCTGAAACTCCAATACTTTGGCCATCTGATGCGAAGAGCTGACTCATTGGAAAAGTCCCTGATGCTGGGAAAGTTTGAAGGCAAGAGGAGAAGTGGGTAGCAGAAGATGAGATGGTTGGATAGCATCACCGACTCAATGGACATGAATTTGAGCATGTCCATTTGAGCTGGGAAATAGTGAAGGACAGGGAAGCCTGACAGGCTGCAGGCCATAGGGTTGAGTAGCAAAAAGTTGAACATGACTGAGCGACTGAACAGCAGTTTGTAGTCCTACCTTAAACAGCAATAATTTGTTAGCAACTGCACAACATCCATGTACACCTTGTTCCTGGAGAACTTTGTTGTTGAGAGCTTTAGGCCAATGAATTAAAAGCATTTGAGGTGCCCGAATTCTTTTCATGCTCTCAAACCCCAAATATTGGTGAATTTTTTTGAAAAAGCCTAGAAGTGGTGGAACTGAAATATTAATTAGGTCTCCTGTGATCATTTTAGGGGCCTCCCAGGTGGTGCAGTGGTAAAAAATCTGCCTGCAATGCAGGAGATATGGATTTGCTAGGAAGTTCACCTGGAGAAGGAAATGGCAGCCCACTCCAGTATTCTTGCCTGGAGAATCCCAAGAACAGAGAAGCCTGGTGGGCTACAGTCCATGGGGTCACAAAGAGTCAGACAGGATTGAGTGACTGAACACACAACAGCAACAGGGTCATTTTTCCTATCGAAAGACTAGAAATAGCTAGAGGACATAATTTGATTACATGTCTTAGATAAACCCTATCAACCTTTTATTGCTGGTTGTGATTAGAAGAATCACTAATTTGGAATACTTACTCAGCTTGGCTCAAACCAATTACCAAATTTTTTAACTGGCTAACTCTATCATGCTATACTGATTTATTATGACTGTTGAAACATACCCATCATTTACTTTTTGCCCTGCTTCTGTATGGTGTGGCCATTGGTGGCGTAGAGACTAGGGTAGGAGGGGTTTGCTAAAAGGTAGAGAACAGAGGAAGGGAGATAGAAGAGGAGGAAACTTCAAGAATAGCAAAGAGCATGGATGCCTTGGTAGATCAGATGCTTTCGATAGTACCTACCATTTCTTAACTCTGTCATATTAAAGTAAACGTGGATGGCCTTTTGCTTTCTTCTTTCTCTTCTCTTTTTCTTCCTGTCCTCTTTGAGTAGATATAAATATGTGGAAACTAAAGAAAAGCAGACTAAGATGTAAGATGTGCAAGTCGTCCCCTCCCCCCTCCCCCACCTCCGGGGGTGGAGTAGGATTTGTTGGAAGATTGAAGAAACATACCTCACTGCCCAAAGGATGTCTCAGGCTTGAATTGCAGCAATATACTTGTTGGAAGGAAGTGGGTTCCATATTCAGAGGGTTTTAATGATCACTTTCAATCTATGTCTCCAAATGTTTTGAACGCAACAAGTTCTTAAAGGTTAGGTCTTCGCATGGGCACTTTCAAGATAAAACTCAAAGTGTATATACACCCCATTCTTACCCCCGTGTGCAGTTACTGTCATTTATTAGACTTGCATAGAAACCGCCAAATAATCTCAGATTTACATTAAAAGTAGAAAAAGAAGTTCCCAAATGGGACTTTACTGGTAGATTTTTTTTTTTTTTAATTCTGAAATGTATCTGGGGGGAGAAAATTCTTAGAAGGGCTAAACTTTTAACCATAAACATAATATTTTTCAGAGATTTTCTAATTGGTTTTGAAAGTATCCCTAAAGGATAGGTTAGCTGTTAATGATCATCTTTCTTCACTTACTGATTCAAAGGTGTGATGTTAGTTTTCCCCTGTAGGCTGTTACTCTGCTTCTTTGCACTTCAAAAAGATCTAAGGTCACTGATTATGACTTTGCCACTTCCTGCCCTATTGATCTTACAAAGGGGTTTTGTGGGGTTAGACCTTACTGTAAAGAAATCAGCCCAAGTAAAAATTCTTGATATTTGCATGTCTATTAAATTCAACACATTGGCTTTTTATATGAGCCTGTTTTATTATATAATTTATAATGTGATACTTACTGGGTCGCAAAGAGTTGGACGATGGAGGGCGCATGCGCATGTGCTTGTGCAGACACACACACACACACACACTCTTCCTGGGACTTCACGAGTTCCATTTATAAGAGCTGAAATGTTTTTTGCCTCTGTTTTCTCCCTCTCTGAATCCAGGGTGAATCATGCATTGAGTAAGATGAATGGATGAATGTGTCGTTAAGTAAGAAAGCCAATCAATCCAAAGCTGAGACTGTGTTAAGGAACAACCAGTCAGAAGGTGTTTATGTCTCTATGAAATTCTGTTGACCTAACTCCGCCTACCCCTGCAAAAGGCATTATTAACACCTTTTAGTCAGTTGCCCCTCATAGAATTTGCTCTTTTGATGCAGCAGCAGTGACAGATCCCTCCCAAGCCTGATTCTGCCTATATATCATTGGTGAGGGACACTTCTGTTCAGGCTTGAGCTAGCGAATCAATATACCTGCTTCCAAATCCATACAGTATTTCAAATCTTTATTAACTCAGCCCATACTATAGTTTTCCTGATTGTGATCATTCTCTGCTACAAGGAGATGGCAGTCCTGTGTTTTTCTGGTGGAGGAATACTTGAGCTGAGTTTTGTAGGAACATCAAGCAAACAAAAAAAAATGATATTTCAGTTTGGGGTTTTAGAGATACTACTTCATACCATCTCGTGTTTTTACAACACCTCAGAATGTGAGAGTAAATTTAAGGAAACAGTCCCCACTGCTCTTGCATTTACTTTTCTAAAAATATTTTTCATTTAGATGAAAAAACAGTATGTTTGATCTTTCCCCAGAACTCCAGGTGCATACATACCACTATCTGCTTTTTACCTCCAGTTGGATATCTAATAAGTTTCTCAAATATAATAGGTATAAAATGCAATTCTTGACTCCCCTACATAACCACTCCATCTACCTCATACCTGCTTTTCTCCTTTTCTTCCCCCTTTCAGTTAATGACAATACCTGGTTGCTTAAGTCAAAAACCTGAGAGTTATTTTTTAATGTTTTTCTTTTCCTGAGCATACATACTAAGTCACTTCAGTTGTGTCTGACTCTTTGTGACCCCAAGGACTGTAGCCCCCCAGGCTCCCCTGTCCATGGGATTCTCCAGGCAAGAATACTGGAGTGGGTTGCCATTTCCAACTCCAGGGCATCTTCCTGACCCAGGGATTGAACTCATGTCTCTTATATCTCCTGCATTGATAGGTGGGTTCTTTACCATTTACCACTGGGAAGCCCTCCTTCCCTGAGCATATCCCTAGTCAATCTGCCAGTAGGTTTTGTTTCTAGAATAGGTTTCCAGTCTGTCCATTTTCCTACCATAGTTCCAGCCACCATCTTTTCTCACTTGAATGACTGCAATGATCTTCTCCCTCCTAGAATGTGTTCTCCATTCAGAGCCAGAATTATCCTTTTAACAGAGATCATATCCTCTCTGTCCCCAAACGCTATGGCAACCTCCCATTACTCCTGGAACAAAATCCGAATTCCTTGCCCTCCAAGGAGCTTCGAGGTCTGGTATCTGGCTACCCAGGCCACCTTATCTCCTATCATTTCCCTCTCATGTAATGGCCTTCTTACTCAAGCATTCTCCACTCATTCCCTCCTCAGGGTTTATGCCTTAGCTCTTTCTTGTCTGGAATGCTGTTTCTCTGTAGCTCCACGTGCTGACTTACTCTTGTTGTTCAAGACTTACCTATAAACTGCTTAGGGCTTCCCAGGACACACTAGTGGTAAAGAACCTGCCTGCCAGTGCAGGAGACGTGGGTTCAATCCCTGGGTCAAAAAGATCCCCTGGAGAAGAAAGTGGCTACCCACTCCAGTATTCTTCGCTGGAGAATCCCATGGACAGAAGAGCCTGGTGGGCTACAGTCCATGGGGTTGTGAAGAGTCAGACATGACTAAGCAACTCACACAAAAACTCCTTACCTGTCAACTCCTCAAAGAGACCTTCCCTAAGTATTTCACCTAAATCCTCCCTTCCCTGTTTCTCTTCATCCCATCACATATTTCATTTTACTCTTGGATGAAAGGTCACTGTGTAAAATCCTTATTTACTTATTTACCTACTGATTGTAATTTGCCATCTACCTTTGAAATAAGCTCAATGTGGGCAGGAACCTTGCCTGGCCTTGTTTGCTGATATATCTCCTAGTACTAGCAGCACTGCTTCATGTGTACAGTAGGTGCTCAATTAATACTTGTGGTTGAATTAGTGAATAAGAATATTTAGGTCCATGAAGACTATAAACTATTGAATCCATAAACATACTTATAGGTTATAGTTTAGTGATAATACTGCTGCCAAATATTCATGATAATTAAGTGGCCCCAAGGCAAGGGAATAGATCTTTCTCTTCTGGTTATTCTATTAATTTGTGGCAAAGCTAATGAGATTGGCAATTGCAGTCATTTGGCGTCTTCTCTTGCCGTATCTGTGCATATAAACTAGTCATCATTTATCAGTTGTGCATATCTTGTATTTGCAACTTGCTGTGAGTTTTATATGCTTGAACAACAGTATAAGGGGTACTCCTTGTAGGTAAGAGTTGTGATAAGTGCTCATTATGATGAGAACAGCTTGCACTGAACAGGTCGTAGCCATACATATGTCTCTCTTTAGAAGGAAAACATCAAATTCCAGACTGAGTGTGATAAGCAGCAATTAATTTAACTGTCAAGTTTCTGAATGTATTATGATTTTTTAGGAATTAATGAACATGGAAATAATGAGCCCTTAATGTATTTATTTTGTGACTGTAAATCTTTGCAAATCAAGTATAACAAGTTGGATGTATGCCTATGATTAAGGCAGAAAAGAGGAGAAAGCCAATGAATCTTTTTCTTTCCCTGCCTGTAGTTTGCTGGTATATGTCAATAGGCTGGAGGCCACAGACTCACCAAAGTTAAAAGATGATAAAGATGTTTTGGTTTTGTTTCTTTTATTGATTGCTAAGACCACATAAGAATTCTTCTTAGCCTCTTCTTTCCAGTATTGCATTTTGTTATTTTCTGATTTGATGAATATTTTCCTTTCCACTTTCTTAGGGAAAGTAGCAGCCTTCAAGGTAGAGTTTTTCTCACTGACTTTCGTCATGAATTTCCCAGTCCTCAACTATCTGTGTTCTACTGCACGGTAGTAATTTTTTCCTTAGGAGTTTTGGTCATCTTGCCTTCTCCCTCTTCCACTGACAACTGCCCAATATTAAGTTGTGCTATATTCTCTAACAATAGAAACTTTAGTTATGAGCAGCAACATATTTCCTGTAACTAGTTTTCCTGACAGGAATCACCATCCCTTCACCTCTAGCCAGGGATCTGGAGTTGGTGTATTTGTGGCTGACCTACAGGTCTTACAGAATTGAGGTTCGTACTTTTATTTGAACTTAGCATTTCTCTTAATTGGGACTTGAGTTTTGGCCTAGATGAAATCCTGTTTTTCAATTAGAGTGGTAGTCTTAACGTGCAGTTATTGACCATGGCTACAGAGTAAGAGTTTCAAGTTAATTCTTTCTCATCACATCATGGAAAGATTGATTATGGCATCTCAAGCATTTCCAGACACCACCAGTTCAGGGACAGCCATCACCTGTTGTTAAGGGAGTCTTCCTTTTGCCGCTTCTGTCCTGCCGTCTCCCTCTCTTCCCTCCCTCTCTGTACCGCGGAGGCTGCCTGTGAGGACTCTCCAAGGACTCCTGTGCCCCTTGCCTTCCAACAACCGCGGAGTCCCCATAGGAGAGCCAGGGCGCGGGAGCGAGGTCAGGCTAATTATTCTCCAGGCTCCCTGCTTGCAGGGCTGCCTTGCGCTGCCTGTGGCCCTCGACCTAAGGTCATGGTTCTTCACTCTCAGACTTTCTCCTTTCAGGTTCCTGCAATCAATCCTTCCTCTCTTACCTTCTCTCCAGGGTTGGTAACAATGCTGCTGGTACAACCCTGAATTTCAACAGTATTCCCAACCCTGCGCCCAGAAATTCACAAATAGTCCCTTTCAAATAAGTCTCTGCAAACCAGCCTAACTTAAATGTGGCATCTGTTTCCTGTTGGAATCCTCTCTGATGCAAGTGTTACCTTTTTTTGGATACTATCGGCTTTTTTTTTTTTAATTTGGGGGAGAATTCAGCTAGGAAGCTGTCTGGTCCTGGGCATAGTGTTTTGGGAGGTTTTGGATGACTGTTTCAATCTCTTTACTAGTGATCAGCCTAGTCACATTTTCTATTTCTTCATAATTCAGTTTTGGAAGGTTGTATGACTCTAAGAATTTGTCCATTTTTCTGGGTTGTCCAATGTGTTATAGGTGTTTATGGTATCCTCTTATATTTCCTTTTTCAAAAATACTTATTTTTACTTATTCATTTATTTGGCTATGCCGGGTCTTAGTTGCAGCATGTGGTATCTATTTCCCTGACCAGGGATTGAACCTAGGTCCTCTTGCATTGGGAGGACAGAGACTTAGCCTCTGGGCCACCAGGGAAGGCCCCACTATTCTTGATTAAGTACCTACTACTCAGACATCACCTGAGCAGCCTATGGAGCAGGCACAAAATCAAAGAAAAAGTCACTGCTTTCTGGGGAAATCTATCATGTGAGATAGATAAGCCTCTTCTTTACCTCATTCAGTATTCAGTCAATGTTTATTGACTGGCTTCTGTAAACCAGACATGGTGTATGGATCTGAGGTGAATTCAAAGGTGAGCACTGTTTAATCCCTGCCATTTTATATCTTGAACTGTGTGCTTAGGGAACATTCTAGTGTTTGGAAAATTATAATTCACAGTCTTGGACTGGACAGTCCCTCCATTTCCCAGCCTCGCACATTTGCCAGGATTAAACAACAGGTTCCGTATATCACCAGCCACCCCCACCACCATGGTCAGACCATCGGGGCTGATTGTGAGCACGTGGAGGGCACGAGCTTTGATTTATTCATTGTTAGAGTGTTAGTACCACATGGTGCCTGGCTGGAGCCTGCAGAAGACTTTCACCCTGTGACTTACTTTGTTTGGTTGAATTATTCCCCTAGTTCTATAAACCTCTCTAATGCCCAGGTCCTGACCCTCTGTCACTGCTCCTTGTGACCCTGAACTGAGAGGGTAAGTGTCACCCTGCTTTCTGCGTCCCTCCAGCCCACATGCTGTGAAAACATTAATCGCTCAGTCATATCCAACTCTTGGCGACCCCATGGACTGTAGCCTGCCAGACTCCTCTGTTCTTGGGATTTTTTCAGGCAAGAATACTGGAGTGGGTAGCCGTTTCCTTCTGCAGGGGATCTTTCTGACCCAGGGATTGAACCTGGGTCTCCTGCCTTGCAGGCAGATTCTTTACCATCTGAGTCACACCAGCTCCAGGTGCTGTAGACCTTCCGAAACGCCTGCAGTCCCTGCCTTGGGAGCTTGATAAGAAAGCAGGAAATCACCAGCCTCCCTGGCTGTGCCTGGTGTCTGGCCCTGGCCTGCTCTGCTCTTAGTTCCCACCTCCTAGTTCCATCCAGTGGCCTCTGTGATTCTTGAGCGTGACCGTTTCCTGAGCCCACAACAGGACCTCTTTTGTGCCTTCGTCTTGCTGGATGGAGATCTTTCAGAGTGTCAAGGAAACCCTTCTGGGCAGATGGAAGATTTCAGGTTGAACACAAGTCTTCTTTTCTTTGTGTCAGCATTGGGTAAAACCGATAGGTATATTTCAGAAGAAGGGGCCTCTGGTTAAATGTGGGCCATTGTCTTTAAAAAATGTTTTCACTCTACGACGTCCCTTAGGACTTTTGGGGAAGCCTGATTTGCATAGTGGAGTTGTAGCCACCAGAATCCCAGGCTGTAGTAACTTTTCTGCTCTCAATGCCTGCTAACCCTGAAGATCCTAACACAGGATTGGGCAGGTCAAGGAGGACACAACACTGCCTTCCTATGTTGAGGGGGAGGGATGTGTGCGGGTGACCCTGTCCAGTTAGTGAGGCCTCCTGGTTGTCTTTAATTTCGTTATGTGATAATGTTTGGCCGCCCTGCCCTTCGTGCTCCCAACGGGAGATATCGTCAATAGACACTTCAGCCAAAACTCTCCCTGATATTTTCAGGGTGTGCAGTGGGGGTGTTGTACCTTATGATGACCCTGTTTGAGTGTTCCAAGTGCCAGGGGAGCAGCCAAAGAAAATTCAGTGCACTTTACTGAAGGACTAGAACTTGTTACGAAAAAGTGATAGTAAACTGCACAGGATTTTGTGGAAACCTTTCCCTCTCTCGCCTCCTTTCCTTACTCTTATCTCCTGCTCCAAGTGTATCTTCACTTTCTTTTTTTCCTTTAACTGATCTTGCCCTTCTCTGTGGGTAAGCAAAACACAATCTATAGTGGAATGGTTTCATTTAAACCTGAGTCTGGGAGCATCTGAAGACATTTTTGGTTATCACAACTGGAAGAATGCTGCTGCCATTGGTGGGTGGAGGATAAGGATGCTTCTGAATGTCCTATAATACAAAGGACAGCCACTCTGAACCCCTCAACATAGACTTCTCTGGCTCCAAATGTCAGTATTTCTAAGGTTGAGAAACCCCAGTCTAGATTCTAATCTGTCCAACAGAACTTTCTGTGATGATGGAAATATTCTATATAGTTGTTATTACTATATGTGGCTATTGAACATTTGACACATGGTTAATGAAACTATGAAACTGAGTTTTTCATTTTAATAGCCACACTGTAGCTAAAGACTGCGACACCAGACAGTGCAAATCTGGGGTCCCCTGTCCAAACTTTGGCTTATAAAAGTGATGGGCAGAAAAGGTTGGTATCTTAGTGGAAATTTAGAGGAATCTCTAAGCATGGGGGGTGGGGTGGGATGTCTTCATAGAAGCCATGAGACTGAACTCAGTGCTGGTTTCCCGTGGAGAAGACAGAAGGTGCAGGGAAGGGCACCCTACTGGGACCCAGCACTGGGGGACAGTGGACGGGGCTGCCTGGGAGGAGCCGCAGTCTTCAGCAGAGAACTCAGGCAGCCACCGGTGATCTGGCTGGAGGGAGATACTCTGACTTCACTTTCCCCCTTCCTTATA
Organism: Cephalophus harveyi; assembly: GCA_006410635.1. Lineage (NCBI taxonomy): Eukaryota > Metazoa > Chordata > Mammalia > Artiodactyla > Bovidae > Cephalophus > Cephalophus harveyi. The sequence goes on along the minus strand of SJYT01013068.1, from coordinate 281,824 downwards.
CTCTCCTTCTCTCCAGATCTCCCCTGGGCTAATCCTAACCAGAAGTCAGAGCACAGGTGACCTCTGTGGCTGTGTGCCTCCCAGCACAGAGCAGGGTGATGAGAAGAGAATGGATCAAGGGATAAACAGGGAGTACCCAACACACCTTGTCTGCTCTTTTTCTTTCAGCCTTTTCCCCTTCTCACTGGCCTTCCATGTAATGTTTCCTCCCGTTTTTACTCCGCCTTCTCTTGGTAACTCCAGTCTGTCCTTTCCACAAGTGCGTGTGTCGTGTCGGTGTTGTAACTCTCTGGGACGGCTCCGCAGGGTCTCTGCTCTGCCTGCCTGGCCGTGGGATCTCAGACTCACTCCCATACCAAAGCCTTGCTTCTGTGCATCTTCAGATCAGTTTTTCTGTGCAGAAAGCCATGCAGATGGAGTGAATGGTGAGTGACTACACAACAAACTCCAAAAAGAACTTTCCAAGAGTGTCATACATTATTTACCTGGCAGCGGGTGGCATTAGAAGTCCTAGGGGCACTAAAAGATGGCTTTCAAATCTCTGAGAATTTGAACTTCTTGACAAAAAAGAAAGGTGGTTTAATCATGAAGGGGAGAGTTAAGAAAGGCAAGACCAGGTTGGAAATGGACAGGAGAGAAGCAAGTGATGCTTCAAAGATGGGATGTAGATGCCTGGAGACCTAGATAGACATGGGAGCAGTGGAGAAGTAAAAGGTAGCATCATTTCAATAGTCCAGATCTGAGTCATGGAGATAACTATGTCATTGACCGAGGGAAGACAGCAGGATGAGTGGCAGATTTGCTTGGGATGTTGAGCTTGAAGTGGTGGCAAGACAATCTATGGAGATGTAACAAGAGCATTTAAAGATGTATGTCTGGAGCTCAAGAGAGCGGCTGAGGCTAGAAAACAAAGTGTTTAGGATCTAGAAATGAGTGAGATCCCCAAAGGAGAGAGGGTGAGAGGTTTCTCAAACTTAGGGTCATACTAAGAATCACCCCTGGATATGAAGAAGTTGACGACTACCCCCTCCAGAGATGTAGGTTTGGGTCAGTACAATTGTTCTAAAATATTCATTTTTAATAAGCACCCTAAGTGATTTTGTGGCACTCTGAGAAGCAATATATTTTAGCAGAGGGATGGTTCAAAGACTAAATTAGGAGAATGACTGGTGCTCTAAAGAGTTTGAGGGAAAGCGGGAGGAGTGAAGAATAAGGATGAAATGAGCAGAGAGGATTGTATGTTGTGCTCAGTGTGAAAAGAGAGGTGGGACATGAAAAGGATTTCAAGGTGTAGCTATTAACACTGTTGAATACTGTGGAGCAGAGGCTCCCAGTGTTTTGGTCTTAGGAACTCTGTGTGCATGCATGCTCAGTCACTCAGTCATGTCCGACTCTTGGCGACCCCGCAGACAGTGCCCTGCCAGCTTCCTCCGTCCATAGAGTTCTTCGGGCATGAATACTGGAGTGAGTTGCCTTTTCTTCCTCTAGGGAATCTTCCCCCCCCAACCCCCCCCCCCCCCCCCCCCCCCCCCACCGCCGGCCAAAAAAAACTTAGAATGCAACTGTGTCAGACACATGCAATTCCATCAAAAGTGAGATATACTTATTAAATTCTCATCAAACCT
>SJYT01013068.1:223502-280095 GCA_006410635.1 Cephalophus harveyi | reverse complement strand
CCCCCCCCACCCCGAGGGATTGAAATCGTGTCCCCTGTGTCTCCTGCATTACAGATGGATTTTTTACAGCAGAACCACTGGGGAAGACTAGGAAGTCTTGACACTCTTAAAAATCATTGAGGAGCCCAAAGAATTTTTAAATGACATATCCAGTGGTGTGCTGGTAAAGCAGTCTTTCAAAACAAAAGCCTTAGTTTGTGGCATTCGCCGATTTCTGTGGTGGAAACTCTCACTGTGGACTATTTTAAGCAATGAATTGCTCTTCTGCAAGGTAGTAGGAGCCAGCACCAACACATCATTGTATATCTACTGATATTCACCATACTGATATTCAAAACCAGGATTTAAAACTATTTCACTTGCATAAGGCAATACTCATTCATTACATGTTAATATGAATAACATTTTAATGAAAAGCGACTCATCTAAAACAGGGAAAAATCTAGTGACAAGAACATCGTTGTTTTACATTTTTTCAAGTCCTTTTCATATCTGGCTTAATAGCAGCAACTGGGTTCTCATATCTGCTTCCTCACTCAATCTGTTGCAATATCTGTGTCATGTGGCCACTGGAAATCTCCACTGTACACTCACGAGTCAATGACTGTAAACGATAAATTCCATTGTAGTGTTATTATGAAAACAGTTTTGACCTTACAGATGCCCTGGAAGGATCTCAGATGCCCTCAGGAGTCTCTGTTTAAAAAATATATATATATATATATATACACACACACACACACACACACACACACACACATATATATATACACAAAATAAAAATTTTAAATGTCAATAAAAGTTAATTTTTTTTCTTTCTGCACCCCAAGTACTGTCTTGCACAGCACACATCTTGTTAGAGACACATAAGTCCTTTGGGTTTGAGGACTCTCAAAGAGGGGCAAGTTGAGAGAGCAAAATCCATAAAGCTGTGAATATGGAAGTAACATTTACAAGGAGCATAGAGGGAGTGGTGGAAGGTGAGGAAAACAAGTCAGACTGGCCTAACGCTTGGTGAGGGACAGAGGACAGTAATTGATTTTCTTGGTCAGCACAGACTAGGTGGAAGGATGCTTGAAACACTTGAAAGAAGAATGTAATAATCAAGACACTTTACCGAAGCCAATTAGTAATGCAAATATTAGTTGTCTTTGACTTCTCTCACAGCAGCAAAATCAACAAAACAGAGACCTTGGGCAATACTTTGGGCATATTCTGAGAACTGTGTTTTTATAACACAGTTATAAGAAGTCAGGCAATGCGAATAGTTAATAGTTGCATAGAGCTTTGTTTATTCTAAGTAGGTCAGAACAAGTCATTCTGGTAGTTCTGAATTGCTGTGAACCAGGAGGACTGGCCTGTCCTTTTCCAGATGGGTATTCCTTTTGGCAAATGAGCATATTTCCACAAATAAGCCATTGGAGATAAATCTTTGACAAAAGGATAAATTATGCCACAAGTGGCACCTGCGTACCTGCTAGCTAGATATTTCTTTCCCTTCTCCAGGCACATATGTTGCTTAACAAGAGAACTTTATCCTAAAGACATTATGCTCAGCTAGATATCACCTAATCCCCAGAGAGGGCTCAGCCGATAACATGTCAGGATGTCAAGTATGCGGAAGCATATGCGTTTTTGCTGACCACTTTCAATGGGAGAGAAGATTTCAATAGCCAAAGGAAAACATCTCTGTTAGTAAAATTTTAGTGACTGAAAAAAAATAGTGAGCCAGGCAGGTACTTGCTGAGGCAAACAGTGGAGACAAATGTCTACTCCACCAACTCTGGGAAGTCTGTTTCGGGGGCTTTATTATATATTGTAAATTAGATGACAACAACAGAAGCATATTTTATTCCGCACCAAATACATGGCAATAACTGGGTTATGAACTGACTCATGGTACCTTACCTCATCTACAAGAAGACCCAACTTCCCTTGTGACTCAGTGATAAAGAATCCGCCTGCAATGCAGGAGACACAGATTCGATCCCTGGAGGAGGAAATGGCAACCCACTTGAGTATTCTTGCCTGGGAAATTCCATGGACAGAGGGGCCTGGTGGGCTGTACAGTCCATGGGGTCGCAAGAGTAGGACATGACTTAGCAACTAAACCACCACCTTATCAACATTTCACAGAGGACGGGGCTCTGAGACGATGCTTACACAAGGCTGACCAGCTAATAAGAGGCACAGACATTCACTTTTCTCCCTTTTATTCCAGTGATGTAGGATAGCACCAGTGATGATCCAGCACGACAGAGTATTCAAGAAACTTGCCTCTAGTTTGGTCTAATGCAATTTTGTAACAAATTAATTGTGCCAACAAAAAGGAAGGCAGTATCTGGGTTGTAAAATAATTTCTTCCTTTTTTCTGCCCATTAAAACTCACAAAATACTTCCCTCAAACTTGGATCCAAATCGCATTCCTTAGAATCCTCTGAAATACTTGGCTCAGGGTTTTGTCTTTTCCCCAAGTTAGATTGCTCTGTTATTGCCCCCCATCTTTATGGTGAGTAAAACAATAGAGCTGGCTTCTTTTCTTTCTCTCTTTCCTCACTATACATGTATGGGCATTTTCTCATAAGTAGGAATTTTAATTTTTTAAGTAAAATCACAGTTTACCAGTGTCTTGCTTGTCCTGATGTCAGAAAGTGGGCAGTTCTTTTCCCTGACTGGCGAAGGCAGAAACATCAAAGGAATTTCTGCAGGAGGAATTACTTGGTACACAGGGGCTGTTTGTTTTGCCTGTTTGCCTGCTCTTCCTGTGTCTGCTATCAGTGATTTTTCACCAAGGTGGCTTAATTATTGCAGTTCAGACTCTAAGTTGCTACAGTAAAGGTGCTTATACTCTACTAATTTCTTTTCTTACTTTTTTTTTTTTTTTACTGGTAGTTTTATTATCTTTTTAAAATTGGGGTATGGTTGCTTTACAATGTTGTGTTAGTTTCTGCTGTATAATGAACTGAATCAGCAATAGTACACATGTGCTCGGTCCTGTCGGACTCTTGTGACCCCATGGACTGTAGCCCACCAGGCGCCTCTGTTCTTGGGATTTCCCAGGCAAAAATACTGAAGTGGGCTGCCATTTCCTTCTCCAGGGGTATCTTCCCAACCCAGGGATTGAACCCATGTCTCCTGCATTGGCAGGCGGATTCTTTACTACTGAACCACCTAGGAAGCCCAAAATGATGATAATGATAGCTCGATCACAAAATGTTTGTGAGGAGTCAAAGTGATAACGTATAAAGAGGACTTGGTGTGCAGCGAGCCATCAGTATTACTTTTGTATCTATTCTAACTCTCCCCCTTTCCCTGACTTGTGAGCTAGGAGCAGAACTGAGATGGATTTCTCTTGGGATGTTTGCCAATCAATGGGAAAGAGAACATATAAAGCATAGAATGTTCAGCTAGAGAACTGTCTCCAGACAAAATCTAAGTGCAAAGAGTGAAGGTAAGATGAACATGTTTGGAGGTGGTGGGAATCATTGGTAATTAATTTTTTCTGAGTCTGGTGGGAGTTTCACCCAAGTAAATGATGTTTATGCATAGATGTTAATATCACTTAAACCAGAAGATTTAAACCTAGAACTCCCCAGAGTCTATGACTGGAATTTCCATGATCTTGAATATATTTGTTAACTGGATAGAAAGGCATATCTCTTTCTATCCAGATGCATCTCTTCAGAATTCACTTAGAGGCTGGGTGGAGAATGCAGCTATTAATTTTTACTGCAAAGTAAGTCCCTAGCTATAGCCTGCTTATGTAGTAGATCAGGGAAACATGGATTTGTGACAAGCAAAAAGCAAATCTGCCACCTTTAGCATTTGTGTTCTTCAGCAAAACTAGGACATGAACAATTGCCTTTTGTTCCAGTCATTGCCTAAGTTGATGGAAGAGAGAAGTCTGGCTCAAATTACAGAAAATCAGAAAAGGTGCAATATTATGTTTAGAATACTCAAGGTTATAGCTGAAATTTGTCTCCCAGATCTTTTTGTCTCTGTCAAATGGTGATGGCTGATTTTGAGTGTGGTTGAAGAGATGTAGGCAACATTAATGGACCAAACACCAGGCTCAGACATGATTAATCCTGCCCTGGCCACATACTTGTATGTTCTTGAGACTTTCTGAGTTTGCTTCTTCCTGTGTTAACTGGCAGTAACAAACACGTCTTGCTACTGGGCTCTTATGAAAGATAGCAGGCAATGTCTCTAGAAATTAAGTTGCTGAAAAAAGAGAATAGAAATACAAAGTTCTACTTACATCACTATGACTTAGAGAAAAAAATTTATCTTCGGAATTCCCTGGTGGTCTAGTGGCCAAGTCCCCAAGCTGCCAATGCAATGATTGCAGGTTCGATCCCTGGCTGGGGAACTAAGATCCCACAGCTACATGGCAGGGCCAAAAAAATTAAAAATTGTTTTTAAATGTGTCTTGTTATTACCGTTTCTTGGCAACTAGACAGTTTATTGAAATAGGCCTCATCTTTCCTAATAATATTTTTAAAAATTCCCCTATCCCAAGTTATATAACATTTAAAAATAATAATTGCAAATTCATCACATAGTAATTTTGTAGTTGGAAAACAAATATAAGTTTCACAATTGTATTATGTGGGACTAAGATATGTGATCTCTTAGTCATATTCTTTCCACTCTGAAGCAAAAAGCCATTGAACTGACCTGGAGTCAGTTTTGGCTTGATGCTAATATCTGAGTAACTTTGGTTAAGTCCCCAACCCTGCTGATCTCCTTTGTCATAATAGAAAATAGGAATAAATGATGTCCTCCAGGTTAGTGTAAAGTTTAAGTGAGATGGGCATCTGTGAAAATAGCCATTTCAGAACTTGGTATGTATTAAGTATTCAACAATGTCTAGAGAATCTTTAGATTTATCTGTTTGATCAGATCGGTTTGATCAGGTCACAGCAAAAGAAGGAAGTTAAGACTAAATACAAGTATGGAATTTTCTTGGCAGTCCAGTGCTTGGGACTCCACACCTTTGCTGCCAAGGACCTGCGTTCAATCCTTGGTTAGGGAACTAAAATCCCATGAACTGCCTGGTGTGGCAAAAAAACAAAAAAAAGGACTAAAAACCAGTAACAGTCCTTAAATTCAGGTGAAAAACTTCATGATACTTAGAGTGTGTTATACAGTTTTTCACTTTTTTCCTTCCAAATATAGACAGCAGAATGACCTTAAAAGTCATATCTTATCCTTTCTGTGTTCTTTTAATTACATGCCTCTTTAAAGAATCTGGTCAAATTCTTCCAAAGAACTTAGTGTGATCTTAACAAGGCCACATGTATGAGTCAAAACTCAGTCCTAATTGGTCTTACTTTCTAATACCTAAAGTTTAAAAAACTCAGAATAATGTAGTTCTAATGAGGATGACAGGGAGGCCTGGTGTGCTGCAATTCATGGGGTCGCAAAGAGTCGGACACGACTGAGCGACTGAACTGAAGAACTGAACTGAATGAGGATGAAACTCAGACACTCAGACAAAAAGGGCATATTCTGTCTTCTGCCTTCATAAAGAGATAGTAAATGATAAGTAAACTTGACAGAGATTTATTCCAAAAAATAGTTTGTGGGATGTGTCACATTCAGATTATAGGAAAAACAGTTTTCACCTCCTAGGAATAACCAGGGTTCTTCATTGCATATGTAAAACACACTCACCAGATGCCCACAGATAGCACGCCAATAGCTGAACATCATGGCTGTTATCTGGTAGCCCATGCATTTCTCCTTACGGGAATTATTTGTTTGCTCCCAAACATGTATTTGCCAGTTGTTACTATAAATGCATGTTTTAATTAAATGTTAAATAACCAATAACATATAGATTAAAAAAACAAAGATAGTTATTGTTTCTGTGAAAAGTAGGTTAACAATCTGGACAGACTTGGTAAAGGTGAATTTCCAAAAACAAGTCCTGTTGAAATTGTAAAAGATATTGATGGAGGGGCCCTAAAAATCTAGAAGTATTCTGGACTCATTATTTCATATTTTACTCTAAACATATGCAAACTAGAAATGATAGGTACAGAATTAAGGCTGTGAAGGGAATGGCAACCCACTCTAGTATTCTTGCCTGGAGAATCCCATGGGCAGAGGAGACTGGTGGGCTATAGTCCAAGAGGTCTCAAAGAGTCTGACGTGACTGACTGACTACACTTTGACTTATTTAAAGCAATCTACAGTTAACTCTTAGCCAAAATAGAAACCCCCACCCTTCATTTAAAGGTTAACAAAACAATTGATATTTGTATGATTCAAGTTAAATGTATAGATGGATTTGTGTGTGTGTGTGTGTGTATCCCCATTTTATCAGTCAGGGTTCAATCAGGGAAATAGAGCTACTCCAGAATGTGATGGAGTAAGGGGTTTATTTTAGCAATTAGAAATTGAACAAATGTGGAAGGAGCTGGGAAAGAGAGTCTGAACAGGGGAGCAGAGGCTCACGGAGTCCCTGACCAGTCGCCTGAAATACTGATGTGGATGGACAAACAGGAGTGTGTGCCCGGCTAGGTCTGCTGCTGAGGTGGGAGCTTGCCTCAGGGAGAGGTCTGTGGGGAGCTGTAGCCTCGGTGTTGCCGCCTTGGAGGAACAGCAGCCAGCTTTGGTAGGCCTGGAGCTGCTGTCAGCCAGAAATAAGGACAAAAAGCTAGATGTGGAAGAGAGGAGAGAGAGAACAAGTGAGGCCCCGCTTTGGCACCCATCTGCCATTGTTTCTGACTGCAGCAACTTTCCACCAGTAATGGCTGTTCCCTCAGTCCCACCCCCGAATCTCACACCAATGTCCTCCACATTCACCAACTGTAATCCAGAACCATTCGGAGAAGAGGATTTGGGGAAACATATTTCCTGAAGAGTGAAAGTGTTAGTTTTTCAGTCGTGTCCGACTCTTTGTGACCGCCCCCATAGACTGTAGCCTGCCAGGCTCACCTGTCCATGGCAAGAATACTGAAGTGGGTTGCCACTCCCTTCTCCAGGGGATCTTCCCGACCTAGGAATTGAACCTGGGTCTCCTGCACTGCAGGAGGACTCTTTACCATCTGAGCCACCAGGGAAGCCCAACATATTTCCTAGGTTAACCAAATTGGCAAAGTCCAATCCTGCACACCCTATTTAACGACTTCTTTCTGTTAACTTGACAGTCAGGGATTCCAGTCATTGCAATGAAAAGAGATTCTATTGTTATTAACTCTACTGTCTACATTTAAGTCTTCTAAGTAAGGATTGTGTGTGTGTGTGTGTGTGTTTGTGTGCTTAGTCTTGTCCAGCTCTTTTTTGACCTCATGGATTGTAGCCTGCCAGGCTCCTCTGTTTATGGAACTTCCAAAGCAAGGATACTGGAGTGGATTGCCATTTCCTACTCCAGAGGATCTTCCCAGCCCAATGATGGAACCCATATCTCTTGCATCTCCTGCATTGGTGGGTGGATTATTTATGACTGCACCAATAATGTGAGGGAATTATGCCTCAAGGCCGTATAATCTTATACTGTAGGACTTCCCTGGTGGCTCAGATGGTAAAGCATCTGCCTACAATGTGGGAGACCTGGGTTCAATCCCTGGGTCAGGAAGATCCAATGGAGAAGGAAATGGCAACCCACTCCAGTACTCTTGCCTGGAAAATCCCATGGACAGAGGAGCCTGGTAGGCTACAGTCTATGGGGTCTCAAAGAGTGGGACATGACTGAGCGACTGAGTAGGCACACACACAGTAACTTTCTTCAGTAACATCTAAACTAGCTGAAAGAAGAAAAGCTTTTCTTATTTATTTTATTTTTCATTATTTTTATGATGCTATCATGACAGTGGTATTAAAACCTCCAAAAGATAGCATAAAATGGATAACTACAGGTAATTCAAAAGCATTCTAAAAGAATGATATAATGTTACCAAGTGGGGCTTATTGTAGGAATTCTAGAATTGTTCAAAAATTTTTCTGCCTCAAAGAAATAGCATATTATTTTCTCTACAGATGTTGAAAAAGTACTTTGTAAATTCAACAGATGTCCTTGGTTGAAAACTCCTAAAATAATAACAAGAGATGGATACATCCAATGCATTATACACTACTCCTTTGCATGAGATATCATGTGTCCAACCCCAAACCAGCCTCATGCTTAATGGGGAAATATTAGAAGCATTCAAAATAAAGATGGTCACTATTATCAATTTGATTTATCATCATTGTGGGTTTCCATATAACTTAGAAGTGGAAATAAGTAATGTTTTATGAATTTGCAAGCAACTAACTAGATTACATACCAGAAGAAAAGATACTATTCAGATTAGTGAGAAAAGGAGAAAAACAAAAGCACATGGTATTACATTTTTAAATGTATATAACCCACATTATTGGAAAATAATTCCTGATTTTTCCAGAGAATCATGAATGTATAGAGTTTTTTAGTTGTAAAGGACCTTTATAATTTATTTTATGAGATTCTTAAATTAAGGTTATATAGATTATTTACCTTATTGATTATTTTGATTATTTTCAGCATTTTAGTTTTGGGCCAGGTGACAGACTGGAAACATGTACTTCTAAACTAAATGGCTCCAGATTATTGTGTATTTTAAGTTCTCCTTATCTTCTTTTGAAATTATTTTTTGTGTCTTCACTGTCAGTATTGGATTTAGGGTTACCTCTTGTTTTGTTTTACTGTCATTATCCTTGTCCCTGGCATCTTATTCATTTTTAATCTATCAAATGCTGCTGCTGCTAAGTCATTTCAGTCGTGTCTCAACCCCACAGACGGCAGCCCACCAGGCTCCGCCGTCCCTGGGATTCTCCAGGCAGGAACACTGGAGTGGGTTGCCATTTCCTTCTCCAATGCATGAAAATGAAAAGTGAAAGGGAAGTCGCTCAGTCGTGTCCGACCCTTAGCATGGACTGCAGCCCACCAGGCTCCTCCATCCATGGGATTTTCCAGGCAAGAGTACTGGAGTGGGGTGCCATTGCCTTCTCCTATCAAATGCTAGGAATCATATAAGCAAATTCCCTCCAATGGTCTAAAATGAGAGGACGTGAATTTGAGTGAGTGCCTGAGTGACTCCCCTTGAGTGAAGTAGTGCAAATGCTTTTAGAATGTGAACTTTGAACTATCTGTTGTGTCTGTTTGTATACTTGTTTGCAGACTTGTAGACACTGGACTGTGTTTCCAGTAGTTGATAATTTTGGGTCAGTGACCCCTAGAGAGAGAAGTTGTTACTGTATTTGGATTGTTGGAAAATCTGGATATGTACATACTTCATGCTTCTTACAAACGCTATTTAATGAAATGACTCTACAGTCAGCACACAGCTGTTCAGTTCATGTTTACTGAACCTAATGGAAACAGCACTGTATTATCCTAGCCATTCTGGGCAAGAGTAAAAAGCTGCGTTAGAGAACTTGGTTTGTGAGAGGTTGAGTGCAGATTCATTCCTATTTCTACAATGTTCTAGAGAAAAGTTATTGCTATAATCATCCAGTCCCATCATTTCATGGCAAATAGAAGGGGGAAAAGTGGAAGCAGTGACAGATTTTATTTTCTTGGGCTCTAAAATCACTGTGGAAGGTGACTGCAGCCATGAAATTAAAAGATACCTTATCCATAGAGGGGCTTCCCTGGTGGCTCAGAGGGTAAAGCATCTGCCTGCAATGTGGGAGACCTGGGTTCGATCCCTGGGTTGGGAATATCCCCTGGAGAAGGAAATGGCAACCCACTCCAGTACTCTTGCCTGGAAAATCCCGTGGACAGAGAAACCTGGTAGGCTACAGTCCATGGGGTTGCAAAGAGTCAGACACGACTGAGTGACTTCACTTTCACTTTATCCATAGAAGAAATGCTATGACAAATCTAGACAACTAGAGAAGGTTCTTGAAAGTCCCTTGGACTTCAAAGAGATCAAACCAATCAATCTGAAAGGAAATCAACCCTGAATATTCATTGGAAGGAATGATACTGAAGCTGAAGCTCTAATACTTTGGCCACCTGATGCGAAGAGCCGACTCACTGGAAAACGACCCTGATGCTGGGAAAGATTGAAGGCAAAAGGGCAAGGTGGTGGCAGAGAATGAGATGGTTGGATGGCATCAACAACTCAATAGACACCAATCTGAGCAAACTCTGGGAGGCTGTGAAGGACAGGGGAGCCTGGAGTGCCACGGTCCCTGAGGTCGCAAAGAGTCAGACACGAGTTAGTGACGGAACAACAATAGCAACTATTCATATGCTAAAATAATAAGTAACTAGAAATTTTAGGTAACTGGAGATTTTTGTATAAAACCAAGCAGAAGACATTTTTTTGTTGTTTCAACACTTACTTCTGTAAATATGTCCAAGGGGAATTAGTCCACTTTCTTGCTCTAGAAGGAGACTGTACCAGACATAAGCTAGTTGGTGCATATGAAGACTCCTCGGGGCTTCCAGGGTTGTAGTTCTCAACAGCGCTTGTCACCACGTTGTGGTACATCTGTAGATTCTGATGACTCAGTACACAGACTGACTTTTCCTCACTCTCAGGACACTCACTGGGATTTGAGAATGATTTTAAATAAAAATATTGGTAAAGGTGTGTTTTGCTGATCTTTAGACATAAACGAGTTTAGACATAATTTTATAGTTTTTGAGTTTCCTGATGTCACCTAATTAGTAGAGAAATCTTACAGATTTCTATCTAAATCTTACAGATTGCTGCCCAGTTAGGCTAGAGGAGTTGCTACTGAGCTTATAAAGATGGTGTTTTGTGGGGGTAAATCTTCTAGTTCTGAGGCTTTTTGATAAAATATTATCATAAATTTATTCAGATTGGCAGCAGTCTCTGCTGTTCTCCATCTTTGGTGGACAAATAGCTCAATACCTGCTGGATTTCTCTCTGTACCATTCTTCTATGCTTGAATCCAACTTAAAAACTGAATTGAGTGAAATAATGGCCACACAGCTCAACCTTCTATGACAGCAAATATTTATTGTGCTTGCTTGCTGTGAAAATATAGCCATATAAATTTTGATCCTCAATAAATTACAATAAATTGAGTGAGACTGTTGATAAGTAAAACTACTTACTAAATCTCCTCAGAGAATTCATTATATAAATAATGGCACATTCATATAGAAGAATTCTATGGTAATCTTCAAAGATTATGTCATAGATTATTTTTAGCACAACATCATAAATTGATTCAAAAAAAGCTCAGTGTGTACAAAATAATACCTACTCTTTGTAAGAGAAATTGCATAGACATATACAAAAACTAAACAAACAAAAAACAAACCCTAAGACTATGTAGGAAAAATGTTAAGAGGAACTGTTTCTGTTGGAATTGTTTGACAATGAGCTAAGAAATAGTGGCTTAAATAAAATAGAATTCATCTCTCTCTTATGCTTAGGAACTCCCAAGGGAAACAATGTGGGCCTGAGATGGTCCCAGGCTCTTTCCATCTTTTGCTCTACTGTGTATGCCTTCCGTTCCTGAAGACACCTCATGGTCCAAGATGGCTGAGTGCTGGAGCTCCAGTCATCCAGTCCACAATCCTTCTCCCCTCTCAGTAATAATTTTATATTCTTTTTATCAAAATGAATGCTGGGTAATCATGCTTTGTGTTGTTGCTTGTTGTTCAGTTGCTAAGTTGTGTCCGACTCTGCGATGCTGAGTGCTGGAGCTCCAGTCATCCAGTCCACAATCCTTCTCCCCTCTCAGTAATAATTTTATATTCTTTTTATCAAAATGAATGCTGGGTAATCATGCTTTGTGTTGTTGCTTGTTGTTCAGTTGCTAAGTTGTGTCCGACTCTGCGACCCATGGACTGCAGCACACCAGGCTCCTCTGTCCACCATTGTCTCCCAGAGTTTGCTCATATTCATGTTCATTGAGTCAGTGACACTATCTAACCAGCTTCATCCTCTGCTGCCCGCTTCTTTTTTGCTTTCAATCTTTTCCAGCATCAGGGTTTCTTCCAATGAGTCAATTCTTTTGCATCAGGTAGCCAAAGTATTGGAGCTTCAGCTTCAGCATCAGTCTTTCCAATGAATATTCTGAGTTGATTTTCTTTAGGACAGACTGGTTTGATCTCCTTGCAGTCCAAGGGACTCTCAAGAACCTTCACTAGCGACCCAGTTCAGAAGCATCAATTCTATAGGGTAGAGAGTAAACCAAATTGCTTTTCATTAAAATATAATTCATTTTATTTACATTTGTAACATGTTAGTGAATTGTGGGTAAAAATCATCTATTAATCTGATATGCTGCTGCTATTGTTGCTGCTGCTAAATTGCTTCAGTCGTGTCCGACTCTGTGCGACCCCATAGACGGCAGCCCACCAGGCTCCCCCATCCCTGGGATTCTCCAGGCAAGAATACTGGAGTGGATTGCCATTTCCTTTTCCAATGCCTGAAAGTGAAAAGTGAAAGTGAAGTCACTCAGTTGTGCCAGACTCCTAGTGACCCCATGGACTGCAGCCTACCAGGCTCCTCCGTCCAAGGGATTTTCCAGGCAAGAGTACTGGAGTGGGTTGCCATTGCCTTCTCTGATTAATCTGATATAGATGCCCATAAAACAATGATGTGAGACTAAGCCTGCTGATACCTTCTAAAAAGTATCCATGTTTTCTTTGACTTGGACCTCTAATGTTTGAAACTGATCATTTAGCAAGTTCTCCCCATTTAAAAACTTCCCAGCTCTTTCTCCAAATGTCTTCTCATTTCCCAGTTGGCTCTTTTTTCACGTAGCTGTTTCATCCTTAAAGACTGATCTAGCCACAAAATCCATCAAGCCTTTCCGTTTATGAAATAAACCTTGAAATTTGAATCTCTGGGGCAACTGTTGAAATTAGAATTTATTTTAGTGGGTGTAATTGGATTTCCTTGGAAAGGATGAAGAAGTAAAGGAATACCTTATTAAAGACAAATTGGAAAATGTTAGTTTCTTGAAGTTTCAATCTATTCTTAAATTTTCTCCTGGGGAGTCCAGGTGTTAGTGGCATAAACCTTTAGACAAAAAGCCTTTAGGCAATCATATGACAGTCCATAACATAAAAGTATCAAATTAACATATCATATACCTTAAATTTATGCAGTTATGTCAAATACATTCAATTAAAGATTAACTGAGAAAACCTGAATCCACATTGAGCCCGTAAAAACAGAAAAAACAAAATTAATGAATAAATTAATCTGCAGTGTGATGTTAAGAAAAACAAAAGGCCTTCAGGCATGGTATTCTGCAAGTTCACATACACAGAAACAGGGCGACTTCCTTTACCACCTCTGATGGCATGACATATACTCAAGTGCTCAAATTAGAAACTTCCCAGCTATCTAAGGTTTCTCCTTGCCTACTCATGTTCTGTGTCCAATGAGGCACTGAATCCCATCAACTCAGCATCCTACCTAAGTCTTAAGTAAATGACATTTCATCTCCACTCTCCTTGTCAGCCCTTCACTGTCCTCCGCCAGACCATTCTAATCTTGTCCTTCCCAGACCCTCCATTTTTTTGTTGTTCCTCTTCCTGTTCCCATTCCAAGGCCTTCCATCTGGTTCTATGATGAATTGTCTTTTCGAAAAAATGAATTTGATCATGTCACTCTTTTGCCAACAATCTTTAAGGATGCTCCATATCTGTAAGAATTTTTTTCTTTAAAAGCCTAATTGCCTTTTTAACCTAGCTCCACTCTAGCCTAACCTCTCAGCATTTTGCCTTCATACGCTCTACGACTCAGATACACATTCAAAGTGACACCTACTTCTTTAACCCACAGTTTCTTGATGTGAAAACCCCCTTCTCTGTCATGTAAACTGCTGTTCATCGGAGAAGTCCTAACCCAGTGCTGCCCCCTCCCTCCAGGCTTCTTAGACACTGGACATGTTTCCTTAGCCTGTCTGTGATCGATCGTCACGTTGGTCCCTCTGAGCCATGAACTTCTGGATGGTACGGTTTTATTCACAGATTATCCTTGGCATCTGTCACAATGCTTGGCAGCTATGAGAACAAAATAAGTATGTGTTGAATTGAGTGGAAATAAAAGCAAGCACAGAATGTGCTTCATGTGTCCCTGGGAGACCCCAACCTGACAACAGGGCCGAGAGCACCAGGAAACCAGGTGGTGATGCTGAGCTGATGAACAGAATGAGGCACATCCTGGCCTCAGCAGTTCAGACCGAGTCCTCAGCAACTGTCTGCTGCCAGCTCCATGTCACCCTGGCCTGCCCTGTTCTTCTCTGCCTTTCTTCTGCCTAATTCCCTCATTCCTTTCTCTCAGTAGCTCCAAAGTGTTCATCTAGCTCCATCTATTGGGTCTGCTCCATCCTCGGCACTAAAGGCCACTGTATCGTGTGTGTGTGTGTGTGTGTGTGTATAAACTCCCAGAAATAGAGCTGGGTGTGCCTACTTAGAGAGTTGTGTGGATGGGGGGAGAAAAAGCACAATAGAGAACATCAAATCATCCATTGTCTTGTGTTGAGTGTTTGCCAAGTATCAGGATTTACATTTAATCCTCACAACACCCTGAAAGGTGTAGACATCATTATTATTCCTACTTCACAGATGAGGTAATTGAGGCTAAGAGAGACTGAATCGTATACACCCTTGGAAGGGGGGATGCTCAGATTCAGTCAATGCTTGTCTTTACCTAAAAGCAGGTCTAACATAGTCTATAACTGATCCTTGTCTTAACAAAGAAATGTCCGAAAGGCAAAAGAATAAAATGTTTGACTTGCCCTTAGTTCTGTGAACACTGGTGGGTTTTGTTTTGTTTTTGGCTTTTTTAAAAAAAAAAGACTTTACTTTTTTAGAGTGGTTTTAGGTTCATGGCGAAAGTAAGAGGAAGGCACAGATCTCCCATATATACTGGTAGTTTCTTTTCGTCAAGGATTTGGCTCCAAAGTTCATTATAGGGAAGAGGATATTCCTATTGCACTTGGACTTTTAAAATTGAAGTATAGTTCTTAGTAATTTAAGGGCTTCCAGTGTGGCTCACTGGTAGAGAATCCACCTGGCAAGTGAAAGACTTGGGCTTGATCCCTGGATCGGGAAGATCTCTTGGAGAAGGAAATGGCAACCCACTCCAGTATTCTTGCCTGCTCATTCCTTCCATGGACAGAGGAGCCTGGAGGGCTATAATCCATAGGGTCACAAAGAGCTGGACATGACTTAGCAACTGAGAAACAGTAATAGTTAATTTATAATATTATGTTAGTTTCAAATGAACAGCATAGTGATTCAGTGTTTATATATATTGTACTCCATTAGAAGTTATTACAAGATAATGGCTATAATTCCCTGTGCTGTGCAGCATATCCTTGTTGCTTATTTATTTTATGCATGGTAGTTTGTGTCTCTTAATCCTATACCCCTCATTGGCCCTGCATCTTCCCTCTACCCGTTGGTAACCACTAGTTTGTTTTCTCTGTCTTGAACTTGGACTTCAGCTCAAACACTTCATTGCTTTTTTGCCCCTAGTATATGGAAAGATTTACCTGTCCCATTCCTGGGTCCTGCACACCTGGCCTTGAGCAGACCTAATGACCTGGTGTTTAACTTCCATTTGAACCAGTTAGTGTCTATTGATCGTGAGAAGATGCTGTATGATATAATTAGCAAATGAAAATGATGGGGACTGATTCTTGGCTACCTTCCCTGCCTCCCACCCCCCACTCCAACATACACAGTCTTGTTGCAAAGACAATTTGTTCACCAAAGAACTGTTAACTAGCACAGTGGAGCTAGCTGTTGGTGATGTGGGCCCTTAAGAGATATGTAGGTCCTCAGCTGGTGAGGGGACATTTCAGAGTCCCCTCTGGGCTGCTTGCCTGCCTTCCCCATCTGTCCCTCTCTTGGGGTGACTTTCTCTACGTCTGTTGGCTTCCAGCTTCTCTACATGCAGACTCTGGGCCATATTCTCTATTCAGATTTCTTAGCGTCTTTATCTGTAAGGTTTTTCCTCAGTCTTTATCCTGGATAGAAGTCATTTTTCTTAGATCTTCAAAAGGATAACTGGTCCTGAATGTAACCTATAATTTAAGAAAAACTGAAATCAAGCCACTCTTTGCAGAACACGTGGGTTCTGGCTTTGAATCAGCTGTCAGTTGCTCTCCTTCACTGGAGGAGGCAGCTCAGCTGGAGAAGAAGCCCCATGGTGGGTTGGACAGTGTCCTTCTAACAGAGCCAGGAGACCACCAGTGAGCCAGGCCTCGGCCTATGGACTAGCCTCACTGTTTGGGAATTGGAAGGATAAACAAATATTTTCATAGGGTGCACCCAGAACTGAGTAGTCAAGGTCATTGTGGTACAAAGAGAACATATGGTGTCAGTGTGTCCTGGTGTCTGGGCTTAAGTGGCCTTTCTTGGCAGCATCGATAAAGAACACAGAGCATGCTGTAACCTCTGCTGTTGATATCGGGTGTCCTCTTACAGCTCAGTGAGATTTCTAGATGTGTTTCCATTTCTTGCAGGTTGCTTTCTAAGTGGGGCCAGGCCTGCATTGTCCTTGGTGGGGTCTCCTTTGCCCACAATGCTTTGCTCCTCTCCTTGGAACTGACTCGTGGTGCTCCGGACAACAATGGTTCGTTCGTTCTCCCAAAGAAGTATTACAGCAGGTGCTCGCAAGGAGCCTCAAAAGGCCTTTGGTTTTCTTTCACAGATGGGAGTACGAACACACAGACGTACCTACATCTCTTCTTGAAACAACTTTACTAGGATGAGTCTGAAAAGAAATTCTTTGAGGCATGTTTGTAGCCCTTTTTTCTTTGCCACACCTGAGTTTTTGGATAATAGCACGTGTAGTTTGCGGGGAGTTCTTTCCAGATAACCATGATACAGGTAAGAAGTACTGAGTGACTGTTAGGATAACAAGTATTAGAGTTTTCTTGGGTTTTTTATAAGTATTTTTAAAATTAATTAATTTATTTGGCTGTGCCAGGTCTTAGCTGTGGCATGTGGGATCTAGTTCCCTGACCAGGGATCGAACCTATGCCCCCTGCATTGGGAGCAGAGTCTCAGCCACTGGACACCAGGGAAGTCCCTGAGTTTTCTTATTTTTTGATGGGAATGGCCATCTACATACAGAATAGTGTATAACACTTTCTAGTCTATGCGTGTAATTGCGTAACTTGGAGAATTTTCTTTTTTTCTGAGTAGACATTAGGCTAACTGCAAAATTTTATCTGGCTTCAAACTCAGTGCCTTGTCATTAGCCAACTTCACTTACTAGTTTTAGTCAAGTCTAAGCTGCACAATGGTTGAATTGGTGACTATTATATTTGTTTAACTGCTGTAAAGTAAGTTTGCAACAATAGATGCTCACACTTAAATAGGCCTGCGGAGCATTGAGCCCTATCCATCATGCAGAGACTTCCCTCCTGCTGTCCTTTCTGATGGACAATTCTGCTGATGGGGATATTCAAAAAGAAGGGATCAGGAAGAACAGATGATGGATAAAGACAATCTTCTGTCTTGAGAGGAAATCAGAGAAATCCTTTTAAGGAATTTCTTTGTCGTCGTGTCAGAAGATTAATTATGCTCGTGTGAGAACAGCTTTCTCATTGGGTGAAAAGAGACATTATCCTTCTGACTTGTGACAGAAGATTTTCAAAGGAAGAGAGTTAAAGATTTCAGCTACTCCCAAATCTTCTTATTCTGTTGTCTTCTAAGCATATTCCAGAACCGTTGGATTACATCCACGATATTGTGATGCTCAACAAGTAACTAATGAATCAGGAATTTTTGTTTCAAACCACTCTTCTTCCCATTCCTTATGCAGATCTCTTTGGAGGCCTTAATACCCATTTGTGCATCAGATTTTAAAATAACATAACAATAGTATGAGGGATAACTTATTACAAGCTAAGAATGGCACCTTTTTATAGTAATGCAGAGAAAGAGACCCTCTGGTATAATGTAAAACTTGTACAACAGATTAATAAATATAGTTTTTAATAGGGCAAATAGTACTATAATTTGAAAAGGAATCCTTAAAAAGTCAACTCTATTGTGTAATTTAACCTGCATGTAAATAATGATACTGTGTAAGATATCTCCTTTCCTTGAAAGGAAATGACAAATCAGTGAGCATGACAAATCAGTGTTCAGAAAAACCTTTGAAAGTTAGAGACGAAATACACTGCATGAAGTGAAACAACACAAAAGTTGTTTAAGTTAACTTTATTTTCCAGACAACTGAAGCCTTGAAAGTAAAAAAAAAAAAGTTTCAGTGAAAGAACTTCCTAAAATATATCACTTAATACTATCTTTTCAAGTACTCTTAAATGATGGGCATTCACTTACTCAGGGTCCTGATTATAAAGTCCCACTGTTGTGCCACCCTGAAATGCAGTGATTTTCTCAGTGACCATTGAAGTATTTCGTGGAGTTGTTTGCCTCCACACTAAATGGCCTGAGCAGCCATATTTTTATTTTTACTGTCTCTTTTTCATAGATATGGAGTCTCTTCCCTTCAGATAAATTACCACTTCTCTTTGGAATCTATGTGTCACATGCCTGGTAAACTGCTATTTTGCTTTATACCTGAGGGTAACCTCTACCTATAATACAAGCCAGTTACATTCCTTTCATTACACTGCTGTAAAGTTTTATTTTTCTCTTATTTCTGGGTACTTGACTGGTTCTAGGCTGGATGGTGGAGGATTCCCAGAAGTCTGATGTCTAGAAGGAGGCCTTACTGTGTAGACACACACATACACACACACAGAGACATGTACACATACATACACACAGCCATACACATGCATGTATAAATGTTTACTTACTAATTGTATCAAATGGTAGCTGCACCAAGGTTTTAAATAAAAATCGGCTACTAGATTGCATGGGGAAAAATATCTTTAAACTGAACATTACACATTAGCTGATGTTAGTAATTGTAAGTTTTGTTGTTTGTTGTGGTGGTGTTTAGCCGCTAAGTCATGTCTGACTCTTTTGCAGCCCCATAGACTGTAGCCCACCAGGCTCCTCTGTCCAATTTCCTGGGCAAGAATACTGGAGTGGGTTGCCATTTCCTTTTCCAGGAGATCTTCCCTACCCAGGGATCGAACCTGCGCCTCCTGCATTGGCAGGCAGATTCTTTACCACTGAGCCACCAGGGAAGTAACTAGTAATTGTATTATAACAGGACCAGATTCAGATCTTTGTGAGAATTCATAGCCAAGACTGAGTATGACTTTTAATTTACACTAGATAGTGATACTTAGATAAATAGATAAAAGTTCACAATTTGAGATTCTCGACTTTCAGGCAGGATCTAATATTTGATTTGTTACCAGTCTATTTTCAGTTTGAGTTTTGAAGGTAAAGTAATGATTTTCTTTAGCACATATGTTTAAGAAACAATTCCAAGGAATAAAAATCTGGGGGGGGGGGGTAGATACAATACCTTTCCTCTTTCCTTTATAAAGAGAGAACATTTTATGTTTTGTCTTCCTGAAAGAAAAATCATTCTGTTATGCCCCTCTTGCCCTCTCTTCTAGAAAGATGAGTTATTCTTTCAGAGGGCTTTAATTAAAACTGGAGATAATTCATCTCAGTGACATAGAACATTTGAAGAAAAAAAACAGTTTACTAATTAATAAAAAATATAGCCAGCTATGTTTCCTCTTTCTTCTCTTTCTGACCCTGCCATTAAAAGAGAACAATCAATTCATCACCAGCTACATGAATTCAATGGAAAAGAACTTCAGGTTTTCTTCTTCTTAAACCCTTGCTGAGTTTCTCTGGCCGTACATAAAAGTGGGTCATTTGTACCTAAAATACTTTATTGATGCTTCATTAATCTTTGTGATGATGTTCTTTCTTTTCCTGCAAAAAGTGGGGTGATAGGGTGCTATGGGGGATGGAGAGGAGGTAAAACATTTTTTTAAATGGATACATAAATGGTTAATAGTGGAAGGTCATTTAATATTTTGTAGCCTTTTTTGGTAATGAGTGTGTGTGTGTGTGTATGTGCTTAGTCGTGTCTGACTCTTTATGATCTCATGGACTGTAGCCCTCCAGCCTCCTCTGGCCATGGAATTTTCCAGGCAAGAATACTGGAGTGGGTTGCCAGTTCCTTCTCCAGGGGACCTTTCCAACCCAGAATTTGAACCTGCGTCTCCTGCTTTAGCAGATGGATTCTTTACCACTGCGTCACCTGGGAATACATGATCAAAATACTAACGACTGTTTTGTGGTGTATTTTATTTCATGTATTAGTAACATATAATACCTTAAGCATTAGGAGGAATGTTTCAACAATTTGTGAAAAAGTGTGTGTCTTTGCGTGTATACCAACAAGATCTTTAGTTTAGAAACATGGTGTGCCTGACCAAGATACTCTGAGAAGATAGATGAATCAAGGACAAAAAATGTTTTTCTCTGGATGTTTTGTTTTAAATGTAAAAGCTCTATCACTGTGCCTCTTGTACACAGTGATTAAAAGGAAAAACAGGCTAAGACTTGAGAGTTTCTCAGCTGTTAGATGTTTAAATGAGTATTATGAGATCTTGAATAAAGTCTGTATCATGCGCTTTGCATTTCCTAAAATAATTTCCTTAAGAAGTAATTTTCCCTGTAAACAGAGAACGCTAGGTGAGCAAGGCTGCTCCGACTTCCCCTCTTGGTCTCCTCTGTTGACTGGCAGGTTTCAAAGGTTAAACTCACTATAGATGAAATATAAGCATGAGTGACTTGTCTCCTTTCCTCCTCTGGAAGCTGCAATAGCCAAGTTTGTCCATTTATTAAGAAAAAAGAGGGGGGACTTCCCTGGTGGTCCAGTGGTTAAGACTTTGCCTTCCAATGCAGGGTGCACATTGGAACCCTAGTCAGGGAGCTAGGATCCCACATGCCTTGTGGCCAGAAAGCAAAAGCGTGAAACAGAGGCAATATTGTAACAAATTCAATGAAGACTTTAAAAATGGGCCATAGCACCCCCCCCACCCCAAAAAAGTCTTTAAAAAAAAGAAAAAAAGAATGTCATTCCCTGAGAGGTTTGGAATGGGAAGCAGCCACTGTCTCCTTCCTTCTTAAATAAACAAGCTAAATGGAAAAATAAACTTCACTTCTTCACATCTGGCACAAAGCTTCCTCTTTTGTTCAAAGTGTTCAAAGTTCACATGCTCCCCGGCCATGTGAATCAGGTGTCTTTCTTCTGTAAAGTGACTTGTGTTGCTCTGATAAGGAAAGACCCTGGGTGCTCTCACTGTCCAAGAGCATCACTATATAAAAACTAACAAAATAAAGCCCTCAGCGCTGGGAATGACATCAGACGATGTTCAACCCAGCCTCCCACATACCTGTTGGTAGTAAAGTAACAGGACCTTGCGACAGTGATATGGCCAGAAATCTTGAGTAAGCCAACAAATTCTGCTGGGTATCCCTTATGTTGAGTTGGATTATACTTACTTGTGTGCATGAGCTTAACTTAATGTGACTCGTTTTTCAATCTGTTTTCCTTTATGGCATACACCTACATGTCACAGGCAGCAGTGGAAGATTTCTGAGGTGCACTGGTGTTTGCCAACCATCAGGAGACTGCAGGACTTCAAGATTTTGTTTTTATTTATTTTGGGTTGCACTGGGTCTTCGTTGCTATGTGTGGGCTTTCTCTAGCTGAGGCAAGAGAGGGCTTCTCTTCAGTTGCAGTGCGCGGGCTTCTCATTGTCGTGGCTCCTCTTGCTGCAGCGCACAGGGTCTAGAGCATCGGCCCAGTAGCTGTGGCACGTGGGCTTTGTTGTGCCAAAGCATGTGGAATCTTCCTGGATCAGGGATCAAACCCACGTCCCCCACATTGGCAGGCAGACTCTCAACCACTGGACCACAAGGGAAGTCCAAGATTTATCTTTGCAGGCCTCTCCCAGCCCCCCAAAATGCCTTTCTACTCGCACCTCTGCCCTCCTATGCTCCTGGACCCCTTTCTGAGAACTCTCCTTCTTTCTGGCATTCTTTCTCTAATTAAAGACTTTAATAATTGGTATTAATATTTAGAATAGGAAATGGCAACCCATTCCAGCATTCTCGCCTGGAAAATTCCGTGGACAGAGGAACCTACCTGGTGGGCTACAATCCATGGGGTCACAAAGAGTCAGACACAACTGAACGTGCATACACATGACATTAATATTTGCAGTTTTTCTAACTTTTCCCTGAGACAAGAGTAACATTTGCAGCTTCCTTTACCTCAGAGTGCTACAGACTTGATGCCTCTTGCTTCATAGTTGAACATCCCACAGTGTTTTTTAGAAATATAGCCTTCATCTAATGTAGAATCCAGTCATCATTTCTTAAAGTTTAGTTCAAAGCCATGTTGGAAGGAAAAGTAGAATACAAAACCTAGGGGAGCTGGGTTTTCTCCTTTGGATCCTAAGCGTAATGTTTCATCCCAATGATTTTGGTGACATTTTACAGCTTCCCTGGTCGCTCAGATGGTAAAGAGTCTGCCTGCAATGTGGAAGGCAGGAGTCAGGAAGATCCCCTGGAAGAGGAAATGGCAACCCACTCCAGTATTCTTGCCTGGGAAATCCCATGGACAGAGGAGTCTGGTGGGCTACAAGTCCATAGGGCACAAAGAGGCAGACAGGACTGAGTGATTTCACTCACACTTATGAGAACAATATTTCCCAGGATGTTCTGGGAAAATTTTGTTTTCAGGGTTTCGTTGATTACTTTTTTTTAGGTTTTATGTTTAAAAACCTAATGGGTAAACAATGTTTAAAATTTTTTATTTTTAACGCTTTTATTCCTTGCTGAGGCCAGCCTGAGAGGAAACAGTAAAGGTCAAAGGCCACAGGCATCCAAGAAATTGCGGGGACGTGGGGCAGACCTGATGCTCACCCCTGGGATGAGTTTTATGTTGTCCTGACAAAATGGCCTTTTCTAACTCTCTTCTATCCTCAGGCTCCTCCTCTGAGCATAACGACAGAATGGTAAGGGGTTTAGTCGGCACCTTCACTGGTTTGTTTCCATTTTCCAAAGGAGGAGATTGCATCACAGAGCCATCTGATATCCAGTCCTCAGATCAGGCAGCAAGGTTTTAAATTTTTCTTTTAATGTATTTGGCTAACTGTACAAGTAAGCATACAATTTAACAATCATACATATTTTTGATCTCTCTTTTTAAATCCAAATAAGTAGCTTTCAAACTCTAATATTATAGAATAACGTGGAGTTGTTGTTCAGTCACTAAGTCATGTCCACTTCTTTGCGACCCTATTGGTTGTAGCACACTAGGCTTCCCTGTCCTTCACTATCTCCTGGAGTTTTCTCAAACTCATGTCCATTGAGTCGGTGATGCCATGCAACCATCTGATCCTTTGCCACCCCTTCTCTTTTTTACCTCAGTCTTTGCCAGCATCAGGGTCTTTTCTAATGAGTTGGCTTTTCCTATCTGGTGGCCAAAGTATTGGAGTTTCAGCTTCAGCATCAGTCCTTCCTAAGAGTATTCAGGATTGATTTCCTGGGCTTAGAGTTGCCTATTTGCTAAATCTGGCAACATTCTCTGGGGTATTCAAGGTTCATATTCCTCATTCCATCCCTAAACGCATGACTCGTAAATCTCTGAGGGAGAAGATATGGAATGCACACAGTAAATGTGTTCTTTGGGTGATTCTGTTGTAGTCCTTGAACTAGACTTTGTGAAAAACCCTGATCTAAAGAGTTCTGAGCTTAAAGGGCATCTTGGTAGCCACATTGGTATCGTCAGGAAAAACCAGTAGTCACTCCAACCATGTTTTCTGTTTTGTGACATTCAGGTTAAATCTAGCCCTTGCTGCAGCAGTTGCTGAAACAAATGGGAACATCTGTTTTATTCTTCCTCACTGTGACTCCTGATTTCTCATTCAGCACTTTCTCCCACCACCACCATCACCATCTGACCAGCCTCTCTGCCCAGGTCAGCAGGACTGATTCATTCTACCTCACATGGCTGTTGGTTGCCTTCATCCATCTCTGCAATCACTTTTCTCCACTCTGTCTTCCTAGGATTCTTCTTGGTTTCTTTACATTATATCAGGAATAAAGAGCACTGTGCCTTCCAACTAGGCCATTGGTCTATATCCCTCAGGTCCATTCAGTTCAGTTCAGTTCAGTTGCTCAGTCGTGTCCGACTCTTTGCGACCCCATGAATCGCAGCACACCAGGCCTCCCTGGTCATCACTATCTCTCGGAGTTCACTCAGACTCACGTCCATCGAGTCCATGATGCCATCCAGCCATCTCATCCTCGGTCATCCTCTTCTCCTCCTGCCCCCAATCCCTCCCAGCATCAGAGTCTTTTCCAATGAGTCAACTCTTCGCATGAGGTGGCCAAAGTACTGGAGTTTCAGCTTTAGCATCATTCCTTTCAAAGAAATCCCAGGGCTGATCTCCTTCAGAATGGACTGGATCTCCTTGCAGTCCAAGGGACTGCCATGAGTCTTCTCCAACACCACTAGGGAGTTCCATTTATATTACCTCTCAACACAGATTTTCTCAGGGTAGGTAATAGAATGAAAAGTTATAAGGGAGAGAGAAGATCATATTCCTGGACAGAAATTTGTCTTTCTGGGTTGTTTTAAATTTAGCTTAATAGAAAATTTGATGTTTAAAAAAATACTAAGTAGAGTCAAATGTAAATGGCATAGAATCCATTACACCAAATATAAATAGTGTAGTGTGAAGGACGCCCATTTTCTTTTAATCTGACTTCTGAAGTAAACTAGGAATAGCTTTTTAAGTTGTTTTAAAATATAAAACAATTCCTTATGGATGTCATTCTAACCTCACAATTCTCTAAATAGGGATTTTCACAATTTGTGTAAGTAAACTCACGTTAAACCAGTTAAAATTTGTTAGTTTTCTCTTGAATTTTAATTAACAATTTTGCTAACATTTTGGGCCATTTCATATATTCTCTACTGTTGCTGTAGAGAGCATAGTGTAACTTAGCTTGAAGAGCACAGCATATAGGGTTTAAAGAATGTAGGTTTGAATCTCAGCACTGCGGATTTTCTCAAACACATTGCTCGATCTTTTGGAATCTGTACTCTTTTTAAAATTTTTTCTTTAAAAGAATTTTTAAAATTCATTTTAATTTTGGCTGCACTGGCCAAAAATATTCTTCCTTGCTGCAAGTTGGCTTTCTCTAGTTGCGGAGAGTGGGGGCCACTCTCTAGGTGTGATGCACAGGCATCTCGTTGCGGGGGCTTCTCTTGCTGTAGAGCGTGGACTTTGAGGCACTCAGGCTTTAGCAGTTGTGCCATGTGGGCTCAGTATTGTGAAGCACGGGCTTAGTTGCCCCACAGCATGTGGAATCTTCCTGGACCAGGGATTGAATCTGTGTCCCTGACATTGACAGGTAGATTCTTAACCACTGGATCATCAGAGAGGTTCAGGAGTCTGTATTCTCATGCAATGAATACCACATGTGTCTTAAAATGCTACTCTGAGGATTAAATGAAATAAAGTGTATCCAAGTTCCCTGTACAGTTCTGAGGTGTTGTTTAGAAATTTTGGGTTAATTTAGTTGTTGGTTACATCTAATGACAAGTAGGATACCTCTGTCAGCTTGAGACTGAGGCAAGATTTTATAGGTCTATTTCATGAGTTTTCTTTGGCCAACCTAAACTAATCGTGTTCTTATAAAGATCTGGAACCTAGGACATTATAATGGGTCTTACTTTTGTTTTCATTGCCTTTTTATCAATCAAAGATACTTTATTGATAGGGCAGCATATCCCTCTGGAATTACCCTGAGTGGCCTGGCTTTGTTTGATTATGATTTTTAAATTTCCTTTGCTTGCTTCTAAGATTTCTCCCAAACTCCTTAACCCATGACAGGGGCTGACATAAAGCAATGGAATGTGGCCTCCATCAGCACAGCACCTCATGTAGCAGCACAATAGAAAAAAATAGAGTAGCTCTGGAGTCAGAGATCACGCATTTGAGTACTTGGCTCTTTACGAGTGTGGCGATCATACAAGGATTAACTGAGATAATATACATGCATGAAAGAACTCTGAAGCATTATTCTTCCTGTGGTTACAGATTTATATAGGAAGTATATTAACATTTGTTGTATGCCTAATAAATACCAAGTGCTTCACATTTATTATCTTCTCTGTTTTAACCCTTTGTAAAGTAGAAGATACTTTTCCCATTTTGCAGATAACTAGCCTCAGGCCACACGGATGTAGAGTAGAAGAGCATGATTCGAGTCAGATTTCTCACTCATTGCACTGCCTATCTTTATTTCTTTAGAAGCAGCATGGGTCAGGCCATTCTTGGTCCTGCCTCTTGACTGTCAAGGAGAGAAGAAAGGAGTAGATGAGAAAATGAAGGAGCCTCTCCAGCAAATAAGGAGCTGTCCAAGAAAATACACTGTCACTGACGTGCCCGGGCTTCTTTCTGTCACTGTCTATGCAACAAAACTGAGAAGGCCAGAGAGGCCACAGCAATGATGAGGGTTTCTTCAGTTGAGAGCTTGTAGTTTGGGGTCACCATCCACAAACAACTTGGAACGTGGCTCTGCCACGAGTCCCTCTCTCTATATACATCTTTTCTCTCTGAAACAAGAGTGATTGGCTGATTATTTACTTGTATACATATTATAAGAACTTTAAACCTTGTTATAATTTTATTATATGATGATATAGTGTTTAAACCTAGAAGAATGGGGAAGTCAAAAAGCTTTTTGGAATTCAGACTTATTGACTTTTCTAGTGTTTTTTCACTTGAACACAAATGAAGTCAAAAGTTTTCACCTGACCGAAAAGCCTCAGGTCAGTGGTCCCCAGCCTCCAGAATGTAATGCTTGATGATCTGAGGTGGAGCTGATGTAATAATAATAGAAATAAAGTGCACAATGAATGTATATGCTTGAATCATCCCCAAATCATCCCCCCGGTCCTGTCCATGGAAAAATTGTCTCCCACAAAACTGATCCCTGGTGCCAAAAAGGTTGGGGATCGCTGCCTCAGGTAACATCAGCCCGTTAGCTGTAAAGTATTTCCTTCTGTGTTTGTGTAGCCTTGCTCATGACCCCATTAGGGCCTGATGAAACGATGGGTGCACCTTTTTAAGGGAAAGTATGAGCTGGACTGTTTTTGTTGTTGGTGAGGGGTGTTATTAGATTGAAACCAATGATGAGAAATTAATTTTTGAAAAGTAAAATTTAGGGGAAAAGGTTATCATAATTACATCTCAATTTTGGTCTTAGGATTTTAGGACTATTTAAATGGTCAGAACCACATTTGCCCATCTGCTCATCTGCTAGTGAGAAAGGGAGTCTCTAAATACATTTGTACAGTTTCGGACTTAATGATGGTCTGAACACCTGAAGATGTTGAGTGGAAGGCCATTTTATCTGTTCTTACACATATGAGACCATGTCTTTTTACAGGACTTTAAATAAGTAATTGTTTCTATTTTACATCAGTATTAGTCTTAACAAAATGGATTCTTTAGTGAGCAAAATGGCAAACAACATTGGCGGTTATTAAATTTATTTAGCATAATTTCTTAGTTGTCCCCCTCCCCAATAAAAAACAAATAGCAACAAATCTCAGCCTTCCCCACATGGAAATAAATATCAGTTCCACATTTTCAAATTTAAGTATCTAAATTGTATCTGAGTTTAAACTTTGCAACAAAAGTGAAACAAGCATGTAAAGTGATAGAAAATGTTCAGAAAGTTACACCAGGGCCTAACTTTTCTCTTCTTGTTGGCCATTCATATCCCAAAAGTGTTGCTTTTTTTCTTTGTAAATGAGGTAACAGTGTGGAAGAAAAGTCACTTTACAGTTGGAGAGATTTGAGCTTTTCTGGTTGGTACTTAGAGTAGCACCTTTAAATAGAGTGGTAAAACCGAAATGATGTGTACAACAAATTTTAATGTCATGATAGGCCTTTTAAATGTCAGGAAGACTCAAAGGGAAAAGGCCCGTGTGTCTGGTTCATGAATTTTGGTCATGATACATTTTTTTGAATCCTATTCTTCTAGGCCTCAGTGCCTGAAACACAATTTAGGTGGAATTATTTTTTTTTAATAATTGCATTTAAGTACCTGATGATCTAATGAAGACAATTTCTTAATGTGTCAAAATGAGTTATTTGTAGCTCACTTGAATCTTTTGTTGCCTTAAACTAATCTGCTTTAGGGCTCTTAAACCCAGGCATTTTACACTGCAGGCTCTAGCAATGGCATTCGTTTGGAATGCTGCCTTTTGTTTACTCGCCTTCCCAGACCCTTATGGCTCCCTTTGGTCATCTGGTGTCTTCACTAATGTGATTGGTACTCCTAGGCTCTGCAGGTAGCCCTGAGCCTTTATACGTGGGATTTACAATGGGACTCACCACCCTGGCTGCTAATGAAGGGAGGTACGGGGATTTTATTTTTTTTGTTTTTTTCAATCTGTTTTCTGAAAGAGTGAAGGAAAATTGCATTCTGGGTTTGCTAATTCTCCTTGTTTTCCATTTATTTGAATTTTTACAATTGGTCTACTAACTGTGGTGCAAAATTACAAATATTTTTGTTTAGGAGTAAGAATGTTTCATCTGGCAGCCCTTCATGTTAATCACTGGAATTGTTTATTCTCGAACCTGCAAAGAACAAAGTGGAGCCTCTGTTTAAACTCAACCAACTGGCATTTCACCTTCATCTGTTTTTGTCTTTCAGGAATTTTGACCAATTCATTTTTTTTTTTTTTTTTAGTATATGAAAGGGAGTCTTGCATTTTAGTACCAGCCTTGCCATTTACTACTTCTGCAATCTTGAGTCACTTACACCCTTTCATTTCTCATCTGAAAAATTTTTAAAAATGAAAGTGTTACCAAAGCACACATGAGATCCAATATGATGTCTCATATTCTTCTAGCTTTCTTCTCTTTTTTACTACTGCAGTGCCCTTTCATTTGGTTTTTGGGTAAACCTACATTGAAAAACAAACTTGCATCTGATAAAAATGTTTTTACCAGCAATCAAAGCAATAATTAAATATAAAGCATCAGTGTCTTTGAGCTTCCCAGGTGGTGCTAGTGGTAAAGAACCTTCCTGCCAATACAGGAGATGTAAGAGATGCAGGTTCGATCCCTAGGTCTGGAAGATCCCCTGGAGGAGGGCATGGCAATGCAGTCCAGTATTCTTGCCTGGAGAATCCCATGGACAGAAGAGCCTGGTGGGCTACAGTCCAAAGGGTTGCAGAGAGTCAGACATGACTGAAGTGACTTAGCATGCCCACATGCATCAGGGTCTTAATTTTAAAAGTAATGTGTGTTGTAGATTATAACCCAGTTTTATAGGGAGAGGGTTTCATTCGCCCATTTTTCAATACTGAAACATGGAGCCCATTAAAAAAAAATTATTATTATTATTCTTACTTTGGCTGTGCTGGGTCTTTGTTGCTGTGCATGAACTTTGTCTAGTTGATGCAACCAGGGGTGCTTCTCACTGCTGTGTGTGGGTTTCTCATTGCTGTGGCTTCTCTTGTTGTAGAGCATAGAGTCCAATAGTTGCAGCATATGAACTCTGTTGTGGCATTTGGGATTCCCCTGGACTTGAATCAAACCCCTGTCCCCTGCCTTGGCAGGTGGATTCTTAACCACTGGACCACCATAGAAGCCCTGGAGGTCATGTGTTAATTGCTGTTTATAAGGCGGTGGTTCTCAGGTGTGGTTTAAAGGTCTTCCAGGGAGTTAAGGGATCTCTGAAGTTTAGAATGAGAAGGGACACCAGCTATCATCAGGTCCAATCACTTGAGTTTCACTCAAGGATTCAGGAGACAGAGAAATGCTTGGTGACTCATCCATGGTCACAGAACCTGAAGAGTGGCCCGCAGGGCCCACCCAAACTCCAGACGCAACCTGGCACATACTAGGGTGGGGGTGTCCTAATCACCTCTTGATGAAAAACAGAATAAAAGATTGAGAGGAGACTGTTTATTCCAAGGCTGGAATCTTAAAAATCACTGCTTGATAGTATTCGATAGTTGGTTAGTTTCTACACTGAGTTTTACAGGTTAAAGTCAATCCAATCTCACAAATATTTAATAAGAACGTACTGTGCATGAGGACGCATGATGGTGGGGTCATACAGCTAGAGCCGGACATCCTGGAGTGTGAAGTCAAGTGGGCCTTAGGAACCATTACTAGAAACAAAGCTAGTGGAGGTGATGGGATTCCAGCTGAGCTATTTAAAATCCTAAGGGTGATACTGTTAAAGTGCTGCACTCAATATGCCAGCAAATTTGGAAAACTCAGCAGTGGCCACAGGATTGGAAAAGGTCAGTTTCATTCCGGTCTCAAAGAAGGGCAATGCCCAAGAATGTTCAAACTGCTGTACAATTGTGTTCATTTCACATACTAGCAAGGTTATGCTCAAAAGCCTTTAAGCTAGGCTACAGCAGTATGTGTACCAAGAACTTCCAGATGTACAAGCTGGTTTAGAAAGGGCAGAATTACCAAAGATCAATTTGCCAACATTCATTGGATCATGGAGAAAGCAAGGGAATACCAGAAAAACATCTGCTTCATTGACTATGCAAAAAGCTTTGACTGTGTGGGTCACAAACTGTGGAAAATTCTTAAAGAGATGGGAACACCAGACCACCTTCCCTGTCTCCTGAGAAACCCTGTATACAGGTCAAGAAGCAGCAGTTAGAACCAGACATGGAACAACAGACTGGTTCAAAATTGGAAAAGGAGTACAGCAAGGCTGTATATTATCACACTGTTTATTTAACTTCTACATGTGAAATGCTGGGCTGGATGAGCACAACCTGGAATCGAGATGGCTGGGAGATATATCAACAACCTCAGATATGCAGATGATAATACTCTAATGGCAGAAAGCAAAGAGAAACTAGAGTCTCTAATTGAGGGTGAAAGAGGAGAGTGAAAAAATTGGCTTGAAACTCAACATTCAAAAAACTAGGATCATGGCATCTGGTCCCATCACTTCATGGCAAATAGGGAAAAAGTGTAAGTAGTGGGAGATTTTATTTTCTTGGATTCTAAAATCACTGTGGATGGTGACCACAGCCATGAAATTAATAGATGCTTGCTCCTTGGAGGGAAAGGACAAACCTAGACAACATATTAAAAAGCAGAGACATCACTTTGCTTACAAAGGTTCATCTAGTCAAAATTATGTGCATTAGTTATGTACATTAGTCATGTACAGATGTGAGAGTTGGACCATAAAAAAGGCTGAGCACTGAAGAATTGGTGCTTTAGAATTGTGATGCTGGTGAGGATGCTTAAGAGTCTCTAGGACAGCAAGGAGACCAAACCAGTCAATCCTAAAGGAAATCAACTCTGAATATTCATTGGAAGGACTGATGCTGAAGCTGAAGTGCTAATCAGTTGGCCACCTGATTGAAAGAGCCAACTCACTGGAAAAGACCCTGGTGCTGAGAAACACTGAAGGCAAAAGGAGAACGGGGCAGCAGAGGATGAGATGGCTAGACAGTATCACCAACCTGGAGAAGACTCTTGAGAGTCCCTTGGACAGCATGGACATCAAACCAGTCAATCCTAAAGGAAATCAATCCTGAATATTCATTGGAAGGACTGACACTGAAGCTCTGATACTTTGGCCATCTCATGTGAAGAGCTGACTCATTAGAAAAGACCCTGATGCTGGGAAAGATTGAAGGCAGGAGAAGGGGATGACAGAAGATGAGATGGTTGGATGACATCCAACTGACTCAATGGACCTGAGTTTGAGCAGGCTCTGGGAAGTGGTGAAGGACAGGGAAGCCTGATGTGCTGCAGTCCATGGGGTTGCAAAGAGTTGAACAGGACTTAGTGACTTAACGACAGCAACTGTGAAACAGTTCCTGCCCTTACAGACCGCCTAACCAGAAGATAAAACAAGTATACAGATATTGTTGTGCAAGTTGCTGGGAATAAAAATGGCTTTTTAAAAAGATTTTCAGAGTCTCAACAGACTTTTTGAAGATTTCAGAGTCTGAAGGGGAGATGGATTTAAATAATAGGTCAAGTGCTCAGGTCAATTCAGGCAACTCACATTGGGAGAAAAGAAAGGAACCGGAAAAATAATGAAATATTAGCAATTTTTCCTACTATTGATTTAGTAATTTATACAGTAGAAAACCCTCCCACCACTCAGACTGATATCACTATAAATTCGTTATCCCTAACCCTAAGTACCACTTAGTGATATCTTTGACTGTCCTTGACTGAGCTGGTCTCCTTCTTCTTAAGTAATTATTTCAAAATACTCCTTTCTTTTCAAGTCTGTACCCACACCCCTTTTCTCCACAGGCTGCTCTTCTCACTCTTGGGAGTCCCTGAAAAGTCTCAGTAATTGCCTTGACTTTAGCTGACCTCTAAGAACAATTGATGCCAAGAGCTTTATCTCCAACTTGCTTCCTCCTAAACTTCAGAAGCATCTTATCAAATTACTGTTCGATATCTCCATTTGGATATTTCATAGGCATCTCAAAATCAGTATATCTAAGACTTGAAAGCATCATCTTCCATCTTCCATCAAAACCTCATCTTCTTCCAAAGTGCCCTTAATCAGAGAAGATACCACCATCCTCCCCAATTTGCATTTTTAAAAAACTGCTTTGGGCCAGAACATTCCCAAATGGTGAAGGAGCGTCTAGTTAAGAGGTTGCAATAATCCAAACCATTGTACTATCTGTCATACTGTTTAACACATTTCATGCCGTTGTATGAGAGATAACCTAGCCAAGCAAAAACATGACACTGAAGTAAGATGAATCTATGTCTGATTCCTGACGTGACCAGTTTTCAACTAGCCATGTGAGCTTGAGCAAATTATTAGACTTTCTAAGACTGGGTTGTGTGTGTGTGTGTACTCAGTCACAGTCGTGTCTGACCCTTTGTGACCCCATGGACTGTAGCCCATCAGGCTCCTCTGTCCGTGGGATTTCCCAGGCAAGAATACTGGAGTGGGTAGCCATTTCTTTCTTCAGGGGATCTTCCCGACCCAGGGATCAAATCCACATCTCCTCTGTCTCTTGCATGGGCAGGCAGATTCTGTACTACTGAAGCACCAGGGAAGCCCCCTTGTCTTCTGTATATGCTACGCTATTTCGTGCTTTTGAGGGATGCTTGCTTATTTTTTCAACACTCTCCTTTCCGATGTCAGTTCGGATTACATTGACAGGAAAACTCTAAATAGCAAGTTAGTAGTTTATTTCTTTCCCGCGTAAAAAGAGTTCAGAAGTAATTGTCTAAGGCTGATAAAGCAGCACTGCTGTTAGCAAGGACACCGGCTCCTGCCTTGTGGTTCTGCCACGTATGGGCTGCTTCCATCCTTTTCTTCTCTCCGTTCTTTACACCCTCTAGTACCTGAGTCCACTGGCCATCTCCTCTCTTCTGCACCATCCATCACCTCATCTTTTTCAGGATGAGGGAAGAGTCTCATCCTGCAAGCATCTCCTTCTAGTTACTCTTTTTTTCCCCAGTGGTTCAATGGTAAAGTATCCACCTGCGATGCAGGAGACCCAGGTTTGATCTCTGGGTCAGGAAGGTTCCCTGGAGAAGGGAATGGCAACCCACTCCAGTATTCTTGGGCTTCCCTGGTGGCTCAGATGGTAAAAAAAAAAAATCTGCCTGCAATGCAGGAAACCTGGGTTTGATCCCTAGGTTGGGAAGATCCCCTGGAGGGAGGCATGGCAACCCACTCTAGTATTCTTGCCTGGAGAATCCCCATGAACAGAGGAGCCTGGCAGGCTCCAGTTCGCTATGGATGGAATATTAGATTGTGCTCAGGAGTGGAGGTATTAATGTTTTACTTTATCATGTACACTGTTGTTCTTGTTTGGTCTCTAAGTTGTCTCTGACTCTTTGCGATCCCATAAACTACAGCACACCAGGCTCCCCTGCCCTTCACTATCTTTAGTTTACCTCTTTTAGTTCCTTTATGTATATAGTAGATTTTAACTCTTTTCATTAGCTGGAAAAGTTTTTCTTTTTGTTTTAGCTGTTAGATATTAATATATGGAAGTTGTATATGTTTATTAGTCAAATTTGTCAGTCTTATCCTTTGTGATTTCCAGGCTTAGAAAGCTAAATTCTCACTATGACACCATAATAAATCTTGGTACACGATAAATATCGGTGTAAAAAATATTTAATTCTGTTTCCTCAGTTTTTATATGGTCTGATGTGGGTGGGCATATAAATCTATTTGGGTATAGATATTTAAATTTAATCTTTTGTCTCTCTGGCATTTATTTTTAGTGTCTAAGTTGTTTGTTAGGTGTTACTTTTGGTTTTGTTGATCCTTACTTCAGTATAATTAAATGAACAATTGCTCCTTCCCTTTATTGTTCTCAGTTCAGTTTAGTTCAGTCGCTCAGTCGTGTCTGACTCTTTGTGATCCCTGAACTTCAGCACGCCAGGCCTCTCTGTCCACAACCAACTCCCGGAGTTCATTCAAACTCATGTCCATTGAGTCAGTGATGCCATCCAGCCATCCCACCCTCTGTCATCCCCTTCTTCTCCTGCCTTCATTCTTTCCCAGGATCAGGGTCTTTTCAAATGAGTCAGCTCTTCACATCAGGTGGCCAAAATATTGGAGTTTCAGCTTCAGCATCAATCCTTCCAATGAACATCCAGGACTGATTTCCTTTAGGATACACTGGTTGGAACTCTTTGCAGTTCAAGGGACTCTCAAGAATCTTCTCCAGCACCATAGTTCAAAGGCATCAGTTCTTCTGTGCTCAACTTTCTTTATAGTCCAACTCTCACATCCATACATGACCACTGGAAAAACCATAGCTTTGACTAGATGGACTTTTGTTGGCAAAGTAATGTCTCTGCTTTTTAATATGCTGTCTAGGTTGGTCATAGCTTTTCTTCCAAGGAGTAAGTGTCTTTTAATTTCATGGCTGCAGTCACTATCTGCAGTGATTTTGGAACCCAAAAAATAAAGTCTGACACCGTTTCCACTGTTTCCCCATCTATTTGCCATGAAGTGATGACACCAGATGCCATGATCTTCGTTTTCTGAATGTTGAGCTTTAAGCCAACTTTTTCACTCTCCTCTTTCACTTTCATCAAGAGGCTTTTCAGTTCCTCTTCACTTTCTGCCATAAGGGTGGTGTCATCTGCATATCTGAGGTTATTGAATTTCTCCCGGCAATCTTGATTCCAGCTTGTGCTTCATCCAGCTTGGCTTTTCACATGCTGTACTTCGCATATAAGTTAAATAAGCAGGGTGACAATATTCAGCCTTGATATACTCCTTTCCCGATTTGGAACCAGTCTGTTGTTCCATGTCCAGTTCTAACTGTTGCTTCTTGACCTACGTACAGATTTCTCAAGAGGCAGGTCAGGTGGTCTGGTATTCCCATTTCTTGAAGAATTTTCCACAGTTTGTTGTGATTCACACAGTCAAAGGCTTTGACATAGTCAATAAATCAGAAGTAGACGTTTTTCTGGAACTCTCTTGGTTTTTCAGTGATCCAATGGGTGTTGTCAATTTGATCTCTGGTTCCTCTGCCTTTTCTAATTCCAGCTTTAACATCTGGAAGTTCACAGTTCACATACTGTTGAAGCCTGGCTTGGAGAATTTTGAGTATCAATTTGCTAGCATGTGAAATGAGTGCAATTGTGTGGTAGTTTGAGCATTCTTTGGCATTGCCTTTCTTTGGGATTGGAATGAAAACTGACCTTTTCCAGTCCTGTGGCCACTGCTGCATTTTCCAAATTTGCTGGCACACTGAGTGAAGCACTTTCAGGGCATCATCTGTTAGGATTTGAAATAGCTCACCTGGAATTCCATCACCTCCACTAGCTTGTTTGTAGTGAAGTGTTCCTAAGCCCCACTTCACTTCACACTTCAGGATGTCTGGCTCTAGGTGAGTGATCACACCATCGTGATTATCTGAGTTGTGAACATCTTTTTTGTATAGTTCTTCTGTGTATTCTTCTTAATATCTTCTGCTTCTGTTAGGTCCATACCATTTCTGTCCATATTTATTGTGCCCATCTTTGCATGAAATGTTCCCTTGGTATCTCTGATTTTCTTGAGGAGATCTCTAGTGTTTCCCATTCTGTTGTTTTCCTCTATTTCTTTACACTCATCACTGAGGAAGGCTTTCTTATCTCTCCTTGCTATTCTTTGGAACTCTGTATTCAAATGGGTATGTCTTTCCTTTTCTCCTTTGCCTTTCGATTTTCTTCTTTTCTCAGCTATTTGTAAGGCCTCCTCAGACAAGCATTTTGCCTGTATTTCTTTTTCTTGGGAATAGTCTTGATCCCTGCCTCCTGTACAATGTCACGAACCTCTGTCCGTAGTTCTTTACTCTATCAGATCTAATCCCTTGAATCTATTTTTCACTTCCACTGTATAATCATAAGGGATTTGATTTAGGTCATACCTGAATGGTCTAGTGCTTTCCCCTACTTTCTTCAATTTAAGTCTGAATTTTGCAATAAGGAGTTCATGATGTGAGCCACATTCAGCTCCCAGTCTTATTTTTGCTGACTCTATAGAGCTTTTCCATCTTTGACTGCAAAGAATATAATCAGTCTGATTTTGGTATTGACCATCTGGTGATGTCCATGTGTAAATATATGAAACAATTTATTGTTTTAGAATGCCTCAATTATCATACAATAATCCTTACAGATAATAAAAAATTTTGGACTGTCACCAGTGAGCTTCTCATTCTTGTGCCAATCCTATATTTTAAATTATTAAATTATTCAGACAGGATTTTTGAGTGCCAGAGGGCACCACAGTAGGTGCTGTGATTTCAATAACAGGCAAAACCCAAAAAATATTGTCCGTACTTTCAATGTAGTTTAAAATTTAGGAAGAAAGACAAGCATTAAAACCATTGATCATACAGATTACATAGCTCAAAAGTGAATTAAATGTTGAGAAGGAGATGAAAAAGGTTCTTTGAGAGCTTTCAGCAAAGGGCTGAGGGAATTAGGGAAGCAGTGCTTCAGAGAGGATCTGGAAGGATGAGGGAATTTCACTAGGCAGAAGTGAAAGGATGAGTGGTTTCACAACAGAGGGACCAGAAGTGTCTAAGATTGGTCAGTGTTTCTGGAGCCCAGCGTTTAGGAAGAGAACACTGCAAAATAAGACTGGAGAGGTAGGTAGGGATATTTACAGTATTGATTTTTATCCTCAACAGTATAAAACTTCGACAGTCTTTAGCAAAGAGTTGGTGATTGTATTTCACTTGATGCAGAGTAGTGATTGGAGAGTGCCAGAGAGAAGGCAAGGAGAGCTGCTAGGGATGTTGATCCTGTCTATTAGCAGCAGGCCTCAGCTCCTACCCATGAGGGCCTCTCTACAGAGCGGCTTGGGTGTCTGTACAACACAATGGTTGCCCTCTCTTAGAGGAAGCGATCCAAGAGGTCAGGGAAGAAACTGCAATATCTTTTTTTTTTTTTGTAAACTCCACATGGAACATGGTAGAGGGAATCAACAATTCCAGAATTCAAATGATTACTTGATTTGGAGTATTTCCCAGTTTTGGTTTTTTTTTTAATTTTTATTGGCGTATAATTGATTTACAATGTTGTATTAGTTTCAGGTGTACAGCGAAGTGAATCAGTTACGTATACATGTATATCCACTCTTTTTTTTTAGTATTCTTTTCCCATATAAGCCATTACAGAGTATTTAATAGAATTCCCTGTGCTATACTGTAGAGTCTTACTAGTTTTCTATATTATATATAAGAAACTGCAATATCTTTTATGACCTTGGAAATCACACACTGTCACTTGTTCCGTATTTTACTGGTCATGTAAGTCAGCCCTGATTCGACATGGGAGTGGATTGCACAGGAGGTGGGGACTATGGGGCCTGTTGGAGGATGGCTACCACATACTAGATCCTGTACAACTACCACATTTCATTGCTGGAGAGTATTATGGGAGTGCAAAGGGAACTAAGGAGCCGCATAGGGAAGGAGGAAAACCAGAGAGCTGTGAGATGAAACCCAGCAGAAGGAAAGGAAATTTCAAGAGATATACTCAGGACATGTTAGACGAGAACCAAAAAAAATGTTCACCGGATTTAGCGACAATGAACAAAAGCTCTTTCTTCATTTAACATTTATTTTGACTCACCTCCCCTTCTAACATTTTTCAAAAAGATGTTTTCCCCATCTTTTCTCTGATAATCTTCCTTATGAATTTATGAATATTTTCACAATGTTCCGCCCAAATTTTACTGTACTTTTGATTGGAATTATGTTATTATTCTGTTTGAAAAACAAGTATTTTTACAATTAGCTTTCTCTGTAAGAAACGCAGCATATTTCTCTGCGTGTAAATTTTCACTTATATCATCCAACTCACCTTTGGCAGTTGAAAAAATGATGTTATCACAGATCTGTCATTAAGACGAGTCCTGTGCATTCTTCATGTTGTTCCAGTTGTGAATGGGATCTTTTCCCTTCCCCCATTGTAACCATAGTGTCTTCAATCTGGAAATGTATTACCTTTACCTCTCATTTTATGGTTAAGGAAAGAGGCCCAGAAAAGAAGGCGACTTGGCTACAGCAGAAGGGTTGGGAACCACAGATCTTAAACATCCAAATTGTATTGTCCTGCCTTACTAGGAAACCAAGTTGCTTACTTAGCTGGTCATATCTTGTTAAAATTACTACTCCCTGAACTATCAGTTTCTTTGTATCAGATTTCAAAGTAGCAGCAACCATTTCATAGCACACCTCCAATTTTTAGCATCATTGTTTTGAAATATAGTGTCATTACTTG
This sequence comes from Cephalophus harveyi, assembly GCA_006410635.1. Lineage (NCBI taxonomy): Eukaryota > Metazoa > Chordata > Mammalia > Artiodactyla > Bovidae > Cephalophus > Cephalophus harveyi. The sequence goes on along the minus strand of SJYT01013068.1, from coordinate 241,392 downwards.
AGGAACTTCAGCTCATCTCCATTCAATTCTCCCAAGACCTGATTCCTACCAGACAGGAACTATTTCTTCTTTGAGGTCTAAATAGACCTAACAACCTATTGCACTGAATAAATATTTAATGATGATTGAATATTTCCTCTGTGGTGGATCAATTACTCTTGCTGACTCTCTGAGGAAAGCTTTTTTTTTAAAATGTCATGTGGTAGGTTAAGAAATTTGTTTTTCTGAGTATTGTTATTAGTGACTAAGTTTGTTTCAGTGATATAAAAAGCCATGTCCCTTTGGTTTTTTCAGTTATCTGTTCTTCTTGATTTATATGTGCAGTATCTCATACACAAATCTGAGATTCACTGACCTGGTAGCATGCAATAAAGTCATTTACTGTAAGAGTTGGTTTATTTTTTGCTTTTAGAACTTGTGGTATTTGGAGCTCTAAAAATGAAAACTATTTGCTAATGAGGTATAAGGATAGTTAGATATTTTTATTGATAAATAGCTCCAAAAACGTGAATAACTTTTCTTTGAATCAACAAAAATTTGTATTTCTTGTATTTTTAACTATCAGGGCCAGATAATTAATTTTATTCTTTTAAATTTCTCTTAACTGATATTAGGTTTAAATGAAATACATTTATATTTGCCTGTAGAGTCTCTAAATTTATAAAATTAATAAATAACGTGAAAGTTTTCATATTATAAAATCAGAATTACTATAGTGGATTCATTTAGGGCAAGTTGTTAATGTATGTGTATAAGAGACAGATCAGGGCCAGATAATTAATTTTATTCTTTTAAATTTCTCTTAACTGATATTAGGTTTAAATGAAATACATTTATATTTGCCTGTAGAGTCTCTAAATTTATAAAATTAATAAATAACGTGAAAGTTTTCATATTATAAAATCAGAATTACTATAGTGGATTCATTTAGGGCAAGTTGTTAATGTGACATTCAGATGGAATTTATCAGAATCAATTAGAAGAACAAAGCCCTGTCACTGAAATGAAAATAGAAAGCAATGAGTAGGTAGGGAAAAGAGTGTATATATTTTTCATCTTCTCTGTGTATTAGCAAGCATACGAACATAATTTTGAAATAGGAAATTCATGCTCAGTGACAAAATGTTCTCCATGTTTAAGGAGTGTTTAAGGAGTAACTTCACTGTTTTCCATCTGATAACTTCTGGTACCTTTATTTCAACTTAAATAACTGTTGACATTGTTTGGTATTTATTTTGCTAGGGGAAAATTGTATGTGTGTGATGTCAGTTATAGTACAAATTTGATAACAAGTGTAGAATAAATCAGTTGAGTCATAGTGGTCTGCTATCTGTTCTTAAGGTCTTTCTGACCCAGGAGTCTGTGACCTGTGAAATCTCCACATTTTTGGATTTGCTAAGACATTTTACAATGCAAGGATTTAAATTTACATGAACATCACTACAGGAAGTTGGCTGATGTAGCCCAAGATGTAACAGATATCAAGGTATAAATTGGGAAAAGTTTAAGAAGTTCTGATAACAATCAACTTGTGTGAGAAGAAAAAGGCTTAAGTTGAAGTTTCTTTCTTCTTCAACTTATTACAGCAAAGAGAACCTGAAATTTAACCTGGTATTTTCAATGCTCTGATTATTACAACAGCATTCCGTTTTGTGAAAGCATTGCCAAGAAAACCCAGAGTTACACACTGTTCTTGCATCTGATTGGAAAGGGCATATGAGTTGTTTATAAGGTACTGAAGATCCAAAGCTGCACAAATGAAGGTTGAGACTTAGGGGGGAGGGTTTGAGTCAGGGAAGGGAAGCCTCCTAGACATTACAGCTCTGTCCAGAGGCCAAATGGGAGATAAATCACTGCTGGCCACCTCTCTTATTATTGAAATGGTTCAGCCCTGGGGTTTAACTGAAGGCCTTACAGGGTTTTGAAGTGCAAATGGGATGGTGAAGGGTAAACCCTTTTAGGGTTTCATTTTGATGGATTTTTTTCCTGTGTGGATTTCTGGCACTGACTGTGATCTGGAAGAGGCCCTGAAAAAAGGAAAAGTATTGTTTTGTTTTTGATCAATCAGGCAGTAAGAACTTTCCACGGGGGTGTACTTTTCTTGCGTGCAGTATTGATCCTATTATGTCTTAAAGTAGGTCTTTTAATTGGGTCTTCTTTTTTTACTTTCTTCCATGGAACTGTCATTTCAAGGTCACGTCTCTCTCTTATTATTAATGCCAAAATTTGAGAGTGTTGAATGAGGTGGTGTTTTTGGATCAGGGTTCTAGGGGGACAACTTAGGGTCACTGTGTGTTAAACAAAGCTGTCTAGTTAAAGATCATCCATATTAGAACAAGTCCTTTCATATTGATAAGCAGTCTATAATTACCTAATCTTTTTCCCATTGATCTACCTAATTGTATGTGTTCATTTAATTATTTTATATATATATGTTTTTCCAGTATTAAAATAAGGATCAGAAAATTCTGACATTGTGAAATATTTGTACAGATACAGTGAAGTGTTTGAGGAAATAAGAGAGACATAAGATAATGTTAAAGAAAAAGATATGTTGATTTATCAAGTTAAAAAGTTTTCTTTTACCCTACAAATACTCTACATGCAAGAGATAAAATATCTTTTAAATTTTATTTTTTCTAGGAAAGTAGGGATGAGTCATTAGTTTCTCCAAAGAGAAAGAAGTGTAACTTAAAAGATTTTTGTGCAAATTTTTAAAAAATATTAAAATATTTGTATTAAAGAAATGTAAATAAAGAAAAATAAGGTGAATGTTATATGGAAATTATTGAATCATCTGTGTTCTTCCCACTCTACTGGTTAAAGCCTGTCTCTTATACACATCTGATAATGTTAAAGAAAAAGATATGTTGATTTATCAAGTTAAAAAGTTTTCTTTTACCCTACAAATACTCTACATGCAAGAGATAAAATAAAATATCTTTTAAATTTTATTTTTTCTAGGAAAGTAGGGATGAGTCATTAGTTTCTCCAAAGAGAAAGAAGTGTAACTTAAAAGATTTTTGTGCAAATTTTTAAAAAATATTAAAATATTTGTATTAAAGAAATGACATTATAAATGCTGACATTTCTTCTTAGAAATAAGGCTGACAGACTTTTCTCGAGCATTTGGCTCTTTATTTTAGATTTAACAAAGGTATTTGTATCATTTACCCTGCTTGAAAATCATAATGCATTTAGCTGCAGCAGAGTTCTGTGTTGCTTGATATCTATTATAAAAAGGGGTTGTTAATCTTTATAATTGACATTGATCACAATGTTCTTAATTGCTCTCCAAGTCAGTTTTTGTTTTTCTGTTCTAAAATTTCCCTTCATTGTATTTATTTAATGTTAGAAATTTAAAATTAAATTTAAATGTTAGAATTTAAATTTGCCTTTTGCTGCATGAAGATTTTAAATGCTTTTAAAAATGAAAAGCAACCTGCCCACCCCCCCAAACCTAGATGGTATCAAGCAGAGTCCCCTGCATCTACAGCATCCATATCATTAGTTCGTTGCTGGGAGATGTTAATATGACCTTTTCTTTGTTGAAAAAGAGAGCTGTAGTCTTTCCCAGAATCCTCTTGTTAATAGTCTCTTTAACCCAAGTTGGAGGTTGTCTGATGAATGAATGGTGAGCTTTCTTTTATGAGCTACACATATTGTTGACATTGTGTCACACTGCTTTTTAATTTCTAATGTGTTTTTAATTTGCAAAGTATGTGTATCCTTTCACAGCAGTAGCACTGAGCCAGCATTTTGGAATCTAGACATTGCTTTATGCAGACGAGGTGGGTTAGGCTTAAGGATGCTGTATCATAAGGCTTAGATTTACTGAAACACACTTGTGAATGAATTTCACTTTGAATATTGTTGAATGAAAGAAGATACTGAGAAAGGCTTTTCGCCTACAAGAACTTCTCTTGCCTCTTGGCAAGTGAATTGCCCCAGTATAAAAGCGTTGAGGGGGGGAAAAGTGAGCTACAGAGTGAAAAGGCAATCCACAAATAATCACTCTTTTCTGCCTTTGATTGTGTCAGATTTTTTTGTGTGTGTGGCAATTGTTTTCTTTCTCGCTTAGAAGAGGTTTATGGTCCAGTGTCTGTCAAGTCAGACCCTGTCTTAAGGTTGCAGTTGTATTTCTCTCTGGAGTTCCTAGAGGTGATGTTATCTTTTGTTCACTCGGCAGTGTGGTCATTCCTGGGAGCATCTGTCACTTTAGGCATTACAAGATGGATGGGTCTCCAGTGAACTGCTGGTTGAGGCAAATGGTGAAAATAAGAAAAGACAAGGGGTTTCAGGGTCTGCAGAGAGGACAGACAACAAGGAAATACTGCTAGAAATCAAGAGTAAGCTGAGCAATAGAGGAAGAGAGAGCAAAGATGGATCGTGTGTCCTTTTATAAACATCTTGGAAATCAGAGTCTCGGGGTGGCTGCTGTGATGTGAAGGGGACATCTTCGACATGGTAAACAGTTCTGTGCTTTGGATTTTCAAAATGTGTTTGGATATATATATTTTTAAGTGTGGGGAAAATGTTGGGAAATTACAATGATATAGAATGTTTTATGTAAGGACTTTGCTGTTTGGATGTGGTAGTAATTTACAAATTCTTTTATTGGTAAAATTTTCTTTGTATGTATTTTTTGTTATGCTTTCCTTCCTCTTTTTTTTTCTTTTTTGTAAGCATTTGAGCATCTGCAGATAATAAAATGTTAGAAAAGTTTCAGCTATATAACTAACATCCTAACTGTTTAATGAAGCTTCTTTGACATTTTTGCAGGGGAATTTTGAAAATTCTGTGCTCATGCCTTAGGGAGGCTGAAGCAGATAGTAAGTTATTTTAAGTAAATTTCCACTTTAATCAGCTCTTTGAGGAGAAGAATATAATTGTTATCAATCTGTGAGAGCAAGATGGAGATTTTGTATTATATTTAGAAATTCGTTTTGTTGGTGAAAGTCAAAATTTGTGAATGCCGGCTGATCAAGAGTACCTTCTGTGGTAGAGAAGGGACAGGAAGGAGGTTGGCAAGGAGTAAGAAAAGGGAAGGAGGGAAAAGTATGTGGTTGAAAAAAAAATGATTTTGTCAAACTTTTTGGCATTCGTCTATGAAAAAACCGTAGGTTGAAAGGCAAAGAAATTAAGATGATTAGAAGCTTTAAGCTATACAAATGGTGGAGTATCTTCCTTCGCTATGGGTGTAAATAATAGATGAAAGAGTAAGAGTGACAACAAAGGATCAGGTCGTTTAAGAGAATGTGTGCAGCCTGAATAGGGGTCTGTGGCCCGGGGCCAAAGGTCTTAGCTTTGAGTGTAATTAGAAGAAAATACAAAAATGTCATTACTAGCAGGTGAAGTGTGCAGCACGTGGCCAAAAATTAGCAATTTTAGACTCTGAAGCCACTGGAATTGGATTACTGACCTTTTTTTTTTTTTGTAAATCATTAAGGTCCTTGTGGAGTCATATAGTTTCATTGGCAGTAATGCAGTTTGACCTTGCTGACCATATGGGGTAATCTTAGGTTTGGATGGAGGGAGCAAGACTCTTGACTCACAAAAAGATGTCTACTTGTGGGTGGGTGGATGGGTGGGTGTGAAATGCATGAGATTGAAAATCCAGGTCTTGCATTTTTAATTGTGCTTTTGCCTGAAGACATTCTTCTGACTGAAAGAGAGGTAAGATATTTTTATTTCAAAATCTAAAATGGTTCTTTTCTCTCTTTCAAGTTGTCCTAAAAGGAAAATAAAGTGAAAGCTTTTTTTGAAGAAAATATACATTGATATTACTTTACATATTTTAGTGCCGTAAATATGCATTGAAACCAGTATATTCTTTAAAACATCCTCTTTTATTTTCTCTTTAGACATAATAACAAAATAGAAACACTTCTAAGTTTTGTATAAAAATCAGTGAAAAATAGTTTTTATTTCATTTTCTGGTTCTGATTATATTTTCTTGTTGGTTGGGGTGATTAGGTGGAAATCTGCATGTGGGAAGAACTTTCTTTGCCATGACCTCAAGATACCACTTACATGATTGTGGAGACTTTCCACAGGTGTTGCCACCTGGCAGACAGGTAGTAAAAGTTAGAGGAATTTGGCAATATTTTGATGTCCCAGTTTATATCTGTCTCTTATACACATCTAGATGTGTATAAGAGACAGGACTATAATCTACTTAGCATAAGAATATGTTCACTGTAATTTTCAACCAGTTATATGGAATTATAATTATTTAGTTTAATTTCTTCTAGGAATACACTAATCAAAAGGATAGGAAACAGTAGTTGCCTTTATTCTTTCAGGCTTTGTTTGTTGGAAATTATTAAACTGTTCATTTCAAAAAGTTGAAAAATAATTTTAATCAACATTGGTTATGTCTTAAATTTTTGATACTTCTTTAAGAAGATAAATTTTGGTGTAGCACCACAAATTATAAAACTCAAACTCCTTTGAGTAAGGAAATTATCTTTCACCAATTTCTCTCCTAAAAATAAAAATAATCTGTGGGCTTTAAGCATTATGGTAACACCTGTCCAAAATGCAGACTTAACAGATTTATTCCAATTACATTTAGTAGGGGGAAATCTTAAAAAGGAATTATTTCCAGGTATGTAAAGAGTGATCATTTGGGGAAAGAGGAATATTGTATTTGCCCTTTATAATATATATGGAATTGTATAAGATTGATAAATTTTCTAGTTGCAATATTTGTAGAATTGTAAATATTTAAGTTACTGTATTGTGGAATATAATGCGTTTGGAAATGAGCTCATGTCTTTATGTATATATTATTTTTTGTTTTTGCAGGTACAAAAAAGCTTTAATCAAGTAAAATCTAGGCAACAGGCTCCCTGAAGTGTTGACAGCCCAACCAAATCATGAACATGGTTCAAAAATGTTAATAAATAAACCAAGGTATTGTACAATTGTAATATGTCCCCTCATCCAAATCTTTCATGGTCAAATATGGGAAGGGAACATTTTAGAATCTAAATAAAGCTCCTGTCTTTGGCACTTAAACTGATGAAGCAGATATTTCTATGAGCTCCTCTCCTATTTTCTCTCCTCTTTGCTTTCCCCTCCCCTCCCCCATCCTCACCCCCAAAAAAAAAAAAAAACCACCCAAAACAAAACACTTTCTCAGCTTTAAGGTTTTTCTTTTTTCTTACAACAGCCTCTGTGTTCTCTTTCCTGCATACCTAAATTAAGACAATAAGAATTCAGCTCTTGGTTCTTTGTTGATTGTGGTTTTATCTTTCAACTTGTCTAACAAGAGACACATCAGATTATTGGCCTCTGCAGAGAAGACCAAACAGCCTCTAGTGACTGCATGTATATACATTTTTTAATCATATACCCTGAGATGTATGTTTTAAAAGTTTTATGAAAGTTTTCTGTTTCTATTTTTGGAAGCCTTTGAATGCCAGGAAGGGGAGAAAGGTGATCCTGTCCTTTTCCCCTTCTATGTCAAAGAAAATTAAAAATCCTCTTAGAATTAAGAGTTTAGGGACACTGCTTAGGTAACTCTTGACTGTCAGGGCATAACCAAGACCGGCTCCCTCCTTTTGGAAGTTACAATGTACTTAAATAGCCTGGCATTTCCAAGAGAGGCCAAAGATCTTTTCCTCTTTTATGACCCGTCGTATCCTTTTGAGGCCAAAAAGAACAAGAGGGGTCATTGCCACTTCGGTTCCTGTTGTTCCTGCGTGGCGACCACGCAGATCCTGAAGCCTAGTATTGGCTTAACATTTGGGCCTGGGACATCTGGAAAGTGGCCCGAGAGGGAGCGGAGGAGATCGCGAGAGGGAGACACGGTTGGGTTTTGTTACACCAGGTGCTAGGAGGAAGCCTCATTCGCCTTTTTGATATGGGAGGCAAATTCTGTGGGCCCTGGAGTTAGGCTTCAACAATTGAAGAGGTCAAAGGACAGCTGAGTGGGGTCAGTGAGACACCATGGGGTGTATTTTGTTACTGAGTAAAAGGAGCAGGCTCCTAAAACCTTCAAGGATTCTCTTGAAAATCTTGTGTTGTGAAAAGGTTTTATGAGTCTCATGGCAAAAACTCCTGATTTATCTAAGGAATGCTTGCTTTTGCCTAATGGAAGGATAATCCTTACCAAATGTTGGCAACGACTATAAGAGTCAATATAGGTCTGAAAGAACAGTTAGGGTTTGAAGTGTACTTTGCTTTCCAAAATGTTTATCATTTTAATGTTTGTCTCTCAGTGAAGAATTTTGCACTGTTGAAATATCACCTTTTCCTTGGAGCAGAAAGTGGCAGGAGGTGGGGGTGGGGAGAGATGGCTAAGCAATTAGTTTACATTAATTTTAAAATCATTCTAACAAGCTTATGACTGACCCCAAAGCAGAATAGTATAAACCTTTAAAAACACCAAAACTTAACTCTGGAAAGTTCTTTGAGTTTATTTTAACATAAAAGGAATAAATGGCTCATGAAATGTTTATTTTTGGATTACAGAATTTTTTGTTTTAATTTAGTTGTATTTCATAGAAATGGGTATCAGCCGATGAATAACCTTAAGCGTGGGGTTTCTCCCTGACTGTGCTTCTGGTACATTTTGTGGTAGTAAGAGTCAAGAGGAGAGAAGAAGAAAAGCGAATAGAAACACAGAATTTTCTCTTTGGAGGGAAATGGAGAAAGGGGCGGCAGGGTTGGGGTGATTAGGTGGAAATCTGCATGTGGGAAGAACTTTCTTTGCCATGACCTCAAGATACCACTTACATGATTGTGGAGACTTTCCACAGGTGTTGCCACCTGGCAGACAGGTAGTAAAAGTTAGAGGAATTTGGCAATATTTTGATGTCCCAGTTTATATACTCTATACATGTATATAGACATAGAGTGTGTGTATTGCCATCTGTATTGTAAAAGGGAAAAGATAAAGTGATGAGTAGTACAGAATAGGCTTTGTTAAGCAATTTCTTGCTCATTGATAACTTTACAATAAGTTTGAATTACTTGTGTGTGTTTTTTAATGCTTTAAAATAAATTTTTGTTTTAAAGCCACACGCACATAAACGTAAGGCTTAATGAGGCAGCGTGCTCTGTGTCTATTTTCCCAAGGTTAAAGTGCCTTTCAACAACTAATTTAGAAACCTAAGTGTAGTGACTGATAATTGCCTAGAGAAAACCCACAGCTCTTTTAAGTAGCTGAAATTGTGGCAAAACTGACAAATAGAATTAACAATGTTAATAAGATAAGAAGATGGAAAGATAGGGCAAATGACAGAGTGGAAAGATGAAGGAAGCAAGAGTAATGCATCTATACAAGAACTGAATGTTGTTCACACTGGCTTTGCATATCCAGTGCTTTTTCCTTTACGCTCAGCCCTTCTTTTATTAGTCTCTAAATCACCAGTAGAATGAGTGTTTGCAAGTTAAACAATTCAGATTCGTGTGTGTTCAGTCCCTCATTCACATCTGATTTTGAAAGAAGACACTGCAGTAGCGGCTAAGAAAATCAATCAGATTTTGTTTTACTAAGGCACAGTTTTATTTGTGGTGCTTTTTAAAAGTGCATTTTAAATGTATTTCTCTCTATCATTACATGCATGGGAATTTCTTTACCCCTCTTTGTACCCTTATGATTCTTATCAGTCAACTACATACATTACAAAGGAGACTGAAGCCCTGTTTTTGGATTTAGTGACCCAGTATTACCAAAACAAAACCAAAAACCTGCAGAAGTCTTTAAGGTGTTTCTACTAATTATATTTATCGGGTTAATGTTCTTTGCTTTCCAAACAGAATGGGGGCAGGCAAATAAAGAAAAATAAGGTGAATGTTATATGGAAATTATTGAATCATCTGTGTTCTTCCCACTCTACTGGTTAAAGCAGCCTGTGACATTTGGAAAATTGTTGTAATATCTTTTGAAATTCTACTCTGCATTTGGGAAATTGGTTTTTGCCTCTGGTGCTTTATGCAGATTTTAATGACTGTTGTGATAAATCCCCAGAAGTTTGTCCTCAGAAACCACAGAGACTCAGAACTCTCTGAATGTGGCAGCCTTGATGGATGTGCTAAGCCACACTTTGGAAGCATTTCTGGTTATTTAATGTTTTCTGTTCTGGATTATTGACTCTTCTGCCTGTTGAAAAATTGGTCTCTGGCGACATGGTAGAGGTCACACGTTGCCTATTATTGTTTTGTTTCTTTGATCTGACACAGCAATTACCTCTGGTAATTATACTAGTTCCAGAGGGTCTTGACGAGATGTGTTTATTTTACAGAAGAATTTCTGGTATTCCGAGGAAGAAAGTAAAAATTTCCAGTAGTAACATGTAACTCCCTGTCAGAAAGGAAAAGATAGCATTATCCCTTATCTTTTAATTATGACAGCTTTTATATAATCATTATGAAATTAGTTCACATATAACAATAAGCATTTCTATGGCAATTCAGGACATATTACATATCCCTAAGTATATTGGTTAAAAACAGTTAATCTTAGAATAAAGTAACTAGGGCTAGGTTTTTATTTCAGTACTTAAAATACTTTTGGCTTCAGAAACTGCCCAAGGAGAGTCACCCAGGTTTAAATATACGGAACTATTAAAGGAGGCTCAAAATTTTGTCTTTTAATTTGTTTGCATTTTCTAAAGATTTTCAGCAAGGAGAATGACTAAAAATGAAATAGAACACTTTTGTTTTGAATGCACCATAAATTTTGTGCCTTTTTTGCAATGTGCTTGACAAGACATAGTATCTCTTCAAACCTGTTTACTGTATAATTGAGTAAGACACAAAAAAGCTCAATGTATTCTTTTTTGTTTAAATTCAACTCCAGTTGTAAATACAATGTTTTGCCCCAAGTGGTTGCAGGGGCAATGGGAAAGTCAGATACTAGAGCAGCAAATATCAATTTAAAAGAATACATAAAATGAGAAAAGAGCATAAAAGAACTGTAACTATATGCTAGTGTTTAATTTTGAATTATAGACTCTTTGAGAACTTGCAAAAACCACGTTTGATTTCTTGGTCCAATAATCACATAGTATCTCTCTCATCAGTGAATATGTTTAACAGAGCGAGGGTATGTTAACAGGCATTAAACAGTAATGCTTTAAACAAGAAGCATTAAACAAGGCATTAAACAGTAATCCCTTAAACAATAATTTTTTTATACGAAGCCAAAGAATCTGATAGCTGTAAGAAGCAATAATGATGTGTATATATGATTGTAGAGTTTAATAAGTGAATTGTATATATCACCAAATACCGGTTTCGGGAACTTTTACATTGGTGGTCATTTGTTGCTAGAACACTGCTTCCAAAATATACAAGGAGATACATCTCAACTTTTCTTAGTATACTCAACATAGCACCAAGCTTACAAAAAAAAGAAAACACTACATAGTACTTCTAAAATTTTCTGCACATTTATTTTGTGTCAGGCACAATTCTAAAAACTATTCTAAAATCTTATATATTCTCACAGAAATCTATGATACTGATTGTATTGCCCCATTTTACAGATGAGAGATTAAGTAACTTGCCCAGTATCATACAGGGTAGTGGGTGCAGGATTTGAATTAAGACCATGTGACTCCAGACCCTGTGTGCTTAACTACTTCAATAGTAGGATTTTTATAAATGCTATCTGGCTGGGTGGATTATTGTTAAACTTTGGAAAGTAGGTGACAACATCTATAGAGAAAAAGATAAGTAACAACTCATAAGTTATTCAAAGTTGTCTCTTTAGTACTATGCCTAGCACACAGTCAATGAATTGTGCTTAAAAAAAATTCGAATCAAAAACAAGTACACACAAACAGAATGTATCATTTTCACTCACATTTTTTTCTACTTCAGATAGCTTGGTTTAGCAGGGGAAAAAAACAGTCTTTTGAGTCAAAATTTGAATTCTAGTTCCATCACTTATGAACTATATAACCTTGGCTCCTTTCAGAAACCGGATTACTGCCCTGTCTACTTGTCCCTCTTTCTGAATCTGCTTGTTTCCATGTGGTTTCATTTAACTTAGTCCTTTATCCCATAAATGGAAGTTAGACTTTGACTACATTCCTTACCCACTTTGGCAGGAATAAGTCTTAGGTGGTTTGTGTATGCTTCATGCTGTTTCCCATGGGGAGGCCCACAGTGTCTCATTGCCTCACTTTTGATACTAAAAAAAAGTGATATTAAACTTGATCATTGGTTCAGAAGGCTGTACTAGTGTTTTTATGTAAGGGACTCAGGCATCCGTGGATACTGGTCTCCACCAGAGTCCTAGAACGAAACCCCTAAAGACACCGAGGGCAATTCTGTTATTCTTTGTGAAGTACTTTACTCTCTGTTCATATCTATCTTTCATCTAACATTTACAGTGAGGTTTGGGTTTTTTCATTAAGAGGAGAGGTGGTGTTTTTATTTTGTTTCAATTTTTAAAATTGTTGCTTGTCTTTGTGACTGTTTGTCCAGTATCCAACATTAAAACTCACATTTCAGCCTTGTTTTGCAGCCCCGGAATATGTAGATGGACTATTGTTAAAAAAAAATCCACCTGCCAGTGCAGGAGCCATAAGACTCAGGTTCGATCCTTGGGTTGGGAAGATTCCCTGAAGGAGGAAATGGCACACAACTCCAGTATTGTTGCCGGAAGGATTCCATGGGCAGAGGAGCCTGGTGGGCTATAGTCTATAAGGTTGCAAAGAGTCCGACATGAATGAGCATCTGAGCAGATGGGTAGACAAGGAAAAATCAGCAAACAAAGCTCTTTTTCCTTGTTTTTTATTTATTTATTTTGGCTTGGCTTCACAATTTAGGAGGCGTTTACATAATATGCATTTTTCCCAATTGGGTCATTATTGTAGGTGTTTTTAACTACAGAATGGCATACGTGATTAGATAACCTAAGACTTCTGCTGCCTTAGACAAACTGATTAGATTCCACTCCTGTCTTGGCCTTTTCCTCATAGTATGACCTTGGGCAAGTTCCTGAACTTCTCTAGACCTTGGTTCTCCTAAAAATGGAGGCAGTGATTGTATTTTTCTGGTGGTTACTAAGTTCCCCTATGTTGCTGTGATTATCGTGGTTTGACAAAGAATGTTTCCTTTCAGATTTCTTGACAATGACAGTGATGACAATTACTGCTACTACCGTCACCACCAAGACCACCACTATGACCGTTCCCTATGATACTAACAATGACGTGCATGCATGCTTACTTACTTCAGTCGTGTCCAACTCTTTGCACCCCATGGACTGTAACCCGCCAGTCTCCTCTGTCCATGGGATTTCCCAGGCAAGAATACTGGCGTGGTTGCCATTTCCTTCTCCAGGGGATCTTCCCAACCCAGGGACTGAACCTGTGTCTCCTGATTGGCAGGCAGATTCTTTACCACTTTCGGACATGGGAAGCCCCTGTCCTTCTGTAGAGAAGGGGTAAAGGATGCGTAGAAAGACACCAAACTATGCTGTCCTGGTGGTTTGCGCTTGATCCCACTTGCATTTTCAGAAATTAATTACAGTGCTGAAAGAGCTCATATAGGGTACCATACCTTTTTTAGAGATTACCCCAAGAGTGCCTATTAGCATCTCAGAGGTCTGTGGTGCTATGCCAAGACAATTAATATAGTTTTCCCTGTGTCATTTCACAACAATAAAAGGAAACATGGGAAAGCAGTATAGTGCAGTCTCACAGGCAATGACAGCCAGAGACATAAAATATGTGCCTTTGTACGGAAGTCACAGTCTGTTCTTCTTGTATTTCATTTAACAACTGATTCTAAAAAGTATTTCTCCATTTTCTGACCTGAAGTTAGATTTATTTACACTGACTTTCAGTGGGATGTCGGGCTTCCCTGACGTCTCAGACAGTAAAGAATCTGCCTGCAATGTGGGAGACCCATGTTGGATCCCGGGGTTGGGACGATCCCCTGGAGAAGGGAATGGCTATCCACTCCAGTATTCTTGCCTGGGAAATTCCATGGACAGAGGAGCCTGGTGGGCTACAGTCCATGGGGTCGCAAAGAGTCGGACATAACTGAAGTGACTACAACTTCTTCACTTTCAGTGGGATGTTATGCCTGGGGGCTCTTTGAGATTCAAAGGAAGAGATTTAGTAGTCTAGGTAGATAAGGCCAGTGATTTCAGTGACCTTAAATATTATGCACAGCATATGATATTAAGAATGCTCATTTGCTCAGTCGTGTCTGAGTCTTTACAACCCCATGAACTTTAGCCCACCAGGCTCCTCTGTCCATGGGATTTTCCAGACAAGAATACTGGAGTGGGTTGCCATTTTCTTCTCCAAGATATTAAGAATACATTGCACTCAAAATTCTTCTTTTGACCTCTGCCCTTCTTTGGGTAGAACTGAACTGTCAATGAAGAACTTGACACTCAGCACCGAAGAAGTTTGGGGTCAGTTTTGTCATTCTTCACCTTATAATTATCATTTTTAAAAACTGCCTGGTTATGTTTTCATCTGGAATAGTCAGCCCCTTCTTTTTGCTCTCCCAAGGCTATTCCATGGGAACTTACTGTTGTCTTCATCTGAGCATTTCCCAGGGTTATGCTCCTATATTCTGTGCATCTTCTATGATGGTGATACTGGATCACCCCTGTTTATATTGATTTAATAGTTTAACCAGCACAATATTTATTTCCCATATCTATCATATTACTCCTTAAACTATGTATAAATTGAAGGGATTAAGATTATGTAATCTTCCATGTTCGGAAAAGAAATGCAAAAAAGCAAAATGGCTGTCTGGGGAGGCCTTACAAATAGCTGTGAAAAGAAGAGAGGCGAAAAGCAAAGGAGAAAAGGAAAGATATAAGCACCTGAATGCAGAGTTCCAAAGAATAGCAAGAAGAGATAAGAAAGCCTTCTTCAGTGATCAATGCAAAGAAATAGAGGAAAACAACAGAATGGGAAAGACTAGAGATCTCTTCAAGAAAATTAGAGATACCAAGGGAACATTTCATGCAAGGATGGGCTCGATAAAGGACAGAAATGGTATGGACCTAACAGAAGCAGAAGATATTAAGAAGAGGTGGCAAGAATACACAGAAGAACTGTACAAAAAAGATCTTCACGACCCAGATAATCATGATGATGTGATCACTCATCTAGAGCCAGACATCTTGGAATGTGAAGTCAAGTGGGCCTTAGAAAGCATCACTACGAACAAAGCTAGTGGAGGTGATGGAATTCCAGTTGAGCTGTTTCAAATCCTGAAAGATGATGCTGTGAAAGTGCTGCACTCAATCTGCCAGCAAATTTGGAAAACTCAGCAGTGGCCACAGGACTGGAAAAGGTCAGTTTTCATTCCAATTCCAAAGAAAGGCAATGCAAAAGAATGCTCCAATTACCGCACAATTGCACTCATCTCACATGCTAGTAAAGTAATGCTCAAAATCCTCCAAGCCAGGCTTCAGCAATACGTGAACCGTGAACTCCCTGATGTTCAAGCTGGCTTTAGAAAAGGCAGAGGAACCAGAGATCAAATTGCCAACATCCGCTGGATCATGGAAAAAGCAAGAGAGTTCCAGAAAAACATCTACTTCTGCTTTATCGACTATGCCAAAGCCTTTGACTGTGTGGATCACAATAAACTGTGGAAAATTCTGAAAGAGATGGGAATACCAGACCACCTAACCTGCCTCTTGAGAAATCTGTATGCAGGTCAGGAAGCAACAGTTAGGACTGGACATGGAACAACAGACTGGTTCCAAATAGGAAAAGGAGTGCGTCAAGGCTGTATATTGTCACCCTGCTTATTTAACTTATATGCAGAGTACATCATGAGAAACGCTGGACTGGAAGAAACACAAGCTGGAATCAAGATTGCCGGGAGAAATATCAATAACCTCAGATATGCAGATGACACCACCCTTATGGCAGAAAGTGAAGAGGAGCTAAAAGGCCTCTTGATGAAAGTGAAAGAGGAGAGTGAAAAAGTTGGCTTAAAGCTCAACATTCAGAAAACGAAGATCATGGCATCTGGTCCCATCACTTCATGGGAAATAGATGGGGAAACAGTGGAAACAGTGCCAGACTTTATTTTTTTGGGCTCCAAAATCACTGCTGATGGTGACTGCAGCCATGAAATTAGAAGACACTTACTCCTTGGAAGAAAAGTTATGTCCAACCTAGATAGCATTTTCAAAAGCAGAGACATTACTTTGCCGACTAAGGTCCGTCTAGTCAAGGCTATGGTTTTTCCTGTGGTCATGTATGGATGTGAGAGTTGGACTGTGAAGAAGGCTGATCGCCGAAGAATTGATGCTTTTGAACTGTGATGTTGGAGAAGACGCTTGAGAGTCCCTTGGACTGCAAGGAGATCCAACCGGTCCATTCTGAAGGAGATCAACCCTGGGATTTCTTTGGAAGGAATGATGCTAAAGCTGAAACTCCAGTACTTTGGCCACCTCATGCGAAGAGTTGACTCATTGGAAAAGACTCTGATGCTGGGAAGGATTGGGGGCAGGAGGAGAAGGGGACGACCCAGGATGAGATGGCTGGATGGCATCACGGACTCGATGGACGTGAGTCTGAGTGAACTCCGAGAGATGGTGATGAACAGGGAGGCCTGGCGTGCTGCGATTCATGGGGTCGCAAAGAGTCGGACACGACTGAGCGACTGAACTGAACTGAATCTTCCATGTATAGTTGAGTACTTCTTTATTCAACTAAAAAGGTCCCTTGGAGAATGTAGGTTTTCAGTGATGAAAGGAAGATAACTTGTTGAGCAGGTAATAGATTAAGAAGAGGCAAGATTTTCAGGTATTTGGTGCTCTGGAGAAAGGCTAAAGGTCCACCTTTGAAGTTATTCTATTGTTTTCCGCAGTAAGAAATCCCATGAGTAACCATGCTAGTTCCTCATATTTTTCTCCCTTCAGTGAGGAAGAAAGGTCAAATGGCCATTGGATTTTGACTTAGACGCGTATACTAGTGACATGGTGTATTTCTCTTCCAACCTCCACTCTGTTTTGATTGTGTGTGGTTCTGTTGAAAAATAAATTGCTGTAGAAAAATTGAATGTTTATACTTGTTCCGGTAGGGTTTTACAAGTTTGAACAAAACCTTGGTTTTTGATTACTTGTTTCATATATTTTAGTACTTCCTGTTTGAATCCTATCTTCAAATTGTTTCAGAAGATAGAAAACATGAAATTAAAATTTCATGTTTTCATTCTAAAATCTGTAAACTTAATTCTTTAAGAATATCATAATACTACTCCTGAAACCTTAAAAAAAAAAACCTTGGTATTTCAGGAAAATTTCACTTGAGAGGCTTTGTTGATTTTCTTCAACTTACAACTTTGAGTATTATATGTATATTTTGGCACATGTACTTATCATAAGAAAAGCCTAGTAATTTATTTTTTCCAGTTTTACTGAGATATAGTGGATATATAACATTGCATTAGTTTTAGGTATACAGTATAATTATTTGATATATATGTGTGTGCTTAATTGCTCAGTCATGTCCAACTCTTTGCTATCCCATGGACTCTAGCCCCACCAAGCTCCTCTGTCCATGGGATTTCCCAGGCAAGAATACTGGAGTGCATTGCGCTTTCCTCCTCTAGTGAAGCTTCCCAACCCAGGGATCAAATGCACACATCTTGCGTCTCCTGCATTGGCAGATGGATTCTTTACTACAAGCATCACCTGGGAAGCCTTACTTCAGAATCAGTTCAGTTCAGTCACTCAGTCGTGTCCGACTGTTTGCGCCCCCATGAATCGCAGCACGCCAGGCCTCCCTGTCCATCAGAATCTCCCGGAGTTCACTCAGACTTGCGTCCATCGAGTCAGTGATGCCATCCAGCCATCTCATCCTCGGTCGTCCCCTTCTCTTCCTGCCCCCAATCCCTCCCAGCATCAGAGTCTTTTCCAATGAGTCAACTCTTC
>SJYT01013068.1:155688-223200 GCA_006410635.1 Cephalophus harveyi | reverse complement strand
CTCAGACTTCTTCACAGTCCAACTCTCACATCTATACATGACCACTGGGATACTGAGGATTAGATAAAATAATTTTTAGGAAGTGCCTGGTATATTCTCTAGCCCAACATTTTGCAGACTTTTCATCTCATTACCTCTTTACACTCTTTAAAAAATTGAATTTTGTTTATGTGTATTATATTTATTAGAAATTAAAACTAAGAAAATTTCAAAATACTTAATAATTTTAAAAGTTAACAATAAACCAATTATACATGGAAAATAAATGTATTTTCCCCAAAAAAAGTTAGTAGAAAGAGTAGTCTGTCAGCTTCTGCCTTCAATCTGTTGTGGTGTCACTCATGAAATAGCCTCTAGAAAATTCCACTGTAAATGTTTGAGAGAATGAGAATGAAAAAGGCAAATAATATCCTAATAATAGTTTGAAAAGACTTTTGACCTCATGGAACCCAGAAAGGGTCATGGGATCCTTGACCAATCATTAGCATAGCTAATAATTAGCACCCAATAAATTTAGTTATTATTAAGATATATGGAAATTTTTGTAACTATCAATGAGAAGTAAAGGCGATTGCATTAAAACTTCTTATTCTATGCTTTTCTGAGGTCCCAAATAAGACTGTGATTCAAACTAAGCAAAAGAAACAGCATTGTTTTTCAAATAAATACTAATAATACATGAATGAGTTCTTTGAATTTTAAAAGTCTCAAATCTTGCTTTTAGGAATTCAGCAATTAAATATATTGTCACAAAGCTTTCATTTTGTTTTTCTTTTTCAGAGAAGAATCCTCCTAGGGTAATAAAAATCTTAGTAGAGAGAGAAGTAATTTGATATTTCCTCTGAAACCACTGATAGTGTTCCTTTGGGTTATGGCAGCCCACCACTCACCAGTTTAAGGAGAAGGTGTGGCCCCCTTGTCACTGTGCTGGGCTTCATGATTGACAGGTCAATCTTGATTTACTAGTTGGAGAAACTTTGCTTAAAGCACGTATTGTGGTTTGATCCTTAGACACAAGATCCCTTAAAGGGACTTTTTGAAAGCCCCTTTGGACTCTGAAGACAAGAAGCAAAAGTGATAGAACAGATAAATTGATAAGTTATCTCAAGAAGTGTGTAGTTCATGTAGTTTCTATTGTAACAGGATATGTGGGTATAGTTTATATCAGCTCTATGTGTACTTTGCATACATATAACGTTCTACTAATGTCAACTTTCTCCTTTTTCTTTTTCTTTGGGGGGGTGGTATAGACCATGGGGAATTCATATGCTGGGCAACTGAAATCTGCTCGATTTGAAGAAGCTCTCCACAACTCCATTGAAGCCTCTCTGAGATGTAGTAGTGTGGTACCACGACCAATTTTTTCCCAGCTGTACCTGGATCCTGACCAGCATCCTTTCTCCTCTGCAGGTAAGTTTCTCAATCCCACACATTTCTACATGCCTTTTAAAAGAACTGGGAATTCTAGATCTGGGGATCTCTGAAATATGTGGGTTAAATGTTAGCCAATGCCTGTCTCCCTGTCCTCAGATATCTTTTCAGAATTATGAATTTTTCTTTTGGCTATCTCCCCATATGCATCTTTTTATTAAATTAGCTATGACTTATTTGCTTTCCCAGATGTAAAACCCAAGGTGGAGGATCTGGATAAAGACTTGGTACACCGATACACCCAAAATGGAAGCCTGGATTTTTCTAACAACCTCACAGTAAATGAAATGGAAGATGACGAAGATGATGAAGATATGTCAGATTCAAATAGCCCACCAATTCCCTATTCACAGA
Source organism: Cephalophus harveyi (assembly GCA_006410635.1). NCBI lineage: Eukaryota > Metazoa > Chordata > Mammalia > Artiodactyla > Bovidae > Cephalophus > Cephalophus harveyi. The sequence continues at coordinate 221,415 of SJYT01013068.1, read as the reverse complement.
AACCTGCCCCTGAAGGGTCTTGCACTACAGATGGTGGGTTTCCTTTTTTATTTTTCAGTTCCTTTAATATTGTCTGGCTAGTTTCTAATCATTGATTGGGTGCTTAAGGCTGGAAACCAGTAATTATAGAAAGGAATGAGGAGTAATCATGCTTTCACTCACATTATTGCCTGTGACTTCATGAGTGAGTGAAGTCACTCAGTCGTGTCTGACTCTTTGCGATCCCATGGACTGTAGCCCACCAAGCTTCTCTGTCCATGGAATTCTCCAGGCAAGAATACTGGAGTGGGTTGCCATTTCCTGTGACTTCATAGCAGGTGTCTATTAAGAAAGACAAGCATTATCACCCCATCTTATAGATCAAGAGACTGAGAGACTCAGCCATTGAATGACTTCTCTGACATGGTATGTGGCAAAGACAAGCCTAGGCCTAGCTCAGGACTTTTTCAATGCCTCATGAACTTCCTGCAAGAATGCTGCTCAAAAGTGATCTCTCTACTTCTTTCTGTTCCACTCTTAAAACAACAGAGATATCATGTGTTTTAATATTTACCTTTTCCATGTATTTTGAACATTCATCCAGTATACTGTTATCAATAGAAGATTAAAATGAACATGTTTTTATCATCCCATTTTATTTATCTTGTCAGCCTCCTCTTCTACAAAGGCTTTTAACCACACTTTTGAAAAAGAAAATCCTACTTAAACATTTTCAATATTTCATGTTTTTGGTCACATAACAAATTATACTCTCTTCCCTCCATTAATGGTATGTGGCCCTGCTTCCTGGCCATCCCACCCTGATTTCTAATTAGTTCATAATCTGATCGTGGTAAAGAATCCACCTGCCAGTGCAGGAGACACAAGAGACGTGGGTTTGACCCCTGGGTGGGGAAGATCCCCTGGAGAAGGAAATGGCAACCGACTCCAACATTCTTGACTGGAAAATTCCCTGGATAGAGCACCTGGTGGGCTGCAGTCCATGGGGCTGTAGAGTTCGGACATGGCTGAGCACAAGCTCTTGATAGTTTATAGTGGGTCCACAGCTCTTTCAGTGTGGTTCATTCTAAGGCAGTTCTAAGAGTCCTCTCCCTCAGAGGCAAAAAACAGCCTGACATTTTCCTTATGAAACTGACAGTGGAATAGGGCAATATAGTACCTGGGTTTGTGTCAGCAGACCAGCTTCCCTTCATGGGAAATCTTCTATTTACCTAAGACTCACAGGAAGGTAAAGCTATTTTTAGAGGCAATTTAGATAAGCAGATACTTAACACCTGATGGGCTTCTGGGGTTTGCCATTCAGATGTAAATTTTGGTTGCTAATTTCTTATGTAAATTATTGGTAGGTTTCTACCCTACTGGGAAGCAGTTGATTGTCTAAAGGGGTAAAGGGCCACCAAATTTTAAGCCTCCAAATACGGCTTTGATTACTTGAGTTTGTGTTTACAGCTGTTTCAGTAAACTTTCCCCTCCCCCACTTAGATTACTCTGTAACCTTCAAGTTGGAGATAATTGGAGAATGCAAATCCTGGTTCTGTGAAGTGAAAACCTTGGCTGTTTTCTTAAGGAAAATGCAGATGAGGTTTACAAAGAAGTGCTCTGTACTAGGACTCCTTTAAAATTAAAATCATTTGCTGCAAGAGTCTCGGTTTTAAGGCAGCATGTCAGTATTACTTTCAGAAAAAACTATTTGGGGGCAAGTGTGTCCAAGAAATTGTTATATTTGTGCCCCATTCCATATCTTTCTTTCCTTGTGTACAGTAATCAGGCTTACACCATCCTTAGGGTATTTTCCCAGATCATCTAGTGGCCTCTGAAAGAAAAATCCTATCTTTTTTTCAAGATTAGTCCAGATGAAATTTAAAATTACCCTAGAGGGGAGTATCAAGGTTTCTCCATTTTATTTGACGTTTTAATTGAGATTTAATGAGGACGAAATGGTTGGATGGCATCACTGACTCAATGGACATGAATTTGAGCAAACTCCAGGAGATGGCAAAGGACAGGGAAGCCTGGCGTGCTGCAGTTCATGGGGTCACAAGAGTTGAACACGACTGAGTGACTGAACAACAATATTTATTATATTCTGACATATTTCAAATAGTGAAGAAATAGAGTTATCTGTTATATCAGATATTTAGATCCTATAAGTCTTGAAATAGAATCACATTTCGTAGATTCTTTAGCTACTTCTTTACAGATGCACAGAGCTTATTTTCAATCTTTTTTTAAAAAGCTAAATTAAATATTTCCCTTTGCATAATATGTATTTTTCTTAATTGGGGGTCCCTGATGATATATTTTGTATATAATTAGCTGATCTGAGTCCCAAGAATGAAGATTTGTAGGAAACAGTCCAGACTCTTGTGAGCATCTTCTCAAAATAACTATGAAGTAAACTGAGGAACTTTTCTTTGATTTTGAAACCTTTTCTGGCTTTGGATTGATTTCTTTCTTCCTGACTCTTTCCCTGGACTCACCCTTGCCTTCATTTCCTCACCTATTTCCTCTTAATTAAATTGCCTATAGTCTTCTGTTGGTGATTAACTGAAAGGCAAAAAGACAAAGTAGGACATTTAAAAAATGAACTTAAAAAAAATTTAAGCATAGTTCATTGACAATGTTGTGTTACTTTCTGCTGTTCAGCAAAGTGATTCAGTTATACATATATACACATTCTTTTTTGTATTCTTTTCCTGATACATTATGATGTATCACAGGATATTGAATATAGTTCCCTCTGTTATACAGTAGGATGTTGTTTATCCATTCTCTACATTCTAGTTTGCACCTGCTAACCCCAACTCCCAACGTTACTCCTCCGCTCCTTGGCAACCACAGATCTGTTCCTTATTAGACTTTATTTTTTTAAAGGGCAGTTTTAGATTTACAGAAAAATTGAGAAAACAGTACAGAGTTTCTGTATATCCCCACAGTTTGCCCTATTGTGAACATATTACATTATTAGTAATTTTAGTGCTTACTGAAGTCCATAGTTTATTTGGGTAGTTTATTTGGGTTCTTTAGTTTCTACCTGATATCTTCTTTCTATTCCAGAACCCATCTGAAAGTGGTCGCTCAGTCATGTCTGACTCTTTGCAACCCCCTGGACCGTAGCCTGCAAGGCTCCTCCATCCATGGGATTCTCCAGGCAAAAAGACTGGAGTAGGGAGCCATTTCTTTCTCCAGGAGATCTTCCCAAGCCAGGGATTGAACCCTGGTCTCCTGTATTACAGGCAGGCTCTTTATTGTTTGAGCTGCCAGGAATATCCAGAACCGGTCTTCAGTATAGTTCAGTCGCTCAGTTGTGTCCCACTCTTGGACCCCATGGACTGCAGCACGCCAGGGGTCCCTGTCCATCACCAACTCCTGGAGTTCACTCAAACTCATGTCCATCGAGTCAGTGATGCCATCCAACCATCTCATCCTCTGTTGTCCCCTTCTCCTCCCTCCCGCCGTCAATCTTTCCCAGCATCAGGGTCTTTTCAAATAAGTTGGTTCTTCACATCAGGTGGCCAAAGTATTGGAGTTTCAGCTTGAGCATCAGTCCTTCCAATGAACATTCAGGACTGATTTCCTGTAGGATGGACTGGTTGGCTCTCCTTGCAGTCCAAGGGACTCTCAAGAGTCTTCTCCAACACCATAGTTCAAAACCATCAATTCCTTGGCACTCAGCTTTCTTTATGGCCAACTCTCACATCCATACATGACTTCTGGAAAAACCATAGCTTTGACTAGACGGACTTTTGTTGGCAAAGTAACGTCTCTGCATTTTAATTTGCTTCTAGGTTGATCAATAAAACTGGTCTGGGGTACTATCAATACATTAGATGTAACTGTTGTGTCTCCTTAGGCTCCTCTTGGCTGTGACAGTTCCTCAGACTTCCTTTGTTTTTGATGATCCTGATAGTTTCAGAGATTATAGATCAGGTGTATTCTAGACCTTCTGTTGGAATTTGATGTTTTTCTCCTGATGAGACTGGGGCTATATATGGGTTTGGTGAAGAACGATCACAGAGATAAAGTGTCATTTTCATCTTACTGTATCAGGGGCACATACTTTCAGATGATTTATGGGTGGTGATGTTGACCTTAATCACCTGGCTGAGATAGTGTTATCCCCATTCCCCATGAGTGGGATCCCATCCCTGCCGCACTCTCCCTCCATACTGTCGAAGAAAGTCCCTACACTCAGCCTACACTTTTTAAGGAATGGGGAGTTAGGCTCCACATCCTTGAGGGCGGAGTAGCTACATAAATTATTTGAAATTCTACTGCATGGAAGTTTGTCTTTTTTCCCTCGTTTATTAATTGACACGGGCTTCCCTTGTAGCTCAGTTGGTAAAGAATCTGCCTGCAGTGCAGGAGACCCAGGTTTGATCCCTGGGTTTGGAAGATCCCCTGGAGAAGGAAATGGCAACCCACTCCAGTATCCTTGCCTGGAAAATCTCATGGACAGAGGGACCTGGAGGGCTGCAGTCCATGGGGTTGCAAGGAGTCGGGCACGACTAAGCAACTAACATAACATAACATTAATTGACACAGTCATTTGTTTATATTCATTCATGAATATTTATTTTATTTGGGGGTTATAATCCAATACTATTTTATTTTCTTGTTTAACTTTTTCCAGTTTTAGCCCTTGGTAGCAATTTCAGTTGGTTCTTGTGCCCCTTTTATATGCTACCATCATTATGAGTTTTTTTTTTTTTTAACACAAAAGAGGAAATTTTCTCTTTTCACTGTAACAAGCAGTTGTTTATTTTTAATTTTTATTCATTATTTTAAAGTTTTGACTGTGCTGAGTCCTTGTTGCTTCATGTGGACTTTATTGTGGTGCACAGGGGCTACTCTCTAGTTGTGGTGCATGGGCTTCTCATTGATGTGACTTCTCTTGTTGTGGATCACGGACTCTAGGGGGCGAGGGCTCAGCGGTTGTGGCTCACAGGCTTCAGTTCAGTTCAGTCACTCAGTCGTGTCCGACTCTTGGCTCACAGGCTTAGCTGCCCCTTGGCATGTGGGATCTTCCCTGACCAGGGATCAAACTGATGTCCCCTGCAATGCAAAGTAGATTCTTAACCACTGGACCACCAAGGAAACCCACAAGCATTTTTTGAAAAAAAAAAAAAAAATTTAAAGGAAGAGGTTTGCTTCCTCCTATGAGAAAATTTTTTCTCCTAGAATCCAGTCATTGTTTAATGATTATAAGTTTTCACCTCTAGGTGTCCTCATATCATAAATGGGAAAACCTTTAAAGGCTAAAGTGCTGAAAGCTGTTAGTGCTTCTTAACTTTGAGTGGACTGTGTAGTTTTCCTTATACCACAGACATCACGTTGAAATCATCTTTCTTCCAGAGCAAATCCTGCTTTCTTCAGATATTTTGCACATGAACTGTGTCTTCTCTACTCTATTTCTGTTTAACTCCAAACTAAAATTGTGCTTTCCCCCCTTTATCTCCCTTTGGCTGCAATGTATTGCTTTGAGAAAGCTCATTAGAAAGGGACACCTTTGTGACTTGCAAAACTGAATTTTGAGGATTCACTAGGGCTTCCCTGGTGGCTCAGACAGTAAAGAAACTGCCTGCAATGTGGGAGACCCCTGGATTGATCCCTGAGTGGGGTGGAAAGGGGAATGGCTACCCACTCCAGTATTCTTACCTGGAGAATTCCTGTGGACAGAAAAGGCTAGTGGGCTACAGTCCGTGGTGTCCGAAAGAGTTGGACACGACTGAGCTACACATTCACTTTCAGTAGGTGTGAGATAGGTGGATGCTGACAGAGCCCATGGCTGGCAGGGACTGCTCTGACAAGTGCCCCCAAGGATTCAGCCTAGAAAGCTAGGTGATGAGACTCAGCAAAGATGGGCAATGAAGAAGCCAGAGGAGAGTGTCCTCCGTCAGACCAGGGAAGGCCTCGTGGTCAGAGTAACCTTTATTCTATGGTCAGAGTGACGTTAACTCTCTAACCTGGAGTCAAGAGACCTGGGTCCCAACTTCTTGAGTTGCTGGGAATTTGACCTTGGACTGTTTTCTTAACCTTTATGGGTCCCAGTTTCCTCATCTACAAACTAGAGATAGGGATAGATTAGTGTTACCCAATCTTTGACTCACAAATCTCCTATAGTAGTATATAATTTTTGGACCCCTTAGGAATTTAAAAACTAATTCTGTCATTGCATGGCATGTGATAAAAAATCAATTTTAAGTAGAAAATACTTATTTTAGATCAATATACTAATTACTCTTTGATATTATTCATGCATGAGAAAAAATTGTCTACATTTTATCCTTTAGTTGCTGTTTAGGGCTTTCCTGATGGCTCAGCAGGTAAAGAATCCGCCTGCAGTGCACAAGACACAGGAGATGTGCGTTCGATTCCTGGGCTGGAAAGATCCCCCTGGAGGAGGAAATGGCATCGTGCTCCACTATCCTTGCCTGGAAAATTCTATGGACAGAGGAGCCTGGTGGGCTATAGTCCATGGGTTTATAAATAGTTGGATATGACTGAGCATGTAGCAATTACTGTTTAATTTACTTTAAACTGGTTGTGTAAGGAAAAGCATATTTTGTTGACAAATTCAAGAATAAAATATTAACCCTTTTTCCGCCAGATGGGGGGAGTGGCAGAGGACGGGAGCTAAGTGTATTTATATGTTTCCCAGCATCAAAAAAAGGCCAGATCCACTTGTATTCCCCAAATTTTGGAACTTTTACGTTTTAGGATTAAAAGTGAAATTTGCTCAGTCATGTCCAACTCTTTGGGACCCCATAGACTGTGGCCTGCCAGGCTCATCTGTCCATGGGATTCTCCAGGCCAGAATACTGGAGTGGGTGGCCATTCCCTTCTTCAGGGGATCTTCCCAACTCAGGGATTGAATCCAGGTCTCCTGCATTGTGGGCAGATTCTTTACCATCTGAGCCACCAGGGAAGCCCAAGCATACTGGAGTGAGCTGTCTATCCCTTTTCCAGCGGATCTTCCTGACCCAGGAATCAAACCAGGGTCTCCTGCATTGCAGGTGGATTCTTTACCAGTTAAGCTACCAGGATGTATTAATTTATTGTTATAATTTTTGCTCCACATGAGGAAAGTGTTTCAGACTGCTCTTTGCAGACTTTGTCTGCAAATAATATGCTGCTGAAAGAAGTAGGCTTTTCTTTCTTACACAATAGCCAAATTGGATTGTTGTCATTGTTTAGTTACCAAGTCTTGTCTGACTCTTTGCAACCCCAGGGACTGTAGCCTGCCGGGCTACTCTGTCCATGGGGTTTCCCAGGCAAGAATACTGAAGTGGGTTGCCATTTCCTTCTCCAGGGGATCTTCTCTACCGAGGGGTTGAACCCTCATCTCCTGCATTGGCAGAGGGATTCTTTACCACTGAGCTACTGGGGAAGCCCCGAGTTGGATTATAATCACTAAAATTTTACCTTAACATTGCTTTTTTTTCCCCTTTGGTGCCCTAGATGCATATTGGTGCATTTTATATAATTTGGTAAGTGAGGATGAGGTTGACTCTAACTTTCATATCTAGCAAAGAGTACCTTAGGCACATTTGTAAAATGACTGTGTCCATCAAACACCATCTATGTTCCCTAAGCTTCCCATTATTAACCACTAGCCTATTATGGGTATATATTAAGCAACATATCAATACATGTGACTGATAATAAAAAGCAATCTTAAAATTTGGGATAATCAAAACCACACATTGATATGGGCTTCAATCAAGTGAGTAATGAGTTCGCTCATCTGATTTCCACTATCCCTACATGTATAGCATAGAATGTCCTTAGAACATTTTGCTTTAAAGGTAGACTATTAGAATAATTATTAGGTTTTAGAAATTGGTAATGTTATCTATTTTAGTTTCATGTATAGTTCTCCAGTATCATGGAGAACCTTTATGAATCCCCAGGACTTTGATAACTCCCCTTTGGGAAATCTTGTATCAGATGACCTTGAGATTCCAGATAGCGCTGATGTTCTAAAAGTCTTCTTGTTCAGTCGCTAAGTCATGTCCGACTCTGACTGCAGCACTCCAGGCTTCCCTGTCCTCCACTATCTCCTGGAATTTGCTCAAATTCATGTTCATTGAGTCAGTGATGCTATCTAATCATCTCGTCCTCTGACACCCCCTTCTCCTTTTGCCTTCAATCTTTCCCAGCATCAGGGTCTTTTCCAATGAGTTGCCTCTTTGCATCAGGTGGACAAAGTATTGGAGCTTTAGCTTCAGCATCAGTTTTTCCAATGAATATTCAGGATTGATTTCCTTTAGGATTGACTGGTTTGATCTCCTTGCTCTCCAAGTGACTCTCAAAAGTCTTCTCCAGCACCACAATTTGAAAGTATCGATTCTTTGACACTCAACTTTCTTTATAATCCAATTCTCACATCCGTACGTGACTATTGGAAAACCATAGCTTTGAGTATACAGACCTTTGTCAGCAAAGTGATGTGTCTGCTTTTTAATAATTTGCAGATTGGTACAGATTGGTACTGACTTGTGTATTTTTCCTAATATGGAGTGACTGTAAGTTCAGAGAGTTTGTAGTACTACTTCTTAGTGACAGAGAAATCTCCTCAAGCAGAAATCTCCTGTTTCCATCAATCAGTAATCGTAAACCTCTCATCACTGAATTATCTACATCCTTTGTGAAGGTGTTTATGTTTTGCCCTTTGGAGAAAGTTGTAATAATGGTGCTACCTACTAGGGATAGATTTGCTGTCTATACATGAATTAATAATTCCTTTGATTAAGAAATTTACTGCTCCTTTTAGGAGTTTTTTTTGGCTGCACAGCATGTGGGATCCTAGTTCCCCCACCAGGGACTGAACCAGTGCCTTCAGCAACAAAAACACAGTGTTCTAATTTAACCTGACTTCCAGGAAGTCTCTATTTTTAGCCTCCTAGGGTTAGGATTTTAGAATTTGGTAAAGACATTTGTGTTAACCCCTCGTGGTTTTGACTCTGGAGTATAACTATTCTTAGTGCTTTTTTTTTTTTTCCCAAGTTGACTAATACGTTTTATGCCTGTTTTTATATAGCAAACTTTCCATGTCTCACATCTCTGGACATTATGGGACTCATTATGTAAGCTTGGACAAACACTCTCACCTCTCTGAGCCTCAATTTCTCCATGTATGAAAGGGATATAATCATACCTAGCTAGAATTGTTGAGAGGATTAAATAAGAAAGTCTCTGAAGTGCTTAACACTCCACCTGGCTTATGTTAAGTGCTCCATAAATTTTAACTGCCTTTCATATCATATCATCAACTTCCAACTTTCAAACCTGAGAGTTTTGTCCCTTAATGGAGGTGGAGACAGCAGATTCTTTAAAGGGTTCAATGCATCTATAGGCAAAAAAAAAAGTTTGTAATCTGAATAAATAATATGACCCATATATAAATGACTATTCAAATAAATACAAATGATATTGTGAGTAATAAAATACAAATTCATTCAAATTGTTAAAGAAGTCAAAATAACATTTGATATTATTTTTTTCAAATTGTGAACACTGGAAGTTACATTTGAGTTTTTAGTTTTAAAAGAGGATCTACAAGCTTGGAATAGTTGAACCCCATTGTCTTTTTCATTCTAGCCTTTGATTTCCTGGCTTTTTTCTAATTTTATCCTGTCTGCTTTTAATGATTCAAACCATACAGTAGATTCCTATGCAGCATAGCTTCATACCATATTTGGTTGTTTTTTTAAATTTATTTCTCATATACTCACTGCTGCTGCTGCTGCTAAGTCACTTCAGTCGTGTCCGACTCTGTGTGACCCCATAGATGGCAGCCCACCAGGCTCCCCCATCCCTGGGATTCTCCAGGCAAGAACACTGGAGTGGGTTTCTATTTCCTTCTCCAACATATACTCCCTGATGGCATTTTTTTGTTGGCATTTGGCTGACATCATACTATGCATTGATTCTCGGAGAGCCTGGCATGGTGCTGGCCCACTATGTTTTGGGCGATAATGGTGCTCTCCCCAGGGTTGTGTGTGGGAATTAGCCATCCATCCTCCATTGTCCAGTTTTCTGTCAGGTGCCCAACTATGGCTAGAAAAGTGGGATGTTCCAGTGGCCCAGCTTGGACCAGGTGCCAGCTCCAGCTCAGGCTGGAATATCACAGCTGTCCAGGGGGATCCCATAACTAGAGCGTCGGGAGGATCATTTCCCAGAAGATGTGGAGATTGGTGCTTTGTAGCAGAGCATAGCTGTCCTCTGTTATATTGTCTTGTAATTGCCAGTTCCTTATACATCCTTGCAGTTGACTACAAGTGGGTTCTTAGAGGATGACACATTCTGTTCAGCTCCATCCCCAGGCCAAAGACAGCACTTGTTGAAAATCATTTTATTTTAATTTTATTTCTTTATTTTCGTCTGTGCTGTGTCTTTGTTGCTATGTGCAGGCTTTCTCTAGGTGCGCAAGAGGGGGCTGCTCTTCCTTATATTGGGCAGGCTTCTCATTGCAATGGTGTCTCTCGTGGAGAGCAGACTCTAGATGCATGGGCTTCAGTAGTTGTAGCTCATGGGCTCAGTAGTTGTGGTGCGTGGGCTTAGTTGTTCTGTGGCATGTGGAATCTTGCCAGACCAGGGATTGAAGCCACATCCCCTGCATTGGCAGGCAGATTCCTAACCACTGGACCACCAGGGAAATCTGCAAATCATTTTTATTAAATGATGAACTGATGAATTAAGGTAATAATTTATGGTTACAAAGCAGTTATGTAAGGTTTTGTCGTTTCCTATGATGTCTCATCTAGTGAAAATGACCTAAACAGTTCGGAGTTATGGTTCTGATCCATTCATTTATGATTCACTAAACTCTGAGCTTCAGTCTCTTCCTCTGTGAAACAGAAAACATTTGTTCTATGATCAATCTAACTTAGAGAAGTGAATTTGCATTGAAATTAAGAATACTGTATTATAGTCACATAAAATTACGTATGTCAGTTTCCTATATATTTATCATTTCCTTATTTGTGGATCAGAAAATATAAAGTCATCAGTGTTGGCTAAAATAGTTGAAAATATCTCCTTTTAGTAAGTTTTTGGGCTTCCCTGATGGCTCAGTGAGTAAAGCATCTGCCTGCAATGCAGGAGACACGGGTTCGATCCCTGGAACGGAAAGATCCCCTGGAGGAGGGAATGGCAACCCACTCCAGTAATCTTTCCTGGGAAATCCCATGAACAGAGGAACCTGGCGGGCTACAGACCATGGGGTTGAAAAGATCTGGACCCTGAAGCAACTGAGAATGAGCATCTTTTTAGCTCTGCTCAGAAGAGCACATGTGTAGATGTGTGTTTGAGACTTCCCTGGTGGCTCAGCGGCTTCCTACAATGCTGGAGACCAGGGTTCAATCCCTGGGTTCAATCCTGGAGAAGGAAATGGCAACCCACTCCAGTATCCTTGCCTGGAAAATACCATGGATGGAGGAGCCTGGTAGGCTAGTCCATAGGGTCACAAAGAGTCGGACATGACTGAGAGACTTCATTTTCTTTCACTTTGCATATGAACTTTAAATTTAGTCCTTCATAGTGATTCCCACAGGCAATTCTACTCTCCAGATGGGTGATGCAGAGTTATAACCTCTCTAAACATTCCACTGTGTCCTTTTTCTTTTTCTTTTTTTTATTGGTTTCTAGGTTTTTGTCAAGCAGGAAAAGATTTGCGTTTGGTATCTCTGTGTATGGAACAGATTGACATCCCAGCAGGATTCCTCCTGGTGGGGGCCAAGTCTCCCAACCTTCCTGAACACATCCTAGTATGTGCTGTAGACAAGCGATTCCTACCAGATGATCATGGGAAAAATGCACTTTTAGGTGAGTATTTCATACCTGCCAAGTTCCTTCTGAGATAAAGGAATTAAAATACAAGTTTATTTAAAATTATCACAGAATTTTAAAAAATCACAGAATTAGCTGCGGATTATATAGTTTAGTTTAAGTAAGAAACATTTTTTCATTTAGTTGTTGTTGAGTCGCTCAGTTGTGTCCAACTCTTTGCAACCTCATGGACTACAGTGTGCTGAGCTTCCCTGTCCTTGACCATCTCCTGGAGTTTGCTCAAACTCATGTCCATTAAATCAGTGATGCCATCCAACCATCTCATACTCTTCTCCTGCCTTCAATCTTTCCCAGTATCAGGGTCTTTTCTAATGAGCTGGCTCTTCGCATCAGATGGCCAAAGTATGGGAGCTTCAGTTTGAGCATCAATCTTTCCAGTGAATATTCAGGGTAGATTTCCATTCAGATTGACTGGTTGGATCTCCTTGCAGTCCAAGGGACTCTCAAGAGTATTCTCCAGCACCACAGTTCAAAAGCATCATTTCTTCGGTGATCAGCCTTCTTTATGGTCCAAATTTCACATCTGTACATGACTACTGGAAAAACTACAGCTTTGACTGTATGGACCTTTGTTGGCAAAGCAATGTCTCTACTTTTTAATATGCTGTCATTTAGTAACTTCTCACAAGTTAACTTTTACTTTTTTATTAACTCTCAAAATTTGCTTCTTAATGAAGAGATTTTTAAAACCAGGCATTAAAGAATGCCATGCAATTTATCAAAAATAATTATTTTGTGAAATAAAATAGGATTCACTCTCTTTAGAGTCATTGATCTGGACCTGATATAAAATCAACTCTCAATTATTCAACTGTGGATTATCCACTTTGTAAGTTATTGATACCTATTCTGTACCATACATTATTTCTAATTATACTTTATTGATGTGGTTCCCATTTTATATTTAACATTAGTTCAACCAAGATGCTGTCTCTTATACACATCTGCGAGGGCTCAGCGGTTGTGGCTCACAGGCTTCAGTTCAGTTCAGTCACTCAGTCGTGTCCGACTCTTGGCTCACAGGCTTAGCTGCCCCTTGGCATGTGGGATCTTCCCTGACCAGGGATCAAACTGATGTCCCCTGCAATGCAAAGTAGATTCTTAACCACTGGACCACCAAGGAATTCAACCAAGATGTATAGGAATATATCTATGATGTAAGATGTGTAACTTTTATCTCAGAATTTTTTTACTTTCTAGTGTTACTTTAAATCTGGCTCTTTTTTCACAACATAGCTTCTCTACATCATGGAAAATAACAAAAGTGGATTTACTTTTTAATTATTATTTTTAAAGTTGAAGTATAGTTCATTTTCAATATTATATTAGTTTCAAATGAATGGCATGAAGTATCATTGATTCAAGTGATTCAGTATTTTTACAGATTGTACTTCATTAAAAATTATTACAGGATAATGGGTATAATTCCCTGTGCTGAAATATATATCCATGTTGCTTACCTATTTTATATTAGCGGTTTGTATCTGTTAATCCCTTATACCTATCATGCCCCCTCCTTCCCTTTATCCACTGATAAGCACTAGTTTTCTATACCTGTGAGTCTTTTTGTTTTGCTGTATCCTTCATTTGCATTATTTTTGGGCTCACAGATAAGTGACATCATACAGTTTTTTAATTCTCTCTGACCTATTTCACTAAGCATAATACCCTCTAAGGTCATCGATGTTGTTAAAGATGGCAGAATTTCATTCTTTTTTATGACTGAGTAATCTTCCATTGTGTGTGCATGTGTCTGTGTGTATACACGTGTGTATGTATACATATATATTAAGGCCACTACATACAAACCTTCAAGTCACAGGCTTTCAAAGATGTGAATATATATTTGCATGTCCAGTCATGTAAGGTGTGAGTGAAATTGCAGCTTGCCCTCCATCTCCTATTGCTGACAGTCCTTCAGCTCTGCCATCTCCCACCTCTTCTCCCTCCTCTAGTCAGTAACTCTTCTTGCCTGTTCACTGGATGCCAGCCCTTGTATGCCAGCAATACATGCAGTATTATATATAATACAGTGCAATAGTACAGTATCAATATAGTACTATTGCACTTTTCCAAGATACTGTACCATAGGATTAAAAATGTTTTATTTATTTTTTGTTTGTCTTTCATGTATTATTTGTGTGAAAAGTATTATAAACCTATTGCAGTATAGTACCAACTAACTGCAGTATAGTACTAACTAACTAACACAGTTGGGTACCTAGGCTAATTAGTGTTAGTTGGGTACCTAGGCTAATTCTGTTGAGCTTTTGAATAAGTTGGACTTATGAATACACTCTTGGAATGGAACTCGTTTGTATGTTATATATATATCACATATATATATATATCCACAGGATATATATATATATGATGTATTATGTATACATATATATATACATACCACATATTCTTTATCCATTTGTCTGTTGATGGATACTTATGTTGCTTCCATATCTTGGCTATTGTAAACAAGGTTGCTATGAACTTGGAGGTGCATGTATCTTTCAATTTAGTGTTTTAATTCTTTGGCTTTATACCTAGCACTGAAGTTACTGGATTATATAGTAGTTCTAGTTTAAGTTTTTAAAGGAACCTCTATTACTCTTTCCCATAATGACTGCACCAGTTTACTTTTCCACCAAAAGTGTACAAGGGTTTCCTTCTCTTCACATGCTTTCCAGCATTTGTTATTTGTAGACTTTCTGATGATAGCTATTCTAACAGGTGTGAAATGATATCATTGTTGTCTTGATTTGCATTTCTCTAATAACCATCAGTGATGAGCATCTCTTCCTGTGCCTATTAGCCATCTGTATGTGTTCTTTGCAAAAACCTTTATTCATGTTTTCTGCCCACTTTTTGATTGAGTGGTTTGTTTTTTTGATACTGAGTTGTAGAGCTGTTTGTGTATTTTGGATACTAACCCGTTTGTGGTGATATCATTTGCAAATATTTTCTCCCATTCCATAGGCTGTCTTTTCATTTTGTGTATGGTTTCCTTTGCTGTGCGAAGTCTGGGAGTACATAGATCGGTATCTTGAGTCAGAAAGTGATCCTGCACATGCTTTGTAAAGTTTCCTTAAACTACAGTTCAAAGCCTGCTCTTGATTCTTAGAAAAAGAAGTGATAATTTTCATTTTCATGGGCTTTAATTTTTTTAAATATCCATTTTTTTCTTTTAGTGAAATTGAGCAGATGGTTTAATATAGACACCTAATGGTAAAGTTTGTTCAGTTCAGTCGCTCAGTCGTGTCCAACTCTGCGACCCCATGAACTGCAGCACTCCAGGCCTCCCTGTCCATCACCAACTCCTGGAGTCCACCCAAACTCATGTCCATCGAGTCGGTGATGCCATCCAACCATCTTATCCTCTGTCATCCCCTTCTCCTGCTGCCCCCAGTCCCTCCCAGAATCAGAGTCTTTTCCAATGAGTCAACTCTTTGCATGAGGTGGCCAAAGTACTGGAGTTTCAGCTTTAGCATCATTCCTTCCAAAGAAATCCCAGGGCTGATCTCCTTCAGAATGGACTGGTTGGATCTCCTTGCAGTCCAAGGGACTCTCAAGCGTCTTCTCCAACATCACAGTTCAAAAGCATCAATTCTTCGGCAATCAGCCTTCTTCACAGTCCAACTCTCACACCCATACATGACCACAGGAAAAACCATAGCCTTGACTAGACGGACCTTAGTCGGCAAAGTAATGTCTCTGCTTTTGAATATACTGTCTAGGTTGGACATAACTTTTCTTCCAAGGAGTAAGCTTCTTTTAATTCCATGGCTGCAGTCACCATCAGCAGTGATTTTGGAGCCCAAAAAAATAAAGTCTGACACTGTTTCCACTGTTTCCCCATCTATTTCCCATGAAGTGATGGGACCAGATGCCATGATCTTTGTTTTCTGAATGTTGAGCCTTAAGCCAACTTTTTCGCTCTCCTCTTTCACTTTCATCAAGAGGCTTTTGAGTTCCTCTTCCCTTTCTGCCATAAGGGTGGTGTCATCTGCATATCTGAGGTTATTGATATTTCTTCCGGCAATCTTGATTCCAGCTTGTGCTTCTTCCAGTCCAGCGTTTCTCATGATATACTCTGCTTCTTACTCTTTTATATTGCTAATTCTCATCATTAGTAGGAAGTTTCTCTTCTTTGAAGATTATCCAGATCCATTGCTTTTCTTCCTCCTTACACTCTTTTGCTTTTCAGGAAACAGGTAGAGGAAAAGAGGTAAACTCTAATCCCAGTAATTTTTTAATTCTAATTCTCACATTGATCTTTTATGAACTACTTGGCTTGGACCTTTGAGATAAGCCTCATTTTTGACACTGTTTTTATTTCAGCTGAAGATTCTTATATTTATTGTGTTTTGAGTGTGTTGCATCTGCCTCATTGGTCAGCCAATTTTCCATCAAGGAATAATGATTCACATCAGAAAGTAGGGTCCATGGAGGCCGTGGTTTTGTCTTCCTTGTTCAATGCTAAAACCTGGTACCCAAGATAGTGCCAGCACATAGCAGCGTACAGATATTTGTTGGATGGATGGATGGACAGGTAGATAGATGCATGGATTAGTGGATGGATACATGGCTACATGAATGGATGAATGGTTAGATGGATGGTTGACTTTAGGAATTTGGTGGATGAGGCAACCGTTGGCATCTTTATTCTTTTTGTCTACAACTACAAGGTATTAGACAAATAGCTAAATGCTCTCGAATGCAATCCATCTCTGAATAAGTTTTAAATAATTTATGAAATTATGTTAATATTTATATCTCTATAAGTGATGGTAATAAACTAATTATGTAGAATTACTAATATTATGTAACAGACGGGAGGTTGCAACTATCTTTCATTCACCGTTGGTTTTCCAGTGTTTAGCACAATGCCTGGCATACAGGTAGGTGCTCAAATAATCATTGAATAAATAATAATAAGTTGGACTGCCCATTTCTAAGTGTTCTGAATTGATTGTCAGCATTCTGAGATTGGGACATTAGTCTGTCTTGAATCCCGTGGTCCTTCTCTTCTCTTCTTTTATCAGTCAGTTCATTTGCTCAGTTATGTCCGACTCTTCGTGACCCCATGGACTGCAGCACGCCAGGCCTCCTTGTCCATCACCAACTCCCGGAGTTTACTCAAACTTATGTCCATTAAGTCAGTGATGCCATCCAACTATCTCATCCTCTGTCATCCCCTTCTCCCACCTTCAACCTTTCCCAGCATCAGGATCTTTTCAAATGAGTCAGTTCTTCGCATCAGGTGGTCAAAGTGTTGCAGTTTCAGCTTCAATATCCATCCTTCCAATGAACACGCAGAACTGATCTCCTTTAGGATGGACTGGTTGGATCTCCTTGAATAGAGAGGAAACTTGTGCCAAAAAGTACAACTGGATCTCATAGAAACCAGGACGTGAACAATGCCCTGAGTTTATACATCTCTGTTTGTATTCTCCTATCTGGAGACAGCTCCTCTTCATGATTCCAGTTTGCTCTCTCCCACACCCCAGCTGGCATAGCCCTGACTTGGGTTCAGATTTTACACAACTTTACATATTCAGGGTCTGGTATCATCTGACTGATTCTTTTTGTATTTATTTCAAAATTCCAGGAGAGAGACTGACTGTCCAAGATGGGGTCAGATAATGGTCCACAGTCTAATCAGCTGTGGCTGTGGAGTCAAGTCCACATGGCGGGTAGGATGGAGAACCAGGGCCAGTAGGTTAAGAAGGAAATATGGGGCTTCCCTGGTGGCTCAGTGGTAAAGAATCCACCTGCTGGTGCAGGAGACACGGGTTCCATCCCTGAGCCGGGAGGATCCCACGTGCTGTGGAGCGGCTAAGCCTGTGTGCTACCCTATTGAGCCTGTGCTCTAGAGCCCAGGAGCCACGACTGCTGAAGCCTGTGTGCCCAGAGCCCGTGCTCCACGACAAGGGAAACCACTGCCGTGAGGAGCCTGTGCACCACAGCTAGAGGGCAGCCCCTGCTCGCCGCAGGTGGAGAAAACCTGTGCAGCAACAGCGACCCAGCGCAGCCAAAACCCAATAAAATATTTAAAAAAAGAAGGGAATTTGTAAGGAGGAAATAAGATATCTCTAGGTCCAATATTTTTCATATTTTTGTGTCAGCTGTATAAATTCTATCCTATGATATTATCCATTCTATTCCCTTAATCATCACCCCTTTAGAGCATTTTAAAATTATTTCATCTTTCACTGTTATAATTGCTAAATTTTTTGCACCTATTTATTTTTCCTTTGAATTATTTCCTTGAAATTAGGAAGTTAACAGGCCAAAGAGTGAGTGTTTCTATCCTTTCTGAATATAAAATTTAAGTATTATAACGACATGCAAGGCCACCAGTACCTGTTTTTCTTCATTTCAGGGTTTTCTGGAAACTGTATCGGCTGTGGAGAAAGAGGATTTCGGTATTTCACGGAATTTTCCAACCACATAAACTTGAAGCTCACGACCCAGCCAAAGAAGCAGAAGCACTTAAAGTACTACCTAGTCAGAAGCTCCCAGGGTGTACTGTCGAAGGGACCTCTTATCTGCTGGAAAGGTAGCGTCAGTTTCCGGGGGTGGGAAGGGAATGTGAGTGTTAGGATATTGACAAGTGACCTGTGACCCACACGGGGTTCAGAATCCAGGTGTGCAATAGATAAATACCTCCAGTTCAGAAGACTATGCCAAAATATAAAGCCCCTGGCAGGTTATTTGACTAGCTTCATTGTTGGTTTTTTTTTTTTTTTGGCTGCTTCACGTAGCCTGTGGGATCTTAGTTCCCTAATCAGGGAAGGAACCCGCTCTCTGTGCAGTGGAAGCAGATCCTTAACCACTGAAGCGCCAGGGAAGTCCCTTGACTTGCTGCTTTTCATTTTTAATAGAAACTATTTAAATTTCTCATTGTATTTATCTCTTAGAGGTGTGGAATACATCTCTCTGGGGGCAGGGAATGGCCTCTTCCTAGCTCTTCTGGCATTTAGTGTGCATGCCTGCTCAGTCGCTCCAGTCATGTCCGACTCATTGCAGCCCCACGGACTGCAGCACGGCAGGCTTTCCTGTCCTCCACTATCTCCCAGAGTTTGCTCAAATCCATGTCTATTGAGTCGGTGATGCTATCTAACCATCTCATTTCTGGCGCCCTCTTTTCCTTTTGGCTTCAGTCTTTCCCAGCACCAGGGTCTTTTCCAGTGAGTCAGCTCTTTGCATCAGGTGGCCAACGTATTGGAGCTTCAGCTTCAGCATCAGTCCTTCCAATGAATATTTAGGGCTGATTTCTTTTAGAATTGATCGGCTTGATCTCCTTACTGTCCAAGGGACTCTCAAGAGTCTTCTCCAACACCACAGTTTAACAGCATCAGTTCTTGGGCACTCAGCTTTCTTTATAGTCCAACTCTCACATCCATACATGACTAAAACCATAACTTTGACTATACGAACCTTTGTCGGCAAAGTGACGACACTTGGTGTTGATACAAAGTGATGACTATTATGGTTGCACAAAGTATCTTTAAGTTCTTATTTAGTGCTCAGTGACAATTCATCTTTCTGGTAAAGAAGTACCTTTTTGAAATAGTTCGTGACACAATGATCCTGGGTGACTTCTGGAACCTCACACTTATAGCCATTGCTATTTTGGAATTGTATTTATGTATATAATGTCAAATACATATTTGTATACAATATACCTAACATGGAGATATCCTTTTCGGCCAAAATACAGTAGCTCTTCAAGGAAGCTCACAGCATAGAAGATTGCAGAAAACTGCATCTACCTTTTGCATGTCTCCAATAAACTTGGAAGCTCTCTAAAGAACCCATTATAATTAACTTTGTCATTTACAACCATTTAGATTCCTTTTTCACCTTTAAATACTAGTACGGTACAACATATAGTATAAATTGTTTGGAATTTACAATCACACAAGTTGTCACAATATTTGCTATCTACCTGAATCAGTGCAAAGTATTATTAAAATACTACACCAAAGCCCAATTAATATTGGCTCATTTAAAATGAAGTTTAGTGTTGCACGATCAGTAATCACTTTGAATAATATCTGCCAGTTTCTTTTAGTAAGAACTGAGAATAGTAAGAATTTGAGAATTTCTCATTTTTCTCCTCTGCTTACAAATTTTTCTTTGCTTCTGTTTCTGAACATAAATTAAGGTTGAAGGGAGTCTAGGAGGCTCCAAATCTAGGTTACTATTCTGCACTGAAATCAGTCCCAGATAGGAGACTAACTGGTGCTTGAAAGCTCACTGAGTTTTTATAAATTATTGATAATTTAACCTCAGTCTTACCCATAAAACTAGCATGACTATATTGGTTATGAGTAATTTTTCTCCTGGGAACTAGTCTGTGCATAACAAAAGTCAAACTGTTCTAGGGAACAAAATCATCTCTTTCTTTTCCAAACATGGCCCTAGGAAGACAAATTATGTCACCAGCTTGGACGTTCTGTTGGAGTCAGGACTGGGGAAAGGGGATCTCTTAAAGAAAGCGGCTGCCCCTTGAGGAGCAGGGGTTTATTTTAGAGATTTTGTGGATTGTGGCTCCATCACTTGTTTTAACAGAATATTGTTCTCCATGATTCTTATTCCTTCCTAGAATGTAGAAGCCGACAATCCTCTACCACTTGCCACTCCATTAAACCAAACTCTTCAGCGTCATCAATTGCGACCCCAGAGAACGGCACAACAAATGGATACAAATCAGGCTTCATCCAGACAGGTAACGGGTTATGTTCTTTCGCAGTTTCAAGCAGCAGATGTATATTTATTGAGGCATTTTAAACTTACAGTTGGCTGATTTGAACAGAGATTTTTTTTCTTTAAATAGAGGTATTACTTGAGTTACTATTCGAATTAGAACTCAGCATTGAGATGGGTCAGTCTGTGGGTGACCAGGACCCCAAATCCCAAATAGCACTGCCAATGCCAGGCAAGGCCAGGAGACAGGAACTGACAGTTGCCAGAGAATTTAGCTCACGCTTAGGACCTGTGTCTAGAGGAGTCTGACAGGAGGTAGTGAGTAGAAATACAGCCATGAGAGAAGTTTGCGTCATAGCTATGAGGTGGCATTTATTGAGGACATTCTTATGAAGACTGGGGTGCTACGGTAAGGCTCTAACTAGGCTTGCTGAACATTATATTGAGTATTACAAACCAACCTGGATACAAACTAAAATCCCAAAGCAGGACTGAAGATCACAATGGAAGAATCTAGGATCTAGTTTCAGGTAGTACAAGATTGCAGCTTGGTTACAAATAACCAGATAAAATCTTAGTACCTGAAGCCACGTTACAGTATCAGAGCAGGGTCAACAGAATGGCTGATCTGATAACTGATCTAAAACTTCTGAGAATTCCTCTAGTGTGAAGGCCTGCACTCAGGTCAGGATAATACTCCAGGGGGACTTAATGTTTCTAGGTGGCCGAAGGGCTGGAGGGCTGTAACTGAAGAGATCCCTGAAGATAGTATTTGAGAAAAATTTTCAGAACCAGCCTAGGTTGTATCTTAGGCAAGAAAAAAAGTATTTCAAAAGTATGAGTGAATTTTTTTTTCAGTTCACTTGTATTTTGGAAAGTATTATTTTACCCACAAACCTCATAGCATATGTGTTTTGCCAGAGTTCACTCAACCACAACAAATTGGAAAAAAGGCTGTCTTTCTTCACTGTACTACTTAGCATTTCTCTTCCAAATGTATATGAAATTTTGATGAGCTGGTAAATGGTTTCCACTTATTTTCAAGATGGAAGTGATTATTAGAATATATTAGTAACAACGGCAGTGATAATGAAGATGACTTTATTTGGGGACATTTTTTGCTATGTATCTGGACTCAGCAAAAACCATTTCATCCTGGATTTTAAGTCTAGCCTTTAAACTGTCCAAGAGATTTATATAGAGGCTGTCATTTAAGAGAGAAGAGAATATTCTAAATTCTCATTTACAATAAATGAGAGAACATCATGTCATTAGATATTCAAGTAAGAAAAGAGTTGGCATTTGGCTCTTGGCACTGAAATATTAGCTTTCGTTACAACGATGTCTCCTCCTACAATTTTAGTCATTTGATTCTGAAGTATATTTTCTGCCATTAGAACTTGGGTCTAGTGGGAGGGGGATTCAGGATTGGGATCTCATATACACCCATGGTGGATTCATGTCAATGTTTGGCAAAACCAATACGGTATTGTAAAGTAAAATAAAGTAAAAATTTAATAAATAAATAAATAAATAAATGAAATAAAAAATAAAACACAGAAACATATCAGTGGGGAAAAAAAAAAAAAAGAACTTGGGTCTAATGAAATGCAATTTTAAAGCTGCAGCATTAGTAGTGAATACTTACTTCATTCCAACAGAAACTTACCGTGTGTTTATTATATTCCCAGACCCTTGTCAGATGCTATAAGGCAGGGTTCCAGTACTTGATTGTTGGCTCCAATGATTTAAAAATCACTCAAATAAGGGATAAAAGCAATAAAATATGTTACCTTTCATAAGGGAGAGGTTCAGTTCAGTTCAGTCGCTCAGTCGTGTCCGACTCTTTGCGACCCCATGAATCGCAGCACGCCAGGCCTCCCTGTCCATCACCAACTCCCGGAGTTCACTCAGACTCACGTCCATCAAGTCAGTGATGCCATCCAGCCATCTCATCCTCAGTTGTCCCCTTCTCCTCCTGCCCCCAATCCCTCCCAGCATCAGAGTCTTTTCCAATGAGTCAACTCTTCGCATGAGGTGGCCAAAGTACTGGAGTTTCAGCTTTAGCATCTTTTCTTCCAAAGAAATCCCAGGGCTGATCTTCAGAATGGACTGGTTGGATCTCCTTGCAGTCCAAGGGACTCTCAAGAGTCTTCTCCAACGCCACAGTTCAAAAGCATCAATTCTTTGGCACTCAGCCAAGGGAGAAGTGAATATATATATAAATAACTAGTCATACCTGAAAATAATGAAAAGATACTGAAATGTTAATAATAAATAGTGAAATGTTAATTAGCATTTTAATTATGCAGAAATATATTTTGAAAATGAAAATTGCTCCAAATGGAGGAATTCAAGATTCAGGCTTTATTTAGCAAAGGCTCCTTCAGTTGCCACAACTGACTTACAGTGAACACAAGTGACCAAGTGCTATGTCAATATTCTTGTGTATCCCTTGTTGAGAGGAGAATGGTAATTTGACCATGAAATTAGCTATTAATTTTAGGTGCAATCCAGAGAATTTAATAGAAGATGGTGCCTTTAAGAGTAAAACTTTGTGTCTAAAACTTTCTTCTTGACAAATAATGTTTATGGAGTCTTCAACAATAATTTTTTTTTAGGTATTTTGAAAGTAATAGATTGTAAGAATTTTACACCAGCCTATATTATCATTTCAAACATTAAGCGAATGCAGCATCTCCTTAGCTGATAGAGATTTACCCTCCTGTAGGAGATTGTCTTCTTAATCTGCAATCAATGACTGCCTGTAATCAGCATTTCTTAGCCAGAAATGTAAGCATATATTTTAGCAAAATATTTGCTAAAGCACACAAATAAGGAAAGTATTTGAAGATAGGATTAATTTACTATTTACACAGCTTTGTCTTTCATTCCAACTGCTGAGCTCTGGACATTCTGTTCTGGCTGGCTTGGTGCTTTATCTTTTGCATATTTTCTTTCAACATATTTGTGTCATTGATAATTCAAATTTTAGCCAACAATCCTGGTAAAATATTTTATGGTTTTGACTGAAGGTGGCTACATAGTTACTACCTATATTGTACACACTGCACACACACACACACACACACGTATGTGTTTTGTGTTTAATAAGGACAGGAATTCAAGAATAAGATCCTGGAAGCTGTGTGGTGCAGCCAGAAATAAAGAGGGAGAGAAAAAAAGAACAGATAAAAAAAATCTTTGCCTAACACAAAATTTTCCATATTTTTTCCTAAAAGTTTTATTGTTTTATCTCTTACATTAGTCATTTTGAGTTAATTTTTGTGTGTCATGTGAGTTGAGCATCTAAGTTCACCTGTTCACATATGGATATACAATTGCTCCAGCATCACCAGTTAAACAGATTGTCTTTTTGTCAGTGAATTTCACTTATCAATAATCAATTGATTATAAATAAAAGGATTTATTTCTGGGCAAATTGATAAAATAGACCTCCTCAAAATTCAAAGCTTTTACACTTCAAAAGACAATATTAAAGAAATGAAAAGATAAGTGATAAACTAGAAAAAGATACTTGCAAAACACATATTTAATAAAGGATTTGTATCCAGAATTTATGAAGAACTCTTACAACTCAGTAACAAGATTACAGTCCAGTCAAAACATGGGGAAAAGATTTGGAACAGACATTTCTTCAGAGAACATATACAAATAGCTAATAATCACATGAAAAGATGCTCAGCATCATTAGTCATTAGGGAAATACAAATCAAAACTGTAATGAGACATTAATATTAATATTGCCCCCATCTACCCAGGAGAAATAAGGACATGTTCTTGCAAAAACTTGCACACAAATGTTCATAAGCAGCATTGTTCATTCAGTCGAAAACTGGAGATAAGCTAAATGTCAATCAACTGATGAATGAATAGACAACATTGTGTATCCGTAAAATAGAATATCATTCAGCAATAATAAAGAGCAAGCTACTGATACCTGCTGTCCTATATCAGGAATGAACTTCAAAAACACTGTGCTAAGTGCAACAAACTAGTCAAAAGAAACCATGTATTATATGGTTTCATTTATATGAAATGTTCAGAAAAGGCAAATTACTAGAGATAGGAAATAGATTTGTGGTTGCCTGGGGCAAGGAGGGGATGAAAATTAACTGAAAGTGGGCATGAGGTTTCCTGTTGGGGATGGAAATGTTCTAAAACTGGTTTATGGTAATGGTGGCACCACTTGGTCAAGTTACTAGAAATCACTGAACTGTCCACTTGAATTGAGTAAACTTTATGATAGTTAAGATATCCTTCAGTAAAGCTGGGGAGGGGAAATTAAAAAGCTGCTCTAAAGACAAAGGTGAAATCATTTGGAGTGGCAACATTTCTCCCTTGGTTGAGTCCAGTCTAATTTACTGAGTGTTTTCTAAAGAATGAGCCCTGTTTTTGACCAGACAGTGAACTGCACAGGGCTTGGAGTCCGAGTCCTGGTGTTCAAATACTGTCCCTGACGTTTATTGGTTAAGGCTTGGGAGATGCCACTCCGTTGTGTCTGGATTTTCTCATTTGTAAAACTGAAAATAATAATACCTATTTTGCAACTAAGGATTAACTCAGCCTTGCTATTATACTTGTACTTGTGAGCCAAAACCACAATAACCACGATGGTGTGATCACTCACCACGAGCCAGACATCCTTGAATGTGAAGTCAAGTGGGCCTTAGGAAGCATCACTATGAACAAAGCTAGTGGAGGCGATGGAATTCCAGGTGAGCTATTTCAAATCTTAAAAGATGATGCTGTGAAAGTGCTGTACTCAATGTCAGCAAATCTGGAAAACTCAGCAGTGGCCACAGGATTGGAAAAGGGAAGTTTTCATTCCAACCCCAAAGAAAGGCAATGCCAGAGAATGTTCAAACTACTACACAATTGGACTCATCTCACACACTAGCAAAGTAATGCTCAAAATTCTCCAAGCCAGGCTTCCACAGTATGTGAACCATGAACTTCCAGATGTTCAAGCTGGATTTAGAAAAGGCAGAGGAACCAGAGATCAAATTGCCAACATCTGCTGGATCCTTGAAAAAGCAAGAGAATTTCAGAAAAACATCTACTTTTGCTTTATTGACTATGCTAAAGCCTTTGACTGTGTGGATCACAACAAACTGTGGATAATTCTGAAAGAGATGGGAATACCAGACCACCTGACCTGCCTCCTGAAAAATCCGTATGCACATCAAGAAATAACAGTTAGAACTGGACAGGAAACTACAGATTGGTTCCAAATCAGGAAAGGAGTACGTCAAGGCTGTATATTGTCACCCTGCTTATTTAACTTATATGCGAAGTACATCATGTGAAATGCCAGGCTGGATGAAGTACAAGCTGGAATCAAGATTGCCAGGAGAAATATCAATAACCTCAGATACACAGATGACACCATCCTTATGGCAGAAAGCGAAGAAGAACTAGAGTCTCTTGATGAAAGGAGAGTGGAAAAGTTGGCTTAAAGCTCAACATTCAGAAAACTAAGATCATGGCATCCAGTCCCATCATTTCATGGCAAATAGATGGGGAAACAATGGAAAGAGTGAGAGACTTTATTTGGGGGGGCTCCCAAATCACTGTAGATGGTGACTACAGCCATGAAATTAAAAAACGCTTGCTCCTTGTAAGAAAAGCTATGAGCAACCTAGACAGCATATTAAAAAGCAGAGACATTATTTTGCCAACAAAGGTCTATCTAGTCAAACCTATGAAACTCCAATACTTTGGCCACCTGTTGGGAAGAACCGACTCATTGGAAAAGACCCTGATACTGGGAAAGATTGAAGGTGGGAGGAGAAGGGGATGACAGAGGATGAGATGGTTGGATGGCATCACTGATGTGATGGACATGAGTTTGAGTAGACTCTGGGAGTTGGTGATGGACAGGGAAGCCTGGCATGTAGCAGTCCATGGGGTCACAGAGTTGGAACTACTGAGTGACTAAACTGAACTGAACTGTGTGCCATTCTCCCAGTTATGATTTATTAACCATCTATATTCTTTTTAAAATAACTTTTATTTATGTATTTTTGGCTTACGCTGGGTCTTCGTTACTGCAAGAGGGCTTTCTCTCGTTGTGGTGAGTGGGGGCTACTCTCTGGCTGCGGTGTGTGGGCTTCTCACTGCAATGGCTTCTCTTGTTGCGGAGCACGGGAGTTGTGGTGCATGGGCTTAGTTGCTCTGCGGCATGTGGAGTCTTCCTGGACCAGAGATGGAACCCATGTCCTCTGCATTGGAAGGTGGATCTTAACCACTGGACCACCAGAGAAGTCCTCATCTATATTTTTTTATATGCTAGAAACTGTAGGCTCATTTTATTTATCCCTCTACACCCTAGTACCTGGTAGATGCCTGGAAATAAATATTTTTGAATTCCATTTTTATTTAAATTAGCATTTGTGGAATTGTTAATCTGCTCATGCGTACTCTTTTTTAAACTGAAGATGGTATGCTCATCTACCATGAGAAGGAAAAATTAGCTTGTAAGCTGGGATAGAGATGGGCCACCTAAGCTCTGCCCCTGGGACTGATAGTGTCATTTTTAAGAAGATGTTATTAGGCAGGACCTGATATGAATCTATGACTGTCTTAGGCCCCGGATACATTTGCCTAAAGTATTTAAAGTTCTATTTTATGGCTGCGTTGGTATTAATATAAAGATGAATATGTATGCGTGCCATGTGTGTGTCAAGTCACTTCAGTTGTATCCGACTCTTTGCGACCCCGTGGACTGTAGCCCGCCAGGCTCCTCTGTCCATGGAATTCTTCAGGCAAGAATTCTGGAGTGGGTTGCCATGTCGTCCTCCAGGGGAATCTCCCCTACCCAGGGATCGAATTGCATCTCTTATGTCTCCTGCATTGGCAGGTGGGTTCTTTACCACTAGCACCACCTGGGAAGCCCCAAAGATGAATATATTAACATTAAATGTTAAGACATTTTCTCTGACCAAAAGTTCATCTTTTTCTTCTAATTTTAAAAGAAATTAAAACATTCTCATGAACACCTAAAAGTGTTAATGGACCTGAGGCACTGTGCCTTCTCTGCCTAATGAAGTTAGCCCTGTTATTGGAGACAAATGTACAGTCCATGAAACGGGGTTTTCTTCTAGCTGAGCAACTGATGGCTCAAAGTAATGTAAACCCCTTACTGTCTTATGCTTGTGTATTAAACTGATAAGGACAGATACTACGCTTAATCTTAGCCAAAAGGCTAAAAGTTATTATGCTTCTATATTAAAGAAGTCAGAACAATAACAAATGAAAGGACTGGCCCTATCATATATCAACCTATATGCAGGTCAGGAAACAACAGTTAGAACTGGACATGGAACAACAGACTGGTTCCAAATAGGAAAAGGAGACCGTCAAGGCTGTATATTGTCACCCTGCTTTTTTAACTTATATGCAGAGTACATCATGAGAAACGCTGGCTTGGAAGAAACACAAGCTGGAATCAAGATTGCCGGGAGAAATATCAATAACCTCAGATATGCAGATGACACCACCCTTATGGCAGAAAGTGAAGAGGAGCTAAAAAGCTCTCCAGTACTTTGGGCACCTCATGTGAAGAGTTGACTCATTGGAAAAGACTCTGATGCTGGGAGGGATTGGGGGCAGGAGGAGAAGGGGACGACAGAGGATGAGATGGCTGGATGGCATCACTGACTCGATGGATGTGAGTCTGAGTGAACTCCGAGAGATCGTGATGAACAGGGAGGCCTGGCGTGCTGTGATTCATGGGGTCGCAAAGAGTCGGACACGACTGAGCGACTGAATTGAATTGAAGCTTTCCTAATAAAGACAGCATGGAGTTGGTGCAGGGATAGACAGAGAGTAGCAAAACAGATTAGAAAGTCCCCAAACAGATTCCTAGGACATGTGAGTGTTTCCTACTTAACAGAGTGACTTGCAGATCAGCAGAACCTTTCCCTTCAACAAGTGATGCTCAGAAGTTGGGTATCCCATGTGGAAAAAAAAATGAAACTGGACCCCTATTGTCCTCTATCCACAAAAATCAAGTCCGGGTCACTGAAGAATCTAAATGCAGCAAGCAGAAGAGTCAAGCTTTAAGGAGATATTGTAGATATCTTAAATGTAGAGACCAAAAGTGCTGTATCATTTAAGTGTACCTTTTCTGTTTCGATTTGTCAGTTAGCCACTAAACTTCCTTAAGGTCGGACTAAGCAAAGTTCCCCTCGCAGGTTTTTCTAAGCTTAGTTCCTCATGAATATTCAAATTATCCCTTTACCAAAACACAGTCTCCTTTTTCCACGTGTGGTGGAACCCTTGGGCTGGCAGATCTGCCCACTCCTAACTAGATACCAGGAACACATGGGCTTTTCCATGGGCAGGGATTGTGTCTTTGCCTTCTTCCCCTATTCTATCCCCAGAGCCTGGCATCATATCTGGCCTCCTGAAGCAGCTCAATAAATATCCAAAAAGAGAATGCTTCTCAATAAACATCCAAAGAGTGAATGGGAGGGAGAGTGAAGAAAGTTAATGACCAAACTCCTCTGAGGCAGGGCTGTAGTGCTTTTGAGACTCCTGCTCACAAAAGAGAAAATGCAACTCTTTAGCAAGTATAAGGAGGAATGGTACACTTTGTAGAAATAAAGAAACTGCAAGTCATGACAATGAAAAGTCATTCACCAATTATATTAACCACAATATCCTGTCTTAAGTGATAATATAGAGTGCTGGCAACCATATAGGACTGACAATCTCAGGCTGATGGAGGTAGACAGAAATATGACTTCTTTTTTTACGTATAATTTTTCGGGGGCTGTGCTCCATCTTCGTTGCTGAGAGGGCTTTTCTCTTGTTTTGGAGAATGGGGATAACTGTCTAGCTGTGGTGCACAGGCTTCTCAGTTCAGTGGCTTCTCTATTTCGGAGCACGGGCTCTGGGGCTCACAGGCTTTCAGCAGTTGCAGCTGCCAGGCTCTAGAGCACAGGCTCCATAGATAGCTGTGTCGCATGGGCTTAGCTCTGAGGCAAGTGTGATCTTCCCGACCCAGGGATCAAACCCGTGTCTCCTCTATTGGCGGGCGGATTTTTTACTACTGAGCCACCAGGGAAGCCTCAATATGACCTTTTAAGAAAGCAATTTGGCAATATATAACAAGACCATTAAAAATATTTATATCCTCTACTCTAGTAATCTCACTTCAGAGGCCTTAGCCAAGAAAATAACCTAAAAGGACACTCAAGATATTCACTGCAGTTATCCTTTAGATGAACAGAAAAGAAGCACCTTTTTAATATAGAAACAAAGAAATCATAACATATTCACAGGACAAAGATGTCCAAAAAAAAAATTAGGACACTGTCCAACCACATACGAAATAATCCTATTAAGGTTAAAAAAACAAAAAAAATAGGCCTTCCATGGTGGCTGTGTTAAAAAATCCGCCTGCCAATGTAGGAGACATGGTTTTGATCTCTGGTCTAGGAAGATCCCACATGCCATGGACCAACTAATCCCAGGCACTACAACTATTGAGACTGTGCTCTAGAGCCTGGAGCCGCAACTTCTGAGGCCACGTGCCGCAGCCACTGAGGCCCACGTGCCCTAGAGCCTGTGCTCTGCAGCAAGAGAAGCCACTGCAATGAGAAGCCCACCCACCACAACTAGAGAGTAGCCCCTGCTCACTGCAACTAGAGAAAACCCCATGCAGCAACAAAGACCCAGCACAGGCAAACGTAAATAAATAGAATTATTTTTTAAAAAATATTAAACTCGATAGGTATTTTTGTTATAGCATGGAAAAAATACTGGAGTATAGCCAATTAATTGACACACAATGTTATGATAGTTTCAGATGCACAGTGAAAGGACTGAGCCACACATATACATTTATCTATTCTCTCCTAAACCCTGCTCCCATCCAGGATGGCACATAACATTGAATAGAGTTCCATGTGCTGTACAATAGGTCCTTGTCTATTATCCATTTTAAATACAGCAGTGTATAGGACCTTCCCAAACTCCCTAACTGTCCCTTCCCTTTGGTAACCATAAGTTCGTTTTCTAAGTTTGTGAGTCTCTTTCTGTTTTGTAAGTAAGTTCATTTGTATCATTCCTTTTAGATTCCACATATAAGGGATGTCATACGGTATTTCAAGAAGTGATATTTTAACGTGTTTGTTTCTATTTCTGAGTTTTCCTTTATGTTATATTTTTCATAATTAAGCACTCAAAATTCTCAGGATGAAGTCGAATGTACAGGTCAGTAGAGAGATCTGGTCTTCACTGAACTTTCTTCAGCATTCTGTGTAGGAATACAGACCAGAACCTAACACATGTGCATCTAAGTTACAGTTAGTTAGAAGGTGACAAAACCAGAATTTGAACTTTCTCTGCTCACTATTGACAATTTTATTAGGCAGTTGCTGGGTTATACAAAGATGATATTACCTCGAATTCTGTATAATGTTCATAAATTACCTCAAATTTCAAGAACAGAGTAAAAGGCAAGAGGAATGGGAAGATGAGAGGGGAGGACTAAGGTTGAAAAATGCATGAAGAAAAGAAACAAAATTGGGTAATTTGTAGTGATGTGGATGAACCTAGGGTCTATCATGCCTAGGAAGTAAGTCAGAAAGAGAAAAGCAAATATCATCTACTAATGCATATATATGGAGTCTAGGAAAATGGTACTAATGAACCTATTTGCAGGGCAGGAATAGAGGCACAGATGTAGGGAACACTTGTGGACACAGACAGGGAAGGAGAGGCTGGGATGAACTGAGAGAGCAGCATTGACACATACACACTACCGTGTGTAACATAGACAGCCAGTGGAAAGCTGCTGTATAGCACGGGACGCAACTTGGCACTCTGTGACGACCTAGAGGGTGGGGTGGGGAGGGGCGAGGGAGGCTCAAGAAGGAGGGGATAAGTGTATATTATAGCTAATTCACTTTGTCATACTGCAGGATCTACACATTGTAAAGCGATTATCAGTTCAGTTCAGTTCAGTTCAGTCGCTCAGTCGTGTCCGACTCTTTGTGACCTTGCATAGAAGTTAAATAAGCAGGGTGACAATATACAGCCTTGACGTACTCCTTTTCCTATCTGGAACCAGTCTGTTGTTCCATGTCCAGTTCTAACTGTTGCTTCCTGACCTGCATACAGATTTCTCAAGAGGCAGGTTAGGTGGTCTGGTATTCCCATCTCTTTCAGAATTTTCCACAGTTTAAAAAAGCATCCCCCCCAAAAAAATCCATAAAGATCAATTCTATGTCCACTTTTGGCCAAAATGCATTAAAAGGGACTAAGTTTATCATACCACCTGAAACAACCAGGAAAAAAGAGACAAAACTACATGAAAAACAGTTGTTAGGACACTGTCCTTCAGGCAACAAACGACATTGATTCTGAGCAATAGGAAGCAAATAATGTGAGTCTTAGCATTGCCCCAGCTTACCTGCCAGTTTCCAGTCCATGATCCAGAGAGGGGGAACTGTGGTGGAATCCAATGGTCCCCTAAATTAAATGGAAGGAACCAAAGCAGGTGAAGTTCACTGGACCAAGTACCAGAAGGCAGAGAGCCGCACAGAGAGATCCGCAGCAGTGTGCGAAAACTTCCCTGAAATGTTCAGTGTAGGGTCAGTTGATGCATGCATATTTGGAAACTACTCAAGGCTGTATAGTCAAAGCTCTGGTTTCTCCAGTAGTCATGTATGACTGTAAGAGTTGGACCATAAAGCGAAGAATTGATGCTTTTGAACTGTGGCGCTGGAGAAGACTCTTGAGAGTCCCGTGGACTGCAAGGAGATCAAACCAGTCAATCCTAAAGGAAATCAGTCCTGAATATTCACTGGACAGACTCATGCTCACGCTGAAGCTCCAGTACTTCGGCTACCTGATGCAAAGAGCCGACTCATTGGAAAAGACCCTGATGCTCGGAAAAATTGAAAGCAGGAGGAGAAGGGGATGACAGAGGATGAGATGGTTGCATGGCATCACCGACTCAATGAACATGAGCTTGAATGAACTCTGGGAAATGGTGAAGGACAGAGAAGCCTGGTGTGCTGCAGTCCATGAGGTTGCAAAGAGTTGGACATGACTGGGTGACTGAACAACAAAATGAGATCTATCCAGTTCTTTGAGAAATGGGTTAAAAAATGTAAAGCAAATTCTTCTTTGATCCCCACTCATTATTTATTTAAATATTTTGGTGCTACAAATGTACCCTTTGGAATTCGCCCCTTAGGGTTTAAGTTACATGTGTATCTATTGCTGTGTGGCAGACACTGAGAACACTTAATCTTTCTAAGTCTAGTTCCTCATCTGCAGAACAGAAGTGTGAACTACAGCCACTCCACAGTGTTGTTAGGATTACTTTAGAAAATCCTCAGTTGGGTGGTTGGCATGTAGTGAGTGTACCTGACTGCAGACACTCATGGGCGCTGTGTAAGTTCAGACGTGACTGAGTGACTGAACAACAACATCAAGGCTGGTAAAAAGTTCCATCCAGAAGAGTGGGAGGGAACATTCACGCAGGGCCAGGAATAGCTGTTCCCACCAGCTAGGTGGGAAAACCTCACAGTTTATCAGGCATTGGATGGAGTACTTGGGAAAGTCTTGTCTCAGTCATGAAGAATACTTAATTCTAGACTGAGCACTACTTCAAAATGGCCTAAAAATATCGAAAAACAAAATCCAAAAGGATCAAATTTTTTCCAAGAAATTTAACTGTCTGGAGGAGGGCATGGTAACCCACTCCAGTATTCTTTTAATTTTTTTTAATTAAAAAAAAAGAAAAGTAGAATTTATTAGAGTGGGAGTCACGCCAAGAACAGTGGGCTGCCTTCCTGATAGTCATGGAGAGCCGATGACAAGCATAGGTCATTTGCCTGTTTTTATAGATGGGGAACAAAGTAGGAATATGTATCTTACCCAATCACTCTAGTATTCTTGCCTGGAGAATCCCATGGACAAAAGGAGTCTGGTGGGCTACAGTCCATAGTGTTGCAGAGTTAAACAGGACACGACTGAGTGACTGAACTGAACTGAACTGAAGCGACTTAGCATGCACACATGAAATTCAACTGTATTCCAGAATAAAGCTCAAGAATATTTATAGACAAAATTCAAATTATAAGATAAAAAAGTACTAGGGATATAACACACAATAGATTAACGTAATTAATAGTGCTGTATAATGTATATGAAAGTTGTCAAGACAGTAAATCCTAAGAGTTCTCATCAGTTCAGTTCAGTTCAGTCGCTCAGTCGTGTCCGACTCTTTGCGACCCCATGAATCGCAGCACGCCAGGCCTCCCTGTCCATCACCATCTCTCGGAGTTCACTCAGACTCACATCCATCGAGTCAGTGATGCCATCCAGCCATCTCATCCTCGGTCGTCCCCTTCTCCTCCTGCCCCCAATCCCTCCCAGCATCAGAGTCTTTTCCAATGAGTCAACTCTTTGCATCAGGTGGCCAAAGTACTGGAGTTTCAGCTTTAGCATCATTCCTTCCAAAGAAATCCCAGGGTTGATCTCCTTCAGAATGGACTGGTTGGATCTCCTTGCAGTCCAGGGGACTCTCAAGAGTCTTCTCCAACACCACAGTTTAAAAGCATCAATTCTTCGGCACTCAGCCTTCTTCACAGTCCAACTCTCACATCCATACATGACCACAGGAAAAACCATAGCCTTGACTAGACGGACCTTAGTCGGCAAAGTAATGTCTCTGCTTTTGAAAATGCTATCTAGGTTGGACATAACTTTTCTTCCAAGGAGTAAGCGTCTTCTAATTTCATGGCTGCAGTCACCATCAGCATTGATCTTGGAGCCTAAAAAAATAAAGTCTGGCACTGTTTCCACTGTTTCTCCATCTATTTCCCATGAAGTGATGGGACCAGATGCCATGATCTTCGTTTTCTGAATGTTGAGCTTTAAGCCAACTTTTTCGCTCTCCTCTTTCACTTTCATCAAGAGGCTTTTTAGCTCCTCTTCACTTTCTGCCATAAGGGTGGTGTCATCTGCATATCCTAAACCCCTAGAGGAGACGTGGACAGGCTCTTGTTCACAGATTTCTATGTGCTCAGCTGTGAACATCAGGAGAAAGTACAAATTGAAGCAGCCTCCGCAAAGCAGAAGAGAAAGTAAAGTTTCCCGACGATCCACCGCGGAGGCTTCCCTTCAGTTCCCTGCAGTTTCCTCCTCCCTCCAGCACAGAGTGCTCCTGTTTCTAAGTCTCCCAATAGTTGTGGCTGCCAGAAGCTGCCAAGGCACGTCAAGCAGACAGCAGAAGGTGGAGATAAGGCAGCCACCGGGCTGACTGTCTGAGATGTGCTCATCAATTCTGGGCGAGAGCAGCAGCATTCCTTTCACACCCTCAGAAATCCATGAGCAGGGCTTCCGAAAGCCTAACCGATCTAAACCGCAAGTTGCCAACTTTTGTGATGAAATAGTAAAAGCAGAAACAACTTCTCCCTCACTGATTTTTCATATTCCATTTTTTTCCCTTTTGAAAATACCCAGAGTGATTTTCTCCAGGCATTAATACCTACCCATCTAACAGTATTTAAAATGGAATAGGACTAAAACTGTGCGTCTTCCCCTCACTCTACGGAATCTCCACCACCGCCTAACTCCAAAATGGCACAAGGCAAAGAAAATAAGCCAGACAAAGGACTGTGCCGCTTCTTAGCGCTCGCCACTTTCCCTCTCATTTAAGATGCAATGTAACAGCTGAAAGGGAAAACTGCGAAGAACGAGCACTTCGTTTATTCAGGACTCTGTAGTAACAAAACATTAGGAGTTGCCTTGAGCAGACACAGCGAGCCTATGTACTGTGAGCGGCGGGGCCAAGGCTGCTGGGGAAGGAGCTGCGAAGCTGAGTGCTCCCGCAGCCTCGGGCTGTCGCGATTTACTGAGACGCTGTTCCCTCCCCTCCAAGCGTTCACACACACCCCCGCGTGGCCTCCGCACGCTGTCCCTGAGCGGGGCTGCATCTGGTAGCCCAGGTCACAGGGTCCAGAGGGTTAGCTCGATCCCCCTTCATTTAAAACCAGAAGGAGCTCTGACCGCAAGGTCAGCATGCAGCGGTCCGAGCTGTGTCAGCGACCATGCTGCTATTCGGACAATGATGGTTCTGAGGCTCCTTGGACTCGGGCGTCGCCGCCAGGCCGCGGGGACAGGCCGCAGGTGAGCTTGGCTTGGGTCAGTGTCCAGAACAGGCATCTTCAAGATGCGCCCTTGGGCTTGTCTGCTCTTATTCCTTACGGTGCCTCACATGACCCCTGGCTACATAACCCTGACCTGCTGTGGAGACAGAGGGGATTCCGTCAATAAATCTCATCATACGTGAATACCTGAGGATGTCCCAGCAGACCAGCTGCAGAGCAAGTTCTGAATTCCAAAGACATGCTTCCTGAGTCTATAATTACAGAGATGATGGTGAAGTTGCAGAAGGCTTCTGGGGAGCAGGGAGAAACTTAAGTGAAAGAGTATGCTCCTGGTTATAAAACAAGGCTGGCTGCAGCTGTGCGATCTCAATTTGGAAGATAAAACAAAATACACTTGATAAAAGCACAGTTTCCTGGCTTTGTATTTGGCATGTCCAGAGAAACAAATTTACAGCAGACCAATCGCAGATATTCAGAGAAAGCAGACCATTCAGACACGGCTTCTCCAACCGCACCGGCCAGCGATGACATTTATTAAACAAACCCATGACACTGCAAGGATGCTAAGTAACATACACTGTACTAAACACTAGCATACAGAGACGAAGATCCAACTCCAGAGCCCAACAGATCCATCAACAAGGGAGAGCAGTTAGGTGTTTACTGGTCGCCTGGAATTAGGGGGCACAAAGGGTATCCCAGGGACTCCCCTGGGGGCTCAGACGGTAAAGCGTCTGCCTGCAATGCGAGGTACCCAGGCTCAGTCCCTGGGTCAGGAAGATCTCCTGGAGAAGGCAATGGCGCCCCACTTCAGCACTCTNTACTGGTCGCCTGGAATTAGGGGGCACAAAGGGTATCCCAGGGACTCCCCTGGGGGCTCAGACGGTAAAGCGTCTGCCTGCAATGCAAGGTACCCAGGCTCAGTCCCTGGGTCAGGAAGATCTCCTGGAGAAGGCAATGGTGCCCCACTTCAGCACTCTTGCCTGGAGAATCCATGGAGGGAGGAGCCTGGTGGGCTGCCGTACACGAGTGGCAAAGACCCAGACGCGACCGAGCGACGTCACTCTCTCACTCATTGAGCAACGTGGTGTAGGTTTCCTGTACACCATGAAGGTGTTCTAAACTTAAGGCTGGCAGACGCACATCTCTCTATAAACTAAAACCCACTGAATTGTGCACCCTAAACCTGTGACCATTATAGTGTATGAATTCTATCTCAAAAGGGCTGTTTCTAGTCACTAAAAAATCCAGACTCCAAAAGTTCAGCATATAATTTGAAAGACAAATAAATACAAACTTGCAATCTAAAATGCACCAAATTTGTCAAAGCTTCTATGAAATCGTCTCCATTGACTGAATAAATATATTATACTCTATACTTAAAGATAAGATATATTGAGCTAAACGATTTATGGAAAGACTTGCTAATGAGGAAACATGAGTACACCAAGCTTCTGATAGCATATTACAAGCCAAAGAATAGAGGATATTCTGAGAAAAGCGTAAGATTCCAATCACAGTGCCGGTACTTCTTCAACATTTTGGCCATGTCTTTTAATGTTTCTGGCTTTTTTCAGCCCTTACACTGTTATAAAAATATTTCTAAAGGGTTGAAAAATGAAAATGAAATGAAAGTCACTCAGTGATGTCCAACTCTTTGCGACCCCATGGACTGTCCATGGAATTCTCCAGACCAGACTACTGGAGTGGGTAGCTGTTCCCTGCTCCAGGGGATCTTCCCAACCCAGGGATCAAACCCAGGTCGCCCGCATTTCAGGAGGATTCTTTACCTGTTGAGTCACAAGGGAAGCGAGTACTAAAATATTAATATTGTGTTCTGAATTGGGACTTCCCTGGCAGTGCTGTGGTTAAGCCTCCTTGCAGTCACTGCAGAGAAACTAAACCTGGACAGGAGCCAAGACTCCGCATGCTGCGTGGCATGGCCAAATATAAACTCTGAAATATACATACTTCAAAGTTCACATCTGAAAATCTTACCTTACGAAATTTAATCCTTTAATGATTGAAATGGTTAGTTATCACTGTAACGTCAATATACAGACGAATGGCCTTCAATGCACACCGAGACTTTGGTCTATCCTGCTTGTTACCGTGTTGTGGTGCTAAGCCATGGCATTGGCCAGGGACTCAGGAAGCAAACAGCACATTCACAGCGGGATGTGCGGAGGAAGGTCCAAAGGCTGTTCACAAAGCTGCTGGTCGGTGTGGAAGAACCACAAAGGATAGTGCAGTAACAAGAAGGAAGAGGGCTTAGCAGCCCACAAGGACAGAGGCTATGAAAGGAGGCCTCTCCCAGTCAGGGGCACAGCAGCCTGGGCCAGGCCTGCAGGGACTCCCGCTGACCGGGCCTGGCTGGGGTCCGTCGCCATCTGAGGCAGAGGCAGGCGTGGAGAGTGATGAAGAAGATCCGGAATGCAGTCGGAAGGCATCCAGCACAGCCAACCAGGCTCCCAACTCCAGTACCACCTCATCCTTGATCCAGACGCACAGCGTGCCAGCTATGGAAAAGCGGGATGGTTTTAAAAATAGCAGAGGCCTAGTAGATGCTGAGGAGATCAAGAAAAGATGAAAAAAATACACGGGAAGAACTGGATAAAGAAGATCTTAACGAGCCAAATCACTGTGAGGGGGTGGTCAGTCGCCCAGAGCCAGACATTCTGGAGCGCGAAGTCAAGTGGGCCTCAAGAGGCACTGCTGTGAATAAAGCTGGTGGATTCGATGAAATTCCAGCAGAACTATCCACATTCCTAGAGGAGGGGGCCACCAAGGCTTTGCATGCATTATGTCAGCAAATCTGAACACTCAGCATTGGCCACAGGACTAGAAAAGGTCAGTCCTCATCCCCATTCCTAAGAAGGGCAGTACCAAAGTCTGTGCCAAGCATCAGACAGTTGCACTCATCTCCCGTGCTGGTAGGGTCATGCCTAAAATCTTGCATATCAGTCTTCAGCATTATGCGAACTAAGAACTTCCAGATGTCCAAGCTGGGTTTAGAAAAGGAAGAGGAACTAGAGGTCAAACTGCCAACATTCGCTGGATTATAGAGAAAGCAAGGGGATTTCAGAAAAACATCTATCTCTGTTCCATCAACTATGCTAAAGCCTTTGACTGTGTGGGCCACAACAAACTGTAGAAAGCTCTTCAAGAGATGGGAGTACCAGACCATCCAACCTGTCTCCCAAGAAACCTGCATGCAGCCAAGAAGCAACAGCTAGAACCCTGTGTGGACAAACTGACTGGTTCAAAATAGAGAAAGGAGCACGACAGGGCTGCCTGCGGTCACCCTGCTTAATCTGTACACTAAGCACATCATGAGAAATGTCGGGCTGGATGAGTTACAGGCTGGCATAAAGATAGGCAGAGACCCATCAACAGCCTCAGATACACGGGTGATAACACTCTAGTGGCAGAAAGCACAGAGGAACTAAAGAGCCTCCCGATGAGGGTGAAGGAGGAGAATGAAAGAGCTGGCTTAAGACTAAGTATAAAAATCCAAGATCATGGCACCCAGCCCCATTACTGCATGGCAAATAGAAGGGGAAAAGGGGACACAGTGACAGACTTCCTCTTCTGGGCTCCAAATTCACTGCAGCCACGAAATCAGGAGGTGATTGCTTCCTGGCAAGAAAGCGATGACAAACCTAGACAGTATGTTGAAAAGCAGAGACATTACTCTGCCAACAAAGGTCTGCATAGTCAAGGCTGCGGTCTTCCCAGTGGTCGACTACAGCTGTGAAAGCTGGACCACAAAGAAGGCGGAGCACCGAGGAGCTGATGCTTTGAGCTGGGGCGCCGGAGAAGACTCCCGAGAGCCCCTTGGCCAGCAAGGAGGTCCAGCCAGGCCATCTTAAGGGAGATGCGCCCTGAATACTCACTGGAAGGACAGATGCTGGAGCTCCAGTATTTTGGTCATCTGATGCAAACAGACGACTCCTTGGAAACGTCCCTGAGGCTAGGAAAGATCGAGGGCAGCAGGAGAAGAGGGCATCAGAGGATGAAATGGCTGGACAGCATCACCAATGCAATGAATTTGAACTTGGGCAAACTCCAGAGATGGTGAGGGACAGGGAGGCCTGGCATGCTGCAGTCCATGGGGCCACAGAGAGCTGGACATGACCGGGCAACTGAACAGCAACAACTACTATCTTATCCTTTATCCTGACACAAAGTGTGTCAGCTACAGAAGAGCGGGTGGTCCTGCAAAAGTTGAGAATAGAGCTCCTGTAGGATCCTGCAATTTCGCTTCTGGTTTTATAGCTGAAGGAATTGAAATCAGTTATCTCAAAGGGATATCTGCACACCCATGTTCACTGAAGCATTAGTCACAACATCCAAGATATGAAAATAACATGAATGCCCTTTTATCGATGAATGGATAAGGAAATTCCATAATAAAGGAATATTAAGGCTTAAAAAAAAAAAGTCTACCTCAACATGGATGAAGCGGGAGAGCACTACGCTAGTAAAATAAGCTACACCGAGAGAAGGAAGTACCACGTGGCACGGCCTCTACGCGGACTCTTAAAAAACAGAAACAAAAATGAGGTCAAAGGGTATGAATTTCCCGCTATAGGAAGAATAAGTTCTGGGGTCCTAATATGCACGATGACTATACTTAATAATATTTATATACTTGAAAATTGCTAAGAGTAGGCATTAAACATTCTCACCACACATAATGAAGGAATTAATTATGCGAAGTGATAGATGTGCTAATTACCTGGATTTTGGTAATCAATCAATGTATATGCATATTGGATCACCGCATTGAGAATTTAAATATACATGTAAATACTTGTCAATTATTCCTTAGTGAAGTTTAAATTTTTAAAAAATTTTCTTAAAAGACTAACGTGTCCCCAGTATAAAGGTCACACAATGTCTCACTAGTTAATGCATTAGAACAGTCAATCTAATCAGCTCTCACATCACCATGAGAAGGAAGAGAAAAATTCTGAAGAAAAATTAAAGAACAAAACATAACTGCCACAGCTAGCCATCAGAATCGTCTGCCTCCCTGTCCCGTGCTCCTAACGTCTCCACCTAGACTGCAGCTAGACAAATCCTCCACCCAGCAGTGTGGCCCAGACCTTCTCCAAAATTTAAGACTTCAGCGGTCTAATCTTAATTGCATTTCTGTAGTTTTCCATAGACCAAGACTACTGAGCACAGCCTATTCAGTACACAAGTAAGAAATCCTCTGTTAAATCCTGCAGCCCCCTGCCACTCTGCTCCCACTGTGTGGCATAAATTGCATTCCTTCCTGGTGACTGGGGGAATCCCCCCATACAGAACAGTGACCCCCTTCTCTGCCACAAGGAGCCCCGAATGACCAGTGCCAAGCAGAATAGGGACTGCTCTCTGACACAGTCACTCCTCCTCTTATCCCCAAGTCCTCCCAAACCACCAAAGCCACAACTGTAGCTGTGAGCAGCAACTGCTTCCCAAGTGGGCTGGGAAGGGGGACAGTGCGAGGGGTCACTCACGTCCCCCCAAATGACCAGTGCCAAGCAGAATAGGGACTGCTCTCTGACACAGTCACTCCTCCTCTTACCCCCAAGTTCTCCCAAACCACCAAAGCCACAACTGTAGCTGTGAGCAGCAAGGTCTTCCCAAGTGGGCTGGGAAGGGGGACAGTGCGAGGGGTCACTCAGGTCCCTGTACCGGAAGGCACGGACTCTGGCTAGCAGAGAACTGAAGGCGTATGAGACTCGCTGCGAGACGTGTTTGTTCAGGACTCCCCACACCCTGCCGCGCGACACCTGTCTCCCGAGGCGTCTTCTGAGCCGGAAACAGAGCCCGGCTGCCAGGAGCCTCTCCCCGCAGGCTGCTGGGCCCCACTTCCCAGCGAGGAGGCGCGCGCCAAGCCGCGCGGGCGCCCGCGCTTCCGCACCTCCGCTGCCGTGACACGCGCCGCCTGGCCGGAGGGGCACCATGCCAGGCGCCGCGGGACTGGAGAGGGTGCTCCGCAGACACGCGCGGGGAGGTGAGCCTTTCCGGAGTGGGGCCCGCGGGCCTGGGGCACCGGGCTCCGCCTCCCTCTCTGGAGACTCTGCACGGCCAGCGCTGCGCCAGCCTGCCCGCCGGCCCTCCGTGGGCGCGGGAGCCCTGTCGGGGGCTGGTCCGCGCTGCCGGTAGATCGCAGTCGGGGTGGCAGCGGCCGCCGGAGCGGAAGGCCACGCGTGCGAAGCCACGCAGAGCTTCGTCCCTGCTACTCTGGGCGCTTTGCAGCTGGACTCACTGGACTAGAAGCAAGTGGGCTGGGGGAAACTGCATCCCCAGGAAAGGGCGTCTTCACTTCCGCTGAGCGTCCTCTGACGGCTATCCGCGGAGCAGTGAGTGTCCCGCACGCCGCCCCCACCCTTAGACCCACGCCCACGCCTCCCTCTCAGCCACACTCGCCCCCGGCTGTTCAGCTTTGCTATTTCCAGGCCCCGACCAGCCGGCCAGCCCGTTAGCTACTGCCCCGAGTCCCTGTGGGTCCACTTTCCACGCCACACACACGACCAGACGGCCCACGAAGAGCCCTGCTCGCAGGGAGGACGCCGCTGACCAGCGTCTTCATCCTCGGGAGACCGCAGAGCGGCGGGCAGCCCGTGCTGGCCGGGACCGCAGCCACCCGGCAATCCCAGGAGCGGCGCCGGGGCCTTCTCTCCTCCACCCGTGAGTCAGGAAGCCAACGCGGAGGTTTCATTTCCAATTACCAAGCGCACGGCTGGAAACGAGACTTCCATACACGCATGCTCCAGGGGCTGCCCAGGCGGGGCTAGTGGCAAAGAGCCCACCTCTCAAGGGGGGTTCAGAAGAAACATGGGTTCAGTCCCTGGGTCGGGAAGATCCCCTGGAGAAGGAAGTGGCAACCCTCCCAGGATGCCTGCCAGGAGAATGCCACGGACAGAGGGTCTCGGCAGGCTACAGCCCGTGGAGTCAAAGAGTCGGACGGGACTGAAGCGACTGAACAAACTTTACAACCGGGGATAAAAGCCCCTGACGCTGGAAAGACTGAGGGCGGGAGGAGAAGGGGATGACGGAGGATGAGATGGCTGGATGGCATCACCAACTCAGTGGACATGTGCTGAGTAAACTCCAAGAGATGGTGGAGGAGGGGGAGGCCTGGCGTGTGGCAGTCCATGGGGTGGCAAAGAGTCGGACAAGACTTAGGGACTGAACAGCGTGTGTTTGTGTTCTTACTGGGCACACCCTGAGACAGACACTCTCCAGGGCTCCGTGTGATCTGAGCTCTATAAGGTCTCACAATGACTAGTGAACAACAGTGTTACTTTAACTTTCTGGGGATCATTTTAAGCTCAGAGCCGGTACGCAGTAAACCCCAGAAAAGCGGAGTTCCATTCC
Source organism: Cephalophus harveyi (assembly GCA_006410635.1). Taxonomy (NCBI): domain Eukaryota; kingdom Metazoa; phylum Chordata; class Mammalia; order Artiodactyla; family Bovidae; genus Cephalophus; species Cephalophus harveyi. The sequence goes on along the minus strand of SJYT01013068.1, from coordinate 178,321 downwards.
CTCCCATGCACGGTCACCCTGGTACATGACTTCTGGAGGAGCTGGAGAATGCACATGGATTTCTTGCACAGTCACTCCTCAGAGGCCTTCCCTCCCCTTAATTCAAAGGAACCTGGGGCTGTGCCCTGAAGGAAATGGATGGATCCCACTTATAGTAATCCAATATTGTTTTCAACCCAGCCAAACTAAAATTTGAGTTTGCCGTGTATTTCGGGAAGGATTTCACTAGGCTGCCGCCTATTGCATTTCTGAGGGGCCGCTGCCAGCAATCCCTGCAGGTCAGGCGTCTTCTAACAACCGTTTTAAACATGATTTTAACGGCAGAAACTGCATAACCACCTGTTCTCTCCAACTCCATGTGATATTACTCCTGTTGAGACAAAAAAAATTTTCACTGAAGGTTCCCTATGTTATTATATATGGACTACAGAGCCTTAGCAACTCACGGGGCTTCAAGGATGGTGTGTGCCCCGTGCCAGTGATTTCCTGATGCCTCAGTGAAGAGGGTGCCTGCCTCGTCACTGCAGAGGGCGTGACTGGGAGAGGCTGAGCAGGCTACACAAGAAATCCATCCCAGCACCCCATTTCCTTCAGCTTGAGACTCCTGCGTCTTCCGAATGCTGGAAAGAGGAGAGCTGGTGTTTGACATTTCTCACTGTAAGCCAGCCTTGGGGACAGCTTCAGATCAGCCAGTTCATCAAGCTAGCCATGTCTGCACCCGGGTGTTTTAACCAAAACATTAGATTCTGAATTCCAAGTGAGCACACTCAATTCCATGAATTCAGTCTTCTCTGATTATATTTCATCAGAGTTGCTCGAACACCTGAAGAATCCATTCCTTGCTTGCTCTCCAAGTTTACTTCCCGGCTACCAATGACAGACAATGACAAGGTCATTTGTTCTTTTTCTGGAAGTATACTTCTTTTTTAATGTAACTTTTAGATTTCGATTTAACGTTAAAAAAAATGGATGAAGTCTACATGAATGGCATAAAGAATTCTAATGTAATTTTCAACCATAATCAACAAGTGTTAACCTTTCACATTATTTATGATTTTGTTTTTGTCTGTGAACACATCCTTGTACATTTTTTCTTTCTGAATCATTTGCCCTTTGAGCGGAAATTGCACAACTCATACATGTTACCTCAAAGTACTTCAATATGCAATTTTCAAGACCAAGGACATTCTCTTACATAAGCGCCCTATAATAATTAAAGTCGGGAAATCTAATTTGGATACAATATTGCTATATAATTCACTATCTGTATTTGAGATTGCCGCTTATCCCAATAATGTCCTCTACAGGTAGTTTTTCCTCAGATAATGAAATATATTTATTGTTCATAAGCAAACGTGTTTATTTTCACAGTAGGAGCACTTATAAACCACTCTCCTGAAATGCCAAGTGCCTGGCAAGTACGGACAGCTACAGACGCGGTGTCGCACGGCCGAGCTCGGGCAGTTGCTCGGTGTGGAAAGCTGCAGCTTCGCTTCCTTCCACCCTCGGCCTCACCATCCTGCAGCGCTCCGCGAGGACGACCCTTTCAGACAGCTCTCACGGGGGCACCGCGCGGCGCCTGCCTTCAGGGAGCAGTGTGCTCCGCCGCGTGCAGCGTCCTCCGCGGCCAGGCCTGCCGCACGGCTCTTTCACCTCCCTGCAGTTTTATGCATAAGGGTTTTATTCTTTTTGGTGTGACTGTAGATGAGGCTGCTTTCTTCATCTCTCTGTGCACAGCTCATCATTAGAGAGGTTCGGAGAAATACAGAAGTAGGAACTTCCCAGCCTCGCTCCTGCCTGATCCCTTTCAGCTCCTCAGGGTCTTGCCCGTCTCCGCCAGCCCCCTGGCTGCAGCGTGCACAGGGCCGGGTGTGATCAGCCTGGCAGCTGCCCAGCCCTGGCAGGCAGAGGCGCAGCAGCCAACGCTGACTTCCACCAAGAAGGGGCCAGGCGCGGGGCCTCGCTCTCCTCCTGCCTCGGGCCGCCAGCAGCGAGCCCCTCTGCCGAAACGCGGGCAGGAGGCAGATGACAGGGAAGCCAGCCGCTGTCCTTCTCTCAGGCCAGCCTCGCGGGCGTGGCAGCGGGGAGAGGGTCGGACACGGTCTGAAACGGGAAACCACGTCCACGCAGCCCCAGAGCCCAACTCACCCAACCGACCCCAGGTGAGGATTCTGAAGAACAACCTCGGGGAGGTTAGAGAACTAGGCTCAGAAGAAAGGGGATCACGGCCAGAGACACACTGCAGTGGCAATCCAGTGAGATGAGCCCCGTCACGCTGCTTCAAGCCCGATTCCAGAGGGGCCCGGGGAGAGGGGAGCGGCCACCGCTCCAGGGTCCCGCCTGGGAAAGCCCCGGACAGGGGAGCCTGGCAGCCAGGTCCACAGAGTCACGAGAGCCAGACCCAACCCACAGCCAAACAACAGGGTCTAGCAGGTGCCGAATTCAGTTAAGAGGACAGACAGGACCTCTAGTTCAGTTCAGCTCAGTCGCTCAGTCGTGTCCGACCCTTTGTGACCCCATGGACCTCAGCACGCCAGGCCTCCCTCTCCATCACCAACTCCCGGAGTCCACCCAAACCCATGTCCACTGAGTCAGTGATGCCATCCAACCATCTCATCCTCTGTTGTCCCCTTCTCCTCCTGCCCCAAATCCCTCCCAGCATCAGGGTCTTTTCCAATGAGTCAGCTCTTCCCATCAGGTGGCCAATTGGAGTTTCAGCTTCAGCATCAGTCCTTCCAGTGAACACCCAGGACTGATGTCCTTTAGGATGGACTGGTTGGATCTCCTTGCAGTCCAAGGGACTCTCAAGAGTCTTCTCCAACACCACAGTTCAAAAGCATTAATTCCTCGGCACTCAGCTTTCTTCACAGTCCAACTCTCACATCCATACATGACCACTAGAAAAACCATAGCCTTGACTAGACGACCTTTGTGGGCAAAGTAATGTCTCTGCTTTTTAATATGCTGTCTAGTGAACTCCAGGAGTTGGTGATGGACAGGGAGGCCTGGCGTGCTGCGATTCATGGGGTCGCAAAGAGTTGGACACGACTGCGCAACTGAACTGAACGGAACTGAGGTTGGTCATAGCTTTTCTTCCAAGGATCGAGTGTCTTAATTCCATGGCTGCAGTCACCGTGTGCCACACTTAGTTAAGAGGACAGACGGGGCCTCTAACTCAGTGCCGTCAGCTCCTACTCAACCGGTGAGAAACGGGGCCCCAGCGGAAAGCAGGAAGAGCGTGTGGGCCGCCTGCAAACAGCTCGTGCCGCGTGAGACGTGCAGGGGTCCCCTGAGGGGGCAGAGCCTGGCTGCCCACCAGGGAAGGCCTGCCGTGGCAGGGCAGCCGCTGCGGCCGCCCCAGCGCACGGACGTGCGAGCGTCACCGGAACGCCTGGTCCAGGCAGGGCTACCTGACCGCCCTCCACACACTGGACACCTGGGGCCCTCCAGCAAACTCACGGGTGTTTCTCGCTTGCCCCTCAGATCATGTCCATTGAAGAAGGCGACACGTCATTCCCACTCAACCACACTGCTCGCGAGGCAGGGTCACAGTGGTTCGTTTTTATATCCCCCATACCCAGCTTAACGCCTCAAGCATGCCGCTCAGTAAATACCAGTTGAACAGGTGAATAAATGAATGAAAAAAGCCACCTCTTGAACCATCCAGAAAACACTAAGCCTGAAGTAGTTTGAAAGGCAAGTACATTTTATGACGACCTCCCATCCTTCACTCATGATATACATGCTATTCTTTCAAAGTGAGAACTTGCTTAGAAATAACTCAGTCCAAAAAATAAGGGAAAGAAGGTGTCAGTGTTCCGTAGCAGCGGGGACCCTGACTGGCATGGCCGTTTCGTTTCTAGGCCTCTCTGGGAACTAAGGGAAAATCCTTGCACACGCTTCCTCCTCTCTTTGCATCTCTCGGTAATTTCTCAAAGGAGCAGAAACTCTTTGATACTTTTATTCTGTTAAGAAAATCACTGTGAGTCTCATATGAGTCTCAAATCAGCATTTATATTTTTTAAAAATAGATTTGGCTGATTTGAAAACATGTTAGAATTAGCTACAGTTAAGATTCAACTCATGACCAACAGCATCTTCTGGTTGAATTTTAAGTGACCAGAGTTTTAAAATAGTCTTTCAATGGGGCAGAGTCAGCTTTATTCCAGTGCTAAATCACTTAACCCCCGCAAGATCTCAGACAAAATTTTTAAAGATAAAAAGGGAAAGAGAATGCACGGGTGGCATACGAAACAACTTCACGGAGTTTAAGACGCATCGCGCTGCTGCTGCGCACGCGCCGCGCCCTTCGGTGTCTCGCCATCACGCGCCTCTTGCTGTGGCATGACACTGTGTATGTGCACACGTTAGCTGCGCCATTGGTATCTTAGAGCAGGCCTTACCTAACCAAAATGGTAAGATTCTAGCACACATGTGCGAGCACAAGCCTTGAACAATCTTAAAAGGAGAACACAAGGCAACAGGCCGTTTGTCACTAATAACAGCAAAAAGTAAAATTTAAACAGTAAGACAGTATTTTGGCTAGTAGGCAAAGAATTTTGTAAATAAGAAAAAATAATTGCTAATACTGGCAATTATTGCTAATATTGGCAAGGATTCAATAAAGTAGGGACTCTCCTCACTTCGGGAAGTAGTGCAGATTACAGTTTGACATTAGGCATCAAGCGACTTAAAATATTAATATCCTCCAGCTGATTTAATCTTGCTTTGAAGATCCAGCCTAAGAAATGAGTCCAAATGCCCTGGGTGCAGTTTGCAAGCAGCTATTCATTTTGCCGAGACGCTCCTCAATTAAAATTATATAAAAGGCCAAGATGGGTGACACAGCCCTTCCGTGCGGTCTGCCTCCTTGCTGACGCCCCCTCCCTCTTCTCAAGTTCTCCGTGTCCCCTGTGCCTTGTTCCTCGGCTGTTCCCCCACCTCCTGAGCTCTAGACCAGGATGGGTATCAGGCTGGGACGAGAAGAGGCTCGGCCAGCTTCTCTGAAATTACACTCAACCCGCTAATCCCACGAAAGCTACTCTGTCTACTTAACTCCAAGGCTTGCTCACCTGGGGCCTTGCCAGGCCCACACCTGCCACAGAGGGAGAGAAGGAGTCATTGACGGGAGTCAGGGAAAGAAGGGATAAAGCAGACTGGGGCCGGGGAGCAGCCAATTACGCACAGCCCTGAGCGTGATTTCCCCCGGAGCAGTAGAACCACGCCCACCGGCGTCTAGCCGCCTGTCCACTCGTGCAGACCGTCATTTCCAAAGTCACTTTCCCGACTGGGCATGCCTTTGGCATTCTTTGTCCCTACAAAGGTTTGAGAAGATTGAAAAAGTACGATGTTGTCTGAGGATGGCCTTTGGGTTTGAACAAAAAGGCAAAAGGGCAGTGCTTTGTAGAAGTCAAGAAAAAGTAAAACTTTACTCCTGGAGCCGGAAGCTTGGCATTCTCTATGGGGAGGCACTGGTAGGAACAGCGGTGGTGATGATACCGTCGGGCACGTGTCTGCACAGACCTACACCTGGTCTCTGCAGGGCGCAGGTCAGGGCTAGCAGCTCAGTGCTGGAGAGAGGGCCCAGCTCACAGGGCACCCCCCTCCACTCTCCCTCTCATCGTACGGCAAAGGACAAAGAAGCAGACCGGGGCACGGGACCCAGAGATCTGAGCCCCATCCGCACACCCCTGAAGCGGCTGTGCCTTGTCTTCAGACTCAGAGGAATCCGGTAAAAGTACACACGGAACCGTTGGCACTGGCTTTGGGGCTAATCGGCTTCAGGCCGTCGGTAGCTCTATTGTTAGAGGAGAGTGGGCTTAAGTGGACCCGTCCCGCGGCCCCACGCACTCCTCTCCCTGCGGGGAGTGAGGCAGGCCGGACGCTGCAGGGGTTTCCACGAAACCCGCCGCTGAGGCAGCAGTCGCAGCAGCCAGCGCCCTCAGTCCAGGGGCTCGGACCCAGCGCATCCTCGTTCAGGCTGAGCGCGGGAGGAAGGAGCTGAAACGCCCCTACGTTTATCTCGCGGACCCAAAGGTGCGCACGTCTCCCCTTCCCTCTGACGGTGATGACATACGTTGCTGCTGCTGCTGCTAAGTCGCTTCAGTCGTGTGTCCGACTCTGTGCGACCCCAGAGACGGCGGCCCCCCAGGCTCCCCGCCCCTGGGATTCTCCAGGCAGGAACACTGGAGTGGGTGGCCATTTCCTTCTCCAATGCATGAAAGTGAAAAGTGAAAGTGAAGTCACTCAGTCGCGTCCGACTCCACAGAGTGCAGCCTACCAGGCTCCTCCATCCATGGGATTTTCCAGACAATACATTGGCAAGTTATTAATATGGTAATCAGTATCCCAACTGGGTTTGATCGTGCAGATTTTGTTGGCGTTTCTCACATATGAAAATAAGAAGATTATCATCCTACCTATAAATAACAGGCCAGGCTAAGAAGGAATTGCCAGAAGAGAAGGAATCACCGCCCTTAGCTCACGCACCAGAAAGTCGTCAGGAGGAAGGGCAGGCAGGCGCGCCCGTTTCCAGCGCCGTTAGTCTGCTAGGAATAGCTGTCTAAACGGGAGACATCACTGCTGTATGGAAATCATGGGCACATTTTTTCTGAGTTCAGAGGACCCCATACTTCATAGTACAACCAGGGAAAACATCAATATTCACATCCAGAAAACACACTGAGAAAGACCGAATATGCATCCCTTTGATACAGAGGTATATTCCCCTGCCCTCAATAAACGTGTTAAATCGCTCCACTGGGAGGTCTGCCAGTTCCCAGGTGGCCTGGACGCATCTGATGCTCCCTGGACCACAGATTTCTCCAACTCTGTTATGGCTTCTCACACAAGCAGAGCTGCGGCGGGACGAAGGTTTAAAGACGATCGTTCTCAGGCTGTTGTGAGGAGCCACCGACACACAGGAAATGCACGGTGGTCAGACCGGATCAACGGACCAGACCAACTTTCTCTTGATAACTGGCCTCTTTACTTCTTAATAAGGACCAATAATTCCTAGTCATTTTAAAAAATATTATCAGCCGTGACTACTCTATTACTGAACCGAGTTTTACACGGAATGGTACGCTGGAGACAGCCCTTCGCTGGCCAGCCCAGGCCTCTATGCCCCTAACTCATCAGGCAGCCCTGCACTTGGAGTCCAAACGTGGGGCTGGCCTTCCAAGCGCATTCTGTCTCCACACGTGAAGGACGCAGCCACGGCGGGATGTGCACAGTGGCCACCCAGCTGCGGCAGGGGCCCGAGAAGCGTAACCTGGGAGCAGTGTTGCGCGTCGGCCCTGCGAGCTCCCTGGGGCCAGGTGCTACTTGAATACAAGGTGCTCAGTCCCGTGACCTGTGGGGGTGGATGGTGCTTTGATACGTCCCCGTTTGGCTGCACTGTGCCAGTTGTCTGCACAAAAGCACCAGGCAATCAGCGGCTGAGTGTCTCTGGCTGTGCAAACTCCAGCGGGAGACAGTCTTACCTGTATTGCAAGACGCCTTCCATGGAAGCTGTGATTATCTCCATCTCTTGTTAATTTCCTTTCACACAACTGAAAGTACGCAGCTCCAACTGCCTCTTTTTATTAAACAGATCCTGACAAGCGTCAAATGACCCGTAAACGCTCTTCTGTGCTTTTTCTGAATAAATGAACATTTAGAAAGAAGAAACAATTGCAGTCAGATTCTCCTGTAGATCTGATCTCATTAGTTCAAAAGACGATTCTTGACTGTGCTCACTTTCCGTGCTGGAACAGTAAGAGATCTCCTTACGGACAGAATATGGGAAGCGGAGCACCTGTCTATGGAGAATCACAGTCCTCACCTGCACAGCGGCTAGAGGACCGGGACCTGTTGGATCTGCCATAACAGAAAGACCACACACATAGGCCGTATGCAATAGCACAAAGACTCTCTCCTGTAAATGAGATTGCAGGTGACAGTGGGGCACAGCAGGGTGATTTTTATGTATCTACTCATCTTAGAGCCTTGTGAACTTTTAAAGGACAAATGCCCTGGCTTACCCATGTTTGCAGAAAGTACTAAACCAGCCTTTTAACACTCACTGACTAACAGCCACAGAAACAGCTTCAGTCCACCACCGTCTTCATCAAACCCCTTGGCGACGGAAAAGAGGGTACGTGACCGCTGTATCCAGCCTTCCGCAACTACCCGATGTGGAGCCAGCAGTGGTCCCAGAGTTACAGCACTCGATCGGACGAAGGGAAAGGCAGGAACGGGAGCTCTGGCCAGCTCGGTCCCGCACTCCTTCACCCTTTCCGCCTCGCATCCACGGGTGAACAAGCACGCTTTTAACTACGGGCGCATGTCCAGTCTGGAGACTAGAATGCAAGCAAAGTCTTACCTTAAACTACAACTTTCGGAAAAGTTAGTTACTCAGTCAGCTGATAGCAGAGTTAAAAGTTACTCTAATTCAAAGGTCAATGTGAACATGTGAACCCAGAGACTCATTCAACATCAAAGCAGGATAGTCCCACTGACAAGAAGAGGTGGAAATATGGGCATTAACATGGACAGAGAACTTCCAGGGAAGCATTTTGGAAACATGCCAGGAGGTTTAGTGAGGGCAGGTTTTTTTCTTTGGACCCTGTAGTAACCCCCATATAAACGTGTCCTTCCAAAAGTCCCCTTAATTTAAAATGTTAGTTCCCACCAGACAGCAAAGCTTTGAGTTGAAATCTAATTACCTACACCTTCCTTTAAATGAATGGATTTCATAACAAATGACTGCAATAGCAGATGCGACATGACAGAAAAGCTACATTTCCCAGAATGTTGTCCCGACGAAAAGTTCAATGCTCCCTCTTTAATCAGAAAGCTGACCCATCAGATAAATGTGTTAGCTTTCAACATGATCCTGCATTGATTAAATTTTGCCCAAACTCACAGAATTAAATGGAAAGAAAAGGAAGAATAGATTGGCTTTACTTTGTTTTCAGCTGAAGTGACTCATTTGTCAGACTGCTTTGAATAAAAATTTACATGGTATAGTAAATTTATCTGAAATACAGAAGGTTTATTTGTAATCAAAACGGATTTTAGTTCTTGGGTTGCCAGTGGCTTACATTCATTAGATCAGTAATTTCTATTTGCAGTGCAGTTTATCAGAGAATGCTTGCTAAAAATAAGATATCAACGGTGAAACAGAACTGTTTGAGTATTTAATCATAGACAGTTTCAAGCATTAAAAATACGCCTTACATTTACATGCACATTAGATTCTAAAAATCTTGTATATGCCCAGGGAGAAAAAGATATATATTTCTAACCATTAAAATAGAAGCATAGAAACAGCCCTCAGTGTTAAAGATGAAGTAACTGAGCCATTTAAAGATGAAGTGACTCTTTTGCAATCAAATCACAAATTAATAATCCAAGCAAGACTAGGATCTAGTCTTCCAGGTGCTGTGCTGAGTCACGCAGTCGTGTCCGACTCTTTGTGACCCCGTGGACGATAACCCACCGGCTCCTCTGTCCGTGGGATTCTCCAGCCAAGAACACGGGAGTGGGTTGCCAAGCCCTCCTCCTTCTGGATACAGGACTAGGTCAACGGGTTTATCCACACACTAGACACTCAATAAATATTCTTCCAATGAATCAATGACATGCAATGCTTTTCAAATACATCTTTGCCCTGCCATTAGGGATTTAAACTTTAGTCTCCTAAATAAAAGAGCAGAAATTATTGTCTATCCTAAAGATTAGATTAAATAGTGAAAAGAGAGGCTCAGGGAAAGAGAAAGAGAGAGTGAGAGAGAAAGAGAACAGGCAAACGATTTCCCAGTCCCTTAACTGGGAGTATAGATTACGTTTCCCATTTAGGAAACACGTTTTCTCTTTTGAGTATTTCTGGGTGTTCAGAGACACACACTCTACTGCTCTCAATTCAGTCGCTCAGTCGTGTTAGCGACCCTGTGACCCCGTGGACTGCAGCACGCCAGGCCTCCCTGTCCGTCACCGACTCCTGGAGTTCACTCAGACTCATGTCCATCAAGTAGTGATGCCATCCAACCATCTCATCCTGTCATCCCCTTCTCCTTCTGCCCTCAATCTTTCCCAGCATCAGGGTCTTTTCCAATGAGTCAGCTCTTGACATTAGGTGGCTAAAGTACTGGAGTTTCAGCTTCAATATCAGTCCTTCCAATGAATATTCAGGACTGATTTCCTTTAGGATGGACTGGCTGGATATCCTTGCAGTCCAAGGGGCTCTCAAGAGGCTTCTCCAACACCACAGTTCAAAAGCATCAATTCTTCGGCACTCAGCTTTCTTCACAGTCCAACTCTCCCATCCATACATGACCACAGGAAAAACCATAGCCTTGACTAGATGGACCTTTGTTGGCAAAGTAATGTCTCTGATTTTTAATATGCTTCTAGGTTGGTCATAACTTTCCTTCCAAGGAACAAGCGTCTTTTAATTTCATGGCTGCAGTCACCATCTGCAGTGATTTTGGAGCCCCCAAAATAAAGTCTGACACTGTTTCCACTGTTCCCCCATCTATTTGCCATGAAGTGACGGGACCTGATGCCATGATCTTAGTTTTCTGAATGTTGAGTTTTAAGCCAGCTTTTTCACTCTCCTCTTTCACTTTCATCAAGAGGCTCTTTAGTTCTTCTTCACTTTCTGCCAAAAAGGTGGTGTCATCTGCATATCTGAGGTTATTGAAATTTCTCCCAGCAATCTTGATTCCAGCTTGTGCTTCAAATAGCCCAGTATTTCTCATGATGTACTCTGCATGAAAGTTAAACAAGTAGGGTGACAATATACAGCCTTGACGTACTCCTTTCCTGACTTGGAACCAGTCTGTTGTTCTGTGTCCAGTTCTAACTGTTGCTTCCTGACCTGCATACAGGTTTCTCAGGAGGTAGGTCAGGTGGTGTGGTATTCCCATCTCTTTCAGAATTTTTCACAGTTTGTGGTGATCCACACAATCAAAGTCTTTGGCATAGTCAATAAAGCAGAAATAGATGTTTTTCTGGAACTCTCTTGCTTTTTTGATAATCCAATGGATGTTGACAATTTGATCTCTGGTTCCTCTGCCTTTTCTAAAGCCAGCTTGAACATCTGGAAGTTCTCAGTCCACATATTGTTGAAGCCTGGCTTGGAGAATTTTGAGCATTACTTTCCTAGTGTGTGAGATGAATGCAATTGTGCAGTAGTTTGAGCATTCTTTGGCATTGCCTTTCTTTGGGATTGGAATGAAAACTGACCTTTTCCAGTCCTGCGGCCACTGCTGAGTTTTCCAAATTTGCTCACATATTGAGTGCTGGTTCTCTAGACTGGCATAATAAATGAATAGCATTTAGCCAAATGTCCATGTAAAATGTTTCCAGTTACCCAGCCCTGTCTTCCTATTGACATGACTCTAAAAGGAGACAGTTGCTTGTGGATATCCTTGCTTCCTTGTGTGAACTGCAGAGGCCGTCTCCCCCCGGGCCCTGTATGGCGGGACAGGAGCGCACCAGGCATGGACAGGGCCCCGGCCTTTCTCGCGCACAGATCGCCTTACAGTGGGAGAAGAGGAATCGAGACTGCCAGCTCAGGGCTTCCACCCTTCTCTGCTCTTCCCTTCCTGCTCCCCGGCCTTCCTTCCTCCTTTCTTTCCTTCTCTTATTTTTAAGCAGCAGATCACATTTTTAAAGCACACTGAAATTATAACTATTAATCCTGAAACCCACTACCTATTGAATCTGTGGCATTCCACGTCATTAGAGGAAGCCAGACACCACTGGGCTATAAAGAAGTCAATTCTTATACTTAGGATTTTGAAATTCATAGCAGAGTCATTAGCTTAAATGACGATTTTGCTATTTTAGAGAAAAGACGTTGAAAGAAAAAAGCATTTAGTGAAATGGCAGCTTTAATAAAAATAAGAGCATTAATTTTATACTATATACAGTAAGGTTAGAAAAACAATGCCAGAGTACACAGACATCATTTTCTGCTCTTCAAAGGAGGTAAGTTTCAACCAGCTGGGAGGAGGCGTGGCTAGTCCAGGGGCCAACAGGAGAGTGAGTTGCTGCTGGGAGTCTTTGCCAAAAAGAAGTCTAGGGAGCTTTAGGGGGTGGTCTCAGAGCCAGAGAGAAATGTACCCCCTTCTCAGACCCCCCTTAGGAGAGGCAAGAAGCCTTACAGAAAAACCTCCCCCTCCATAGTAGGACCACAACTGAACGGAACTTCTGGCAGGGCGGGTGTAGGTAGAGAGCGTGTCAGAGTCCCAGCCTGAGGCTCTGCACCCCAGAGGGGTTAGGAAGCAAGTGCAAAAATTTCCAGTGAACCTCAAAAGAGAACACAAGTAGCTGAGGAGTGAACCGAAGTGTGAGTTCAGTTACGAAGAGCACGCCTCTGCGGACCCTGCGAGGCCTCGGGGTTACAGCAGGTCAGGGCGGGCAGCGGATAAACAGTAATGACAAGAGTTGACTCGAGTTCACGCAGAAACCTGCACACAGATGCGCGCAGCAACCTTACTCGCCACTGCCGGCGCGGAAGCAATCAGGATGTCCTCCAGGAGATGACCAGACAAACACAGACGCGCCCACCTCTTCGTGACCCCTGAACCACAGCCTGCCAGGCTCCTCTGTCCATGGGATCCTCCAGGCCAGAATACTGCAGTGGGTTGCCGTGCCCTCCTCCAGGGGAGCTTCCTGCCTAGGGACCAAACCCGCATCTCCTATGCCTCCTGCACTGGCAGGCGGTTCTTCACCATCCAGTGCTAAAAAGAACTGAGCTGTCAGGCCATGAAAAGACATGGAGACGGCTTATAAATGCATGTTACTTAGTGAAAGAAGCCAACCTGAAAAGGTTACGCACTGTATGACATTCTGGAAAAGGCAAACCTCCAGCGGCAGGGAAAGATGAGGGGCCGCAGGGGCTCACGGGGAGGGAGGGATGACCAGGCGGGACCAGGCTTGGTGGGTAGCGGGGACACTCTGCATGACACCATGATCATAGATCCGTGTCACTATGCACGGCCCAAACCCAAATAGGCACCAAGAGCAAACCCCAAGCTAAACTACAGGCTCTGGGGGACGAAGCTGTGTCAGGGAAGGCTCATTAGGTTTAAGAAGCGCCCGACTCTGGTGGAGGACGTTTGTAAGAGCAGCGGCTATGCATGCAGAAGGCAGGCAGTGTAAGGGACTCTCTGTCCCCCCTCTCAACTTTGCTGTGAACGTCTCTAAACAAACTAAATCTTAAATACTGCCATTTGCAGCAACGTGGATGGATCTAGAGAACGTTACGCTTAGTGAAATAAGTCAGACAGAGAAAGACAAACGCTATCTGATAGCACTCATATGTGGAATCTAAAAAGCGGGAGCAGACGAGAGTGTGGGATCAGCGGGGGCAACGAACTAGACATCCACTTCCAACTCTGGGATGCTTTTCAGGCCCAGAGGTGGATTCGGAGAGGAAGAGAAGGACAGAAAGGAGCAGACCCTTGAAATACCTTAGTGAAAACTCTGAATCAACTGAGAACCAGTGTGGGGCAAAGACGATACAATCTAAGCTCAATTATAGGAAATAAGAAAATCAAAGTTTGCACATTTATTGCCTGTCAAATTTGTATCTGCTACATCCAGTAAAAATGGTGTTATTGGGAACCAATAAAAATGGCTCTTTGGTGCGACTGGGTTAGAGGCTCCGCTCACACATGGCGAGGCTCTCAGCCTGGCTGCTGCTGGATTTGTAGGTGCACGATCCTCGGCCACGGGCGCTGCCTCTTACACGGCAGAATGGCTAGCAGCACCTAGGTCTCTACCCAGCAGACAGATGCCAGGAGCAAACACTCCTCAGACAAAACCAAAACGCCCCCTGGGAATGAGGGGGAGGAGACTGCCCCTTGTTGAGAACCGCCTTCCAGAATAGCCCCCACTACCCTGAGGAAGAAACCGCAGGCCTCCAGGGAGCAGCTTATGAACCACAGACGCAGCCAGGTCCTCATTCACAAATGAGAAGCTGGAGCCAAGGAAAAGAAGTTGACTTTTATCCTGCCTCAGTCTAACTTGAGGAGAGAGCTGGTATGGTAAAGTCAGATTTCCCTGCACCGAGTGCTTTGCCTTCCGAGCATCTGAAATATCTTCAGAAAGCTAGCAGAGAGCCTGACACGTAACAGTAACGTCTGTTTCTGCACTGAGTGAGCCCTCAGGCCCACGCCTTGTCCCGGAGCATTGCAGGGCCGGTGAAGAGCAGAGACCTCAGCCTCCCAGCAAGTGACACTGGCAGAGGCCACCCTGCACCTTCCGGCGCTGACCCAGCCCTCACCTGCTCCCCCGTGAATCAACAGTCAATGCAGAACAGAGTCACCGGCCCATTTCTAACTCAGGGCTGGGAGCCACGCTGTCTTCCAGGGCTGCGGAGATGGGAAACACAGGATGGCATTTTCTGTCTCCCAGGGCTCGGGGTGAGGGGCTGTTGCAGCAGCCGCGGGTCTCCCTTGTGTGAGGCCCCCTCTCCTCTGTGCAGTACGAAGCCCCCCAACACTCGTTATCTGAACAGCACACCGTGAGCCGTGCTCACATATCCCACGGCCTGCGACCGCCGGCGTGCTGGCCTGTCTCCCCGGCAAGCCGCAGGTACCGCTATGACAGAGAGCAGCCTTTTCTGCTTTTAGGCTTTCTATTATGTCTGCCTAGCGCAGTCCTGGGCCCCAAAGAGCAGGTGCTTGGATTTGAAAACCGCCAGCCAGGGTTCTACAGAAACGCCTTTCATTTGTTCAGAGGCTGGGTGCCCTCAGGTCCGCAGTCTCTCTGCCGCAGACAGGCCAAAAGCTGCGATTCTGCCTCCTATCCTCATTTATTAACGTGTCTCTGCACGCCACACTATCTGACATCAGAAGCCGGTGGCAACTCTCCAGCCTGGGTTTCTAATAGAGATAAATGTTGAGCAGAGGTGGCGAGCTGGCCGCCGGCCCGCTGGAGGCAGCCCCGGGCTAAGCGCTCTCTGGCCAGTCATTAAAGGCGAGGCGGCCAGGCGCCGGCTGTGCTCGGCACGTCCAGGCGACTTGGCCCCGAGCCCGTCTTATCAGTCAGCGTCTCTGCCTCTGTCTCCTTAGCGCAGGATGGAAATCGGAGTTCCTGCTAGTGGGGTCACTATGGGTCTGACATACACAAAGTTCCCACACATACCTGGCAGACATCAGCTTCTCCATACAGATGAGCTATCAACATCACAAAAGGGCCTGGGGGCACTCACACCAGGAGGCGGCGGCCTGTCCGCCTTTCCAATGACCATAGAATCCTTGAAACCATTCAGCCACCGAATAACCAAACACATGGGCTTGACGTATAAATTAAAATGCTAAACTCCTATGCACGAAGAGAGTCATAGAAGTGTTTATCACTCAAAATATTTAACAATTATATTTCAGCATTCAGTGATATGAAAAGACTTTGTTTTTCCTAAATGTCTTTGTTAACTTCAACTCTGCAAGGTCTGGAGAGACACATTTCCATTACAAAATACTGAAACTAACTCCAGGCCTCCACCACCCAGGACAGCCTGGAGCTCTCTGAGAGGCAGAGAACAGGATGATTTTCCTACGGATTTGTAGAATGAGATCATGTCTACCTAGAGACGAGACTGCTGCCATTAAAAACTTATTGAAATACGTGTATCCCCAGGCTTTCTTTTCTCCTGCTGAAGAAAGTTGTGTGGCTTCTCCCTCTCCTCTGCCCTCCAAGCAGAGAAATAGGAAGCTCCAACAGAACTCCAGCAGTGGTGAAAAGGCAGAACTGGCAAAAAGTCAAAGAAAAGAGGTTTTGCATCAAAAATACATACGCCCAGTTTTCTTGAGAGTATTGAATGGCAGCCTAACAAAGAGGGGGAAACGGTTTAGAAGAATTAAAAACTAGCGGCTCGTGTGTGCCGGCCACTGGGGTGTGATTCCGCTGGAAGATGGGATTCAGTGACGGCGAGTTTGGGGGGAACAGCAGCCCCTGGTGCAGAGGCCGCTAGAATGAGGAACATCGGGAAGGATTTCTAATGCGCTTCTGTGCATATTACCACACGGCTCCCTCCTTCCTTCCCAGGCAATGTTTCCTGAGAAGAGCAAATTTGTCATTTTTTTAAATCAACACCTACGAAATACCTAGGCCACGTAAAACCTTGCATGATGGTTATACCACATATCACACAGGGATGAGGGAGCAAGTTACAAATGAACGGCACAAATATCTAGGAGGACAGATGTAATCAAATTTCAGAGACGGTGGCACTGTGGCTGGCTGTCTAACTGCAGGGAGTGAATGAGTCTTCTGGAAATGGTGGCTTGGTTGCTGCCCTGGAGTTGCTGACAAAGCGCAACAGGAGCGCTTGGAACCACGAACAGACTGACAGCTTCCACCCAAACCCCGGAGGGGAGTGACCTAAGTCCCCGTGCCCTGCGGTTCGGTTCATGTTTTCACAGGAGGCGGCGGCAGCGGCGACTTTATCAGCAGACAGAGCCCGGCAGCTCCACGGGCTGGAGCCCAGCTGCTCGCTCCCTTCTCGGAAGTGCAATACAAATTAATTTGCCAAAACATCCCAGAGTCATCCTTGTACTAAATGATGCATGATTAAACAAACACACACTGGCCAGGCTTGCCCTGGCCGCATCTGCGATCGTCATTTGCTGAACGCTGATGAGCCCACCACTATTTTCGGTGGCAACAGCTCAGCAGACGCCAAGAGGACCCTGGAAATGCACCACGCTGCCGCTCCTGGAAGGCAGAGCTTCGGATTTCTCTGCTGCCATTTTCAAGCCAAATATTTCAAAGCAATTGAAAGGCTTGGGAGAGCAGGCTTTCCTAACAACCCCATCAGTCCTGAGCCCCACAGTGTGCCACGGTCTCCAGCGATTTTTTAAAAAATAATAGTACCGTAAAATAGCAACTAAATATCAGCCAATAGAAACAACTCTGAAGAGAGAGGCTGAGACTATGTAAGAGATTAGTCACAGTTTTTAAAACATTGATGACTTTTGGTTACTGTGCTTTATTCCTGCAAATGGGAGAAATTCGTGCATAACCTATACAGTCAGGTGTCTTCAGAGCAAATGAAAGTGGCTGAATAACGCAGTTCCTTTCGACTTTGAGACTCCTTACATCGTACACAAGCACCAGGCACAGCATTTTGCTGCATGGGGCGATTCAGTTGTAAAAAGAGCTTTGTCCAAGCCCTGTGTGTCCTCAGAAAGTCTCACGAGAAGGACTTGCTGTCTGCTCCGGTCCCCCAGAAAGCTAAAACCCGGATGGGAACAGGCGGCGCTCGAGCAGTTCGTCCTGATGCAAGCATCTCAGGCGCGCGTCCCTGGGAAGGCGGAGTCGCCCGTGGTTTCTTGCCTACACCCTTGCCTGCCTTCTGAAAGGCCATAGCTGGCTTTGGCTTGGGAGGCTGTGTAAGTCTCCACTATAATTAAAAAGTACAATGTCAAAAATTAGCTCTGCCTCCAGCAAGACAGAAGCTGTGTTCATCAAAGGTCTTTGCCTCCTTCCTCATAGATCATCAAATCCAATCTTTTTAAAAAGTGCAAATAAGAAAAACCCCTCCAAGGCAGAACAAGAACTATGTTGAAACAAAGTCAATGAAACAATTTTCTCTTCCAGGTAGCAGCAGAGGTAATTTTCACTCTGATCATCCCTATCCACACCCTGGTTCAGACCTGATGATTCACCTTCCGAGTAGGAAGCTCCACATCCAACTTTTTGATTAAAGCCTGTTTTGTTGGTTGAGGGCAGAAGCTTTCAATTATCCTCATGGCCTTATTGTGTCTAAAAAAAAAAAAAAAAAAAGAAGGTGCCCCTAGCCCTGGGGCAGGAAGACTATAAGGGTGTATTAACTCATAGGGATGACATGGAATTCCTTATAAATCACCTAAAAACTGTGAGTCAGGAAGTACACTGGAAGTCAAAATGGAAGCTTCGCAGAAGCTTTTGGCTTCTAAAAGCCAAAAACGCAAGGCTTCATGCAAAGTTATTCACAGAGTGCGGAGCATATTTCTTGCCAATTAGACAGCTCTATATTTACAGACTCTTATAATCAATTCAACTTGCCACTTATAAAAGAAGAAACTGAGGCCCCCACGAATTAATTTTCCCAAGATTGAATTACCCAGCTTACCCAACCGTCCCTGCTCAGTCCTAACTGCCGCCATGCCTTCCCTCACCACGAGGCGGCAGCAGAGAGCCCTCCTGAACGCGGAGCGCAGAGGCCGCACGCGGGGCCTCGGGACGGGGCGGCCCCGGGCTTCGGCGGCGCCGGCTCTCCCCTGCATGTGCATGTGGCATGATGCCCAGCAACCACCTGTCTGAATGTTTACAACCGGGCCGCTGTCCGTCTCTGCACACCGTCAGGGTGGTTGGAACAAACCGCACTCTCCCTGCATTAAACGGGGCTCCCCTTGTCCTTCTGGGATTCTGCCTTCCCAGCCCCCAAAGGAGAAGGCGACGGCGCCCCACTCCCGAGCTCTCGCCTGGAAATGCCGCGGAGGCAGGAGCCTGGCGGGCTGCAGTCCACGGGGTCGCGAAGAGTCAGACACGACTGAGCGACTTCCCTTTCACTTCTCACTTCCCTGCATTGGAGAAGGCGATGGCACCCACTCCAGCGTTCCTGCTGGAGAGTCCCAGGGACAGGGAGCCTGGTGGGCTGCCGTCTGTGGGGTCGCACAGAGTCAGACACGGCTGAAGCGACTCAGCAGCAGCAGCAGCAATAGCCCAAAAGAGACTGTCTGCAAAAAGTGGGAAATCGCTGCCTTCTCCACGATGGCTATTAATAATGAGATTAATCACCTGCATCTTGGGGCTGAAACTAGGAAAACGTGATGAGATATTTTAGGGTTTCTTGAGGAAGAAGGCAGCTGCTGACTTACAGCACCATTCTACAGCGGGGATTAACTCTAGGTGACTATTACTCTAAACACAGGTACAAGTGAAATGCACGTAACGTGTGCGTGGCCGTGACAGAGCTGCGTCATGGAGAGCCGACGAGAGAAACCCGGACGATCCCTGGGAGGAGGGCACCACAGACGTGTCAGAGTGGACCCTGAGCAGCAAAGGCACAGCGTCTGGGGAAAGCGACAAAGATGCTGGTGACCACAAGCGATAAGAAGCAAGCTACGCGCTCCTTACGGCCCCAGTGGCGCCGTGGGGCATACCTACCTACCGGCATCAAAACTTATCCACCCCAGAGATTTGGAAAAACAAACTCAAAGATCAGGAAGGCAAGTCTTTGTTTGGTGGGGGTAGATTAAAAAGAGGCCTCACTTTTTCAGCCATTATACATCACAGGTATGTGGCATCCAGTCCCATCACTTCATGGCAAATAGAAGGGGAAACAGCAGGAACAGTAAAAGACCCTTTTTTGGGGGAGGTGGGGGGGCTCCAAAATCACTGCAGATGGTGATTGCAGCCATGCAATTAAAAGATGCTTACTCCTTGGAAGAAAAGTTATGACGAACCTAGACAGCATATTAAAAAGCAGAGACATTACTTTGCCAACAAAGGTCCATCTAGTCAAAGCTACTATTTTTCCAATAGTCATGTATGGATATGAGAGCTGGACTATAAAGAAAGCTGAGCACAGAAGAATTCATGATTTTGAACTGCAGTGTTGGAGAAGACTCTTGAGAGTCCCTTGGATTGCAAGGAGATCCAACCAGTCCATCCTAAAGGAGATCAGTCCTGAATATTCATTGGAAGGACTGATTCTGAAGCTGAAACTCCAATCCTTTGGCCATCTGTTGGGAAGAGCTGACTCATTTGAAAAGATCCTGATGCTGGGAAAGATTGAAGGCGGGAGGAGAAGGGGATGACAGAGGATGAGATGGTTGGATGGCATCACCAACTCGATGGACACGAGTCTGGGTAAACTCCAGGAGTTGGTGATGAACAGGGAGGCCTGGTGTGCTGCAGTCCATGGGGTCACAAAGAGTTGGACTCGACTGAGTGATTGAATTGAACCTATATAGTAGAAGTTCTAGAATTTGGCAGAATATCAGAAGGAAGCTTTGCCAGATTAGTTATTATTACTTTATGTTCATTAAACTTAAGTCTGTGTTAAAAGTGCCTTTCAGGTATTCCTAAGAGGACTGGCAGAGATGAGAGGGAAATGCTGAGACATCGATATCCATGTGGCTGATTGTCTGGGGAATCTTCAGAGGCAGCCACTGACCCTGATGACACTCATCCCTCCCTGCATGCGGCCAGGGTGCTTCTGTCTCTACCCTCTCCATCCAGGCAGCCAGGGTGCACAGAGCACCTGCATGTCCTGGGACTTCCACACTGCAGAGACTGAAATGCTGGAACATCGAGTTACAGCGTGATGCTGACCACCATCAGCTGCTTTGCCAGTCCTCAAGGCCAAAGTCCAGGCAAGCTCCAGGTCCAGAAACACCCCCACCCTTTCCAGCCCTTTGCTTTCACAGTGAGTTTTCAGACTTGGACCATTTCAATCAGATGAATCTCACTGCAGCTTCCCCCAGCCCCCTGAGCGTAAGGAATGCTAGTATTCAGGTGCAATAAAACATACCGTGAAATCAGAACACAAAAGAAATGCAACTGACATTTGAACAAGAAGGACAGTTAGGAACACCGACCCCAAGTGCGGCTGAAAATCTGCCTGTAACTTTTGACTCCCCCAAACTTAACTACTAACAGCCTTACTGATAACACAGTCAATTAACACATATGTTTTACGGTATATGTCTTATATACTGTATTCCTAGACTAAACTAGATTTTTAAAAATGTTCAGAAAACCATAAGAGAAAAGAAATTTACAGTACTGTAGTGTGTTCATTGATAACATAAGTTTATATTGTCAGCTCACAAGATGATCATCTATCAGTTCCTATATCAATATTGTCTTATATGATACAAAATACTCTCAATGTTACTAACACTAAACATCAAAACTGAAAAGATAAAGTGAACCAGAAATTCATATGCATTTGCAGGTTAAATGATTCGTGGGTTGATAACAAAGCAGCAGCAACATAATTGCCTTACAGTCGCCTGGTATAATCAATATGATTGCTTCACATTCGCCGAGCTTATACACTAATGAATAAATGGTTATAAAATTGTATGTCATACAATGTTACAGTCATATCCATAATACATTATTAAAAACAGTGTTGCTTTTCAAAATAAACCACTTACCTGCGACAAGCTGATATGCAGATTCTCCAGGGCTGAGAAAAGCACAGTGTACAGCAACGTATTTCTCTGAAAGCAAAGTTAGAAATCAGTAAGAAAACTCACATGTTTTCAATTTTCCATTAAATATCACTCACTTAATGCCAGTGTAAAAATAGACTATCCACTTTAATACAAATCACCCACATGATGCTCTTCTACATGCATATTTTTGTATATACTGATTGAAAAAAATCTACATATAAGTGGACCCACACAGTTCAAATCTGTGTTGTTCAAGGGCCAACTGTACCATGGAAACAGATGTGCAGGGTATGAGATAAATATTATCTCCCAGTTTGCGTGAGCACTCATAAACCAATGAGACAGAATAAGCCGTGGGGCAGTCTTTCTGAGGTGAACATGTTTCCACCTTTGGAATTCTTAGTTGTCCATGTACAGGGCACATGAAAATTTTAAATACAAGGTTTACTTCTCCCTGCTGAAAATAAAGGATGAGGTTGCGTCCTCTCTTTTTCTCATTCACTTTAGACAATGTAATTTTAAGTGGTCTCTCCTCCCTTTTCAATGGATATAAACCTTCTGAAAAGTAGACAGACTTTTTGTCACCTTAATAACCCAAAAACATCTTCGTCAAGAACCTGGGGGTCATGTCTTTGACATGCAGACATTAGGAGAGCTCCCTGTGTCCAGTTTCCATGGGAGGCCAGGAACAGGACTTTGGCGGGCACGTTCTTCCCAGTTGTCCTAAAGGTATGAGGAGTTTGCTCTTCTGAATAAAGCTAATGAGCTGACATAGACGGTTACCCCACCTGCCAGGCAGTCAGGGTGAAGTGCGTGTGACAAATGGTGCCGCCTGTCCTCTTATTTGAGGACTAGCCATTGCTTTTCCTGAGAAATCTGTAATGAGCATAATTCAGTAACAGGATCTAGCGAAGTGGACAGTTTAACTGCCACTGTAAACTTGGGAAGGAGGTAAGACGCACAGTGATAAAATAATAGCAACAATAACAAGTCCCCACACACCGGACAAACGTGCTAACAATTTGCAGCAGATTTTACAGCCCTCATTTGATGTTAGAAACGATTGTAGGCAGTGAGGACAGGTGTGATCATCCCACGCCAGAGACACGCAAACCAAAGCTCTGGGGACTGACGGCCCCGCGCCATCGGGCGTGGAAGCAGAGAGCAGCCCGCGCTGCGCCCAGCCTCTGCCCGCAGCGGCCTCCGCGTGTGCTCGCCTGGCCTCCGAACCCGGAGGGAAGCGGCCGGGACGCCTGCAGGGCCTCCTCCCACGCCTGCCCTCCGCGCCGCCCACCCGCCGGGTCTGCACTCGCCGCCCCCCGGGCGGGCGGCGGGCGGCCTGGGCCCCGGGGCGGGAGGAGGGCGGCCCGGGCCCTGATGCAGGCGTCGGGGCGGGAGGAGGGCGGCCCGGGCCCTGATGCAGGCGTCGGGGCGGGAGGAGGGCGGCCCGGGCCCTGATG
>SJYT01013068.1:118541-155095 GCA_006410635.1 Cephalophus harveyi | reverse complement strand
AGATATGGTTACATCAAAATACACTAATCTACTTCCTCCTTTTTAACTGGTACAGATCGGTTGTGCTAGGGTAACACTAGCTATTTTAACAAATAAATCCCAAAATGTCAGTGGCTTGATATGGTAGAAGTTGGTGTTTTATTCACCAACCAGTCCAATGACAGTGATGGAGATGGACAGGTAGCTTTCCTGCACTCGGGAACCCCACTTCTTTCCAGCTGGTCGCTAGCCATCTCTTGGGGTCTTCTGACTATCCTCATCCTGTAAGTGGAAGAGCGTGGAGGCCACACAAGCACGGGAGATGTGTATAAGAGACAGCGTCGGGGCGGGCGGTGGGCGGGCCCTGATGCAGGCGTCGGGGCGGGAGGAGGGTGGCCCGGGCCCTGATGAAGGCGTCGGGGCGGGAGGAGGGTGGCCCGGGCCCTGATGCAGGCGTCGGGGCGGGCCGCGCCTCCCGCTCCTGCGTCGCCTTTTCCGAGGGAAGCAAGCCGGCGGGCGCTCCGGCGCAGGGGCTCGCCCAGGGCGGGGAGCGGGCTCTAAAGAGCGGGAAAGAGTCGACCGCGGCGCCTTTCCGAGGAGGGCGAGTCGGGAAAGCAGGAGATGACGCGTGTTTGCACTCATTCAGGAAGCCTTCCCTGGGCACCTTGTGTGCGCCAGGCGTCGACTCTGCCACCATGAATAGGATGTGTGTGCAATACAGTGATACAGAGAAGCGAATGAGTAATTAATAGAATTTCCTTTTATAAGTGTTTCAATAGCAACATCAACTATTAATAATCATCCAGTTAGAAACAGCAAGTTCATCCAAAACGAAATGAATGGAAAATTCCACCAAATTGTACGATCAAATAACAAATGGGTCTAATGTAAATACTTCTAAAAAAGGGTTTACTTTGGACTTCACAGAGGGGACTGAAAAGTATTGAGAGTTCTGTTCTTTAAAGCTGAGCTTATGGTACCAAGTCCGTACCATAGGGCAGACCCTGCGCGGTGCTGTGAACATAAAAATTGAATAAAACAAAAGGAAGCAGACGTATACAGTCAGCGTTATAGAAGGAGTGAGACGTGCTGTAACAGGGGCAGCTGAGGAATGCTGTAAGAACAGGGAGAGTGAAGAGGCGGAAGGGTTAGTCTCTCAGTCCGGCTGCTCTGCCGGCGGGCTCTCCAGGCCAGAATACTGGAGTGGGTTGCCGTTCCCTTCTCCGGGGGATCTTCAGGAGGAAATTTTAAATAAAACAGAGAGGGTTCCCGGGATATATGATTCTTAAACTGAGTAATGGGTGAAAAGGAGTTTCCTAGCTGCTAGAGATTGAATGTTTTGTGTCTCTTCAATGTATGTGGAAGCCCCATTCCCCAAGGTGACGGCATGTGGGCGGTGAGGAGGTGAGGCTTTGGGGCAGTAATTACGTGTAATGGGGTTAGTACCTTTATAAGAACAGGGGACAGAGACCAGACTTTGTTCTCTTTCTCAGTTCAGTCGCTCAGTCATGTCCGACTCTTTGGAACCCCATGGACTGCAGCACACCAGGCCTCCCTGTCCATCACCAACTCCCAGAGTTTACTCAAACTCATGTCCATGGAGTCGGTGATGCCATCCAACCATCTTACACTCTGTCGTCCCCTTCTCCTCATGCCTTCAATCTTGCCCAGCATCAGGGTCTTTTCCAATGAGTCAGTTCTTTGCATCAGGTGGCCAAAGTATTGGAGCTTCAGCTTCATCATCAGTCCTTCCAGTGAACATTCAGGACCTCCTTTAAGATAGACTGGTTGGATTTCCCTGCAGTCCAAGAGACTCTCAAGAGTCTTCTCCAACCACAGTTCAAAACCACCAATTCTTCAGTGCTCAGCTTTATACTCTAACTCTCACATCCATACATGACTAGTGGAAAAACCATAGCTTTGACTATAAGGACTTTTGTCAGCAAAATAATGTCTCTGCTTTTTAATACGTTGTCTTTGGTTGATCGTAGCTTTTCTTCCAAGGAGCTAGTGTCTTTTAATTTCATGGCTGCAGCCAATGTCCACAGTGATTTTGGAGCCCAAGAAAATAAAGTCTGCCACTGTTTTCATTGTTTCCCCATCTATTTGCCATGAAGTGATGGGACTGGGTGCCATGATCTTTGCTTTTTGAATGTTGAGTTTTAAGCCAGATTTCTCACTCTCCTCTTTGTTTCATCAAGAGATTCTTTAGCTCCTCTTCACTTTCTGCCATAAGGGTGGTGTCATCTGCATATCTGTGGTTATTGATATTTCTCCTGGCAATCGTAATTCCAGCTTGTGCTTCATCCAGTCCAGCGTTTCTCATGATGTACTCTGCATGTAAGTTAACTAAGCAGGGTGACAATATACAGCCTTGACGGACTCCTTTCCCTATTTGGAACCAGTCTGTTGGTCCATGTCCAGTTCTAACTGTTGCTTCTTGACCTGCATACCGATTTTGCAGGAAGCAGGTTAGGTGGTCTGGTATTCCCATCTCTTGAAGAATTTTCCACAGTTTGTGGTGATTCACACAGTCAGAGGCTTTAGGGTAGTCAGAGAAGTCAAAGTAGATTTTTTCTGGAACTCTCTTGCTTTCTTTAAGTGCACACATAGAAGAGGGCCTGTGAGCATCCAGGGAGACGGCTGCTCTCCGCAAGCTGGGAGGAAAGTGCTCACCGAGAACGGAATCTGTCCGCACCTTGATCTTGGACTTTCCAGATTTTAGAACTGTGAGAAATAGATGTCTGTGGTTGAAGCCACTCAATCTGTGGTACTTTGATAGGACAGCCCAAGCTGATTAAGAAATCGGGTGAAAATGAAGAAAAGAAACCATATAGAAAACAAATAAGAAGTGAAGAAATCAGAGATGCTCACGGTAGCATGCCAGGCTGGAGAACTCAGAGGAGGCTGCCACAATTAAGGGGTGGGCATGTGCAAGGCTTAGTGCAAGAAGAGGGAGCTGCAGAAACAGGAAGCTCAGCAAAGCCTTAGATGCTCCAGTGGGTCCTTCATACTGACAACTATGGAGATTTTCAACAAAATAGGGTTTCTTCAGAATTGCAATGTAGCCTATTCTAAGGAGGCCAGAGGATGGAGGCCAGGAAGAAGTTAAGTGGGAGATAGAGTGGACACGTCTTCTTCTTTCCTGATTTTATAATGCTGCTCAAGCTACATGGCTCAGGGGAGCAGACGGGGCCTCCCCCAGCCCTAGAGATGGACAGTAGCTTCGTTTGGGGCCAGCTGGAATACTGTTTCATCAACATCTTGGAAAGGGCTCAATATATGACTTAAATTGTTGTTGAGTATTATTATTAGGAAATAAACTGTGGAAGTGATCCGAGGAGTTTCTGCAGTTGTTGAGGCTGAGGGGTTGTAGTTTATGGTATGCAAATAAGCATCAGTGTAATAGGAAATGATAAGGAGGCAAGTGTCATCATTGAGTCTTGAAATTAATGTTTATTAAGCGCTCTACATGCCAAGTGGAAAGGAGATACTGGAGTAGGGTTGCTAGAAATAGAAGCATGGCTAAAACACAGTTCTTGGCCTTAAATATCATACTTTTAACAAGGGGGAAACTTTATTATTCAAAATCAAAAAATTTAAAGACATCAAATGATACAAATAAAGGAATGTGGTTATCCAGAGGGAAAAAATAGTTGAATTGCTGCAGGGATCAGGAAAGCTGTGAAGAAGGGATAGTTTTTGAGTTGAGCCTGGGATGGATGAAATGTGAATGGAGATGGGGAAAAAATCAGTATTCAACTGAGTCAAGAAGGATGAGAGTAAGGGTCATTAACTTGAATCCCAAGATGGCAGAAGAGGAAGAATTGTACAAGACATGAAGATCATTTAGAAAAAGGAAACCAGCAGAGGCAGTGGGAGACAACAGTGTCGCCCCTGGAAGTGCTCAAACGGCAAGAATCAGAGCCAGCCAACGGCTTGGAAGGAGCTCTGGAGAGCAAGGAGCCTGGTACACGGAGGGAGGGAGGGAGGGAAGCAGAGGTTCTACTCACAGAGGGAAAGGAGGGGGAGGCACCGGAGGAAGGACAGCTCTCCACAGAACCAGCCAGGGCGCACGGGCCGCGGTGGATGAGCCACAGTGGGCGAGCCGCGGTGGATGAGCCGCGGGGCACGAGCCACGGGGAATGAGCTGGGCAGGAGAGCGGGTGCTGCAGAAAGTAAGTGGAAGAGCCTCCGTGCTGGTCACACCAGGCTCTGCTCAGCGCCAGGCTGGGGACGGCAGGAGTGAGCGCGCTGTTGGAGACCGAGAGAGCAGAGCGAAGGCCCCTCACCCAACAGGGAGGGTCTCACGTCCAGAGGGACAGTCGCTCCTCCTCTCATCGAGCTGGACCCCTCCCCCACTCCGCTTGTCCACTCCCCAGTCCCTCTTCCCACTCGTAAGCAAGCACACACACAGCAGGGGAGCATTTAGACGTTCACCCTGAGGCTAGCCGTAACTATCAGAATCCGGGGGAGCTACGCCTACCGCCAGGTTCCAGCTCTTGATGGAGAAGCTCCTGGGCCGGGCAGCCTCCGTGGGCCGCGGGCTCCGTCATCCCCGGGTCCCTCCGGCTCCTAAGCCACCTTGGAGCTGCCCACCCTCCCCCCCCCCCCCCCCCCCCCACCACTCTCACGAGGCTATGTTTAACTATCAGTGGGCATCAAAGGACAAAGACAATTGGAAGACTTGAAAGCAGTTGGTTTCTCAGGAGGAAAAACATACCATATGACCTAATGATTCCCGTCCTTTGTGTATGTTATTGTATGTAATGCGGCCTTCAAGGCTGTCAAAGCAGACCTCGGAGATGGGGGGAAGGCTGACAGGGGGAAAAGCCACACAAAACAGCCCCGCTTTTTTTCAAGGACTCGGGGACTTCCAGTTCAATTATATTTCCTCACTATCTAAATAATGGGTTGCAGTGACCCATCCAGCCAGAGGAGAAAATACATCAACACAACAGCGTCCAAAGAATTTACTCCTTTTCCTATCTGCTTCATTTCAGCCCATTCCGCTTGAATTTCTGTTACTGGAATTGATGATAAATACATTGAATGCCATTGGGTGAAAGTAACAACCTCTTTTAGAGAAAAGATCAAGTTTTCATGGGCCACAGACAACAAATCTTTTTTTTGAGAAGGGCTGAGACGCCACAGGCCGGCGAGTCACATCCTGGCGTCCCCGTGAGCACGCGGCGGCGGCGGCGGCTGGCCCGTCTGCATCTTACCCAACGCTGCAGCAGGAATTACCGAGTAAAACGAGCTCAGGAAATGGACGGGGAAAGAAAGGGGAGTTCAGGTCAAGCCTGACCCCATTTAGGAGAAGGAGGTGAAAAGGAGGGCGAGAGGGGGATGAGACCCAACTCCGTCCGCAGCCTTTCTCCCCGGGGGCAGTGGCCGCAGGCGTGTCTGAAGGCGGGGCCCAGGCAGCTGGGTGAGGCCACCGACTCCCGTCCAAGCCCCGCAGCCCCTGGCGGCCTTTCTCAAAGGGCGTGAGAGCGGGCAGTCGCCTGGGTAACCCCGGGGCGCCGCCAAAGGGGCGCCGAGGACGGGGCGGGTGTGGAGGCGGCAGTGGCCCTGCAGAGCGGGCCCGAGGCCGCTGCGGACAGGAGCGGAGGGGACGGGGGAGAGGGCGCCCTGCCCCGGCTGCGTGCTGGGCCCCCGCCACTGGACGCTGCTCCCTCTCAGGACTCACTGGGCCCGAGCAGTGCAGGGGCGCCTGCCCCCCTTCTTGCTGCACTCTGGCCGAGCGCCGGGTGGGCTGAGTCGCTCGCTCCTGTCTGACCCCTTCCGATCCCATGGACTGCGGCCCACCGGGTTCCTCTCTCCATGGGATTCTCCAGGCAGGAGTACTGGAGTGCCCTCCTCCAGGGGGTCTTCCCGACCCAGGGGTCAACCCGGGTCTTCCGCATTGCAGGGGGATTCTTCACTGTCGTCTTCATGGATGGATGAAAGGTGACATCACAGCCGTTGAGTAAATCCAGGCTTCTTTAAAAGGCATATTTATGAATTCAACGGTGCTACACTAATAGCCTCATCAAAACAGTTCTAAATCCGCATCCTCTCTCCATGGGATTCTCCAGGCAGGAGTACTGGAGTGCCCTCCTCCAGGGGGTCTTCCCGACCCAGGGGTCAACCCGGGTCTTCCGCATTGCAGGGGGATTCTTCACTGTCGTCTTCATGGATGGATGAAAGGTGACATCACAGCCGTTGAGTAAATCCAGGCTTCTTTAAAAGGCATATTTATGAATTCAACGGTGCTACACTAATAGCCTCATCAAAACAGTTCTAAATCCGCGTGCATTTATTTTTGCCATCATAACTGATTTATTTGCACTTGTCTTCTCCACTTACTTTAGAGTATTCTGTGGTTTTTAAAATTCTTGATATATTCATTACTGTGCCAAAAACCATAATTTGGGAATTATTCCCAATAATCTCTACTCATTACGGGATATTGGTGAGCAGGGCAGGATGAAAAGCTTTTATCTATTTTCCTCACATAAATGAGGACAGAAACAAAAATGAACAGTTCAAGTCAAGCAATTGCCTAGGGAGCCAATCCAATTTCTTTCATAATTTTAATTACACAAGTAATACAAGAAACATTCTCCTCATAAAAATTTCAGTAATACAGAGCAAAAGTGTCCACTTAGCACAGTGCCCAGCCACACTCCCCTCTTCAGAAGAAGTCACTGTGATTAGTTTGCTGTCTACCCTCGGGAAGTTTTTCTGTGTGTTTGTCCACACACATATATATAAATTTTATTTAATATACATGATATCATATGCTTTCTTCATCAATATATCTTTAAGATATGGTTACATCAAAATACACTAATCTACTTCCTCCTTTTTAACTGGTACAGATCGGTTGTGCTAGGGTAACACTAGCTATTTTAACAAATAAATCCCAAAATGTCAGTGGCTTGATATGGTAGAAGTTGGTGTTTTATTCACCAACCAGTCCAATGACAGTGATGGAGATGGACAGGTAGCTTTCCTGCACTCGGGAACCCCACTTCTTTCCAGCTGGCCGCTAGCCATCTCTTGGGGTCTTCTGACTATCCTCATCCTGTAAGTGGAAGAGCGTGGAGGCCACACAAGCACGGGTTAAAGACGCAACCTGGAAGCGACCCACACGCCTCTCATCAGTATCATCCCCCCCGGCCGCAAGGCGGATGGGAAACTGCCAGTGTAACTTGTCCGCCGTTGACGCGCTGTCTCAGTTTTGTTCTCACGAGCAATCCTGCAACACGCGTCCTCGGCCTGCCTTTGTAAGTACATGGGCAGATACTTCTCTCGGCCAGCAAAAGGAGGTGCAGAAATAACAGCTCCAGAACAGGCCCGCTTCTTATCTTAATGGAGACTGAACGACTGCTTTCCAGAAAAGCCTATGCCGATGATGCTCCACCAACAATGTATGATTTCCCTACAGAAATGATACAAATGATGCCACAAATACTATTTGTTATCAATCATTTACATCCCACCAATATATAAACACAATATCTCATTGCTCTGTTTCCAAGATTTCATAATTATGTTGAGAATCTTTTAAGATACGATTGTATCTGTGAGGTGATCAGTCATAGCTTTTGCCAATATTCTGTTTCATTGTAGGCAAAACAAAATGTTCAAATGGAATTACTGCCGTGCAGTTTTGACTGGGGCCTTAAATCAAGGGATCAGGCTCACTTACATTACAAAGTGAGTTGGGAGAAAGCAAAAGCAAGGACTTTCAAAATAGGTAGCTGAGAACTAATTTGGGGATTGTGTTCAAACAGTAAAGAATCTGCCTGTAATTCAGGAGAGCCAGGTTCCATCCCTGGGTCGGGAAAATCCCCTTGAGAAGGGCATGGCAACCTTCTGCGGTATCCTTGCCTGGAGAATCCCATGGACAGAGGAGTCTGGCGGGCTACATCCATGGGTCACAAAGAGTCCGACACGACTGAGTGACTAACACTTTCACTTTTCACTTCCTACCTCCAATCCATTAAAGAGCTTGGAGAAGCTGAGAAAGAGTGAATATTCTAGAAGGAATAGAAGTGAGATTTGAGGAATGGTTAAGAGAAGTATATTTTTCTTGCTGAAAACCAGTGAAATGGGCTTTAAACATGCCCTCCTCTCACCAAAACCAAAACTTAATCCTTGTTTCTTAGAACTTGTGGCAAGGAGCCTGCAGTCTCAAGCCCTTCTGACAAATATAAATGGAAGCTGTTGGAAGGAGCCGGCCACTCTGCAGACAGAAGAGAAGGTCCTTCCTTAGAGTCTCATGGAACAAAGAAATACGTGAACTCCCTGGACCAGGGGTGGTCCATGCAAAGAGGAGAGCTGGCTTGAAGCTACATTCGGTCCTGTTCCAAAGGCTGCTTGGAGGAGCCAAGGGACCCTAGCATAGAGAAGCTGCTCCTGCTGCTGCTGCTAAGTCGCTTCAGTCGTGTCTGACTCTGTGCGACCCCATAGACAGCCTCCTACCAGGCTCCCCCGTCCCTGGGATTCTCCAGGCAAGAACACAGGAGTGGGGTGCCATTCTCTTCTCCAATGCATGAAGGTGAAAAGTGAAAGTGAAATCGCTCAGTCGTGTCCGACCCTTAGCGACCCCATGGACTGCAGCCTTCCAGGCTCCTCCGTCCATGGGATTTTCCAGGCAAGAGCACTGGAGTGCTAGAAGTGCATTACTGCCTGGCTAGAGGCTCAGGAAGGAATAAGAAGCAACTTGTCTGAGGGACTCATTTAGCATTATCAAGGTGGGCATCCACAGCGCCCACCTCAGTGATGGGGAGGCAATGTGCCCTACACCATGCCCACACCAACACACAACGTCAGTCAGCAGGAAGGCGTGCATGCACCCCTTTCCCTCCCAGTCTTTCCTGAATTCCAACCCGGGAAGAGCCACAAGGGACCCAGGAAATGGAAGGAGCAGAAAGCTTAGACTGAGTGCATCGGAACTATTGGAGCTTGCCCACACACGCCTGTGTGGCCGACGACTGTGACGTTTACACTTTCTACACCATCCAGGTTAAAGACCTCAAGGTCAGGGCAAGGAGACAACATGAGAGCAAAGCAGGAAGCGCTTCCAAATCTGCCAGATCAAGGTCCAGCACTCAGCGGGGCACCGGACTGCACGTGCTCGCGAAGACAGGGGGTGCTAAGGAGACCACGTGTCAGTGGGCAGCGATGGTGAGAGAGATGAGGAGAAGCAAGAGCAGACGGCGAGAAGCTGCCTGCTGGGGGCCCTCATCTGCTCAGTCGGCCTCCAGCTGCCCGAGAAGAGAGAAGGAACTTACCAAAAATGATCAAATGGACGTGAGTCTACAAGACAGTCCAATATCAATAATTCTCTGAATTCAGTGGGCACACAGCGTCTGCCTACATAAGATATCCCCTCAATTGGTTTAGTGTGTTTTCAAAAGAACTAATACATTTAAAGTGCTTAGAAACTGGTCCAGCATATAGTGAATGCCCCATGAATGATACTATTACCATTGCTACTATTAATTATTATTATTATTGTTATTCTCCCTCACTGGAGAAGGGAATGGCAAACCACTTCAGTATTCTTGCCTTGGGAATGCCATGAACAGTATGAAAAGACAAAATGATAGGATACTGAATGAGGAACTCCCCAGGTCAGTAGGTGCCCAATATGCTACTGGAGATCAGTGGAGAAATAACTCTAGAAAGAATGAAGGGATGGAGCCAAAGCAAAAACAATACCCAGCTGTGGATGTGACTGGTGATAGAAGCAAGGTCCGATGCTGTAAAGAGCAATATTGCATAGCAACCTGGAATGTCAGGTCCATGAATCAAGGCAAATTGGAAGTGGTCAAACAAGAGATGGCAAGAGTGAATGTCAACATTCTAGGAATCAGCAAACTAAAATGGACTGGAATGGGTGAATTTAACTCAGATGACCATTATATCTACTACTGTGGGCAGGAATCCCTTAGAAGAAATGGAGTAGCCATCATGGTCAACAAAAGAGTCCGAAATGCAGTACTTGGATGCAATCTCAAAAATGGTCAAACAAGAGATGACAAGGGTGAACGTCGACATTCTAGGAATCAGCGAACTAAAATGGACTGGAATGGGTGAATTTAACTCAGATGACCATTATATCTACTACTGCGGGCAGGAATCCCTCAGAAGAAATGGAGTAGCCATCATGGTCAACAAAAGAGTCCGAAATGCAGTACTTGGATGCAATCTCAAAAACAACAGAACGATCTCTGTTCTTTTCCAAGGCAAACCATTCAATATCACAGTAATCCAAGCCTATGTCCCAACCAGTAATGCTGAGGAAGCTGAAGTTGAATGGCTCTATGAAGACCTACAAGACCTTTTAGAATTAACACCCCAAAAAGATGTCTTTTTCATTTTAGGGGACTGGAATGCAAAAGTTGGAAGTCAAGAAGCACCTGGAGTAACTGGCAAATTTGGCCTTGGAGTATGGAATAAAGTAGGGCAAAGGCTGATAGAGTTTTGCCAAGAGAACACACTGGTCATAGCAAACACCTTCTTCCAACAACACAAGAGAAGACTCTATACATGGACATCACCAGATGGTCAACACCGAAATCAGATTGATTATATTCTATGCAGCCAAAGATGGAGAAGCTCTATACAGTCAACAAAAACAAGACTGGGAGCTGACTGTGGCTCAGATCATGAACTCCTTATTGCCAAATTCAGACTGAAATTGAAGAAAGTAGGGAAAACCACTAGACCATTCAGGTATGACCTAAATCAAATCCCTTATGATTGTATAGTGCAAGTGAGAAATGGATTTAAGGGACTAGATATGATAGAGTGCCTGATGAACTATGGGCGGAGGTTTGTGACATTGTACAAGAGACAGGGATCAAGACCATCCCCATGGAAAAGAAATGCAAAAAAGCAAAATGGCTGTCTGAGGAGGCCTTACAAATAGCTGTGAAAAGAAGAGAAGCGAAAATCAAAGGAGAAAAAAAAAGATATAAACCTCTGAATTCAGAGTTCCAAAGAATAGCAAGAGATAAGAAAGCCTTGCTGCTGCTGCTGCTGCTGCTAAGTTGCTTCAGTCTTGTCCAACTCTGTGCGGCCCCATAGATGGCAGCCCATCAGGCTCCCCAACCCTGGGATTCTCCAGGCCAAGAATACTGGGGTGGGTTGCCATTTCCTTCTCCAATGTATGAAAATGAAAAGTGAAAATGAAGTCACTCAGTCGTGCCCAACTCTTAGCGACCCCTTGGACTGCAGCCCACCAGGCCCCTCTGTCCATGGGATTTTCCAGGCAAGAGTACTAGAGTGGGGTGCCATAAGTCTTCCTCAGCGATCAATGCAAAGAAATAGAGGAAAAGAACAGAATGGGAAAGACTAGAGATCTCTTCAAGAAAATTAGAGATACCAAGGGAACATTTCATGCAAAGATGGGCTCGATAAAGGACAGAAATGGTATGGACCTAACAGAAGCAGAAGATATTAAGAAGAGGTGGCAAGAATACACAGAAGAACTGTACAAAAAAGATCTTCACGACCCAGATAATCATGATGATGTGATCACTAATCTAGAGCCAGACATCTTGGAATGTGAAGTCAAGTGGGCCTTAGAAAGCATCACTACGAACAAAGCTAGTGGAGGTGATGGAATTCCAGTTGAGCTGTTTCAAATCCTGAAAGATGATGCTGTGAAAGTGCTGCACTCAATCTGCCAGCAAATTTGGAAAACTCAGCAGTGGCCACAGGACTGGAAAAGGTCAGTTTTCATTCCAATTCCAAAGAAAGGCAATGCAAAAGAATGCTCCAATTACCGCACAATTGCACTCATCTCACATGCTAGTAAAGTAATGCTCAAAATCCTCCAAGCCAGGCTTCAGCAATACGTGAACCGTGAACTCCCTGATGTTCAAGCTGGCTTTAGAAAAGGCAGAGGAACCAGAGATCAAATTGCCAACATCCGCTGGATCATGGAAAAAGCAAGAGAGTTCCAGAAAAACATCTACTTCTGCTTTATTGACTATGCCAAAGCCTTTGACTGTGTGGATCACAATAAACTGTGGAAAATTCTGAAAGAGATGGGAATACCAGACCATCTGACCTGCCTCTTGAGAAACCTGTATGCAGGTCAGGAAGCAACAGTTAGAACTGGACATGGAACAACAGACTGGTTCCAAATAGGAAAAGGAGTACGTCAAGGCTGTATATTGTTGTCCTGCTTATTTAACTTATATGCAGAGTACATCATGAGAAACGCTGGGCTGAAAGAAGCACAAGCTGGAATCAAGATTGCCGGGAGAAATATCAATAACCTCAGATATGCAGATGACAGCACCCTTTTGGCAGAAAGTGAAGAAGAACTAAAAAGCCTGTTGATGAAAGTGAGAGAGGAGAGTGAAAAAGTTGGCTTAAAGCTCAGCATTCAAAAAAATAAGATCATGGAATCTGGTCCCATCACTTCATGGGAAATAGATGGGGAAACAGTGGAAACAGTGTTGGACTTTTTTTGGGGGAAGGGGGCTCCAAAATCACTGCAGATGATGATTGCAGCCATGAAATTAAAAGACACTTACTCCTTGGAAGGAAAGTTATGACCAACCTAGACAGTATATTAAAAAGCAGAGATATTCCTTTGCCAACAAAGATCCATCTAGTCAAGGCTATGGTTTTCCCAGTGGTCATGTATGGATGTGAGAGTTGGACTATGAAGAAAGCTGAGTGCCAAAGAATTGACACTTTTGAAGTGTGGTGTTGGAGAAGACTCTTGCGAGTCCTTTGGACTGCAAGGAAATCCAACCAGTCCATTCTAAAGGAGATCAGTCCTGGTTGTTCATTGGAAGGGCTGATGCTGAGGCTGAAACTCCAGTACTTTGGCCACCTGCTGGGAAGAGTTGACTCATTGGAAAAGCCCCTGATGCTGGGAGGGATTGGGGGCAGGAGGAGAAGGGGACGACAGAGGATGAGATGGCTGGATGGCATCACCGACTTGATGCACATGAGTTTGAGTGGACTCTGGAGTTGGTGATGAACAGTGAGGTCTGGCGTGCTGCGACTCATGGTGTTGTAAAGAGTCGGCACAAGTGAGTGAGTGAACTGAACTGATAAGTGAGCGGGCTGGTACAGAGAATGCAGTGAAGGATAGTCAAAGCTATGGTTTTTCTAGTAGTCATGAACAAATGTTAGAGTTGGACCATAAAGAAGGCTGAGCACTGAAGAATTGGCACTTTCAAATTGTGGTTCTGGAGAAGACTCTTGAAAGTCCCTTGGACAGCAAGGATACCAAATCAGTCAATCCTAAAGGAAAGCAACCCCGAATATTCATTAAAGTATTGATGCTGAAGCTGAAGCTCCAATACTTTGTCCACCTGTTGCAAAGAGCCAACTCATTGGAAAAGACCCAGACGCTGGGAAAGATTGAAGGCAAAAGGGGAAAAGAGTGGCAGAGGATGAGATGGTTAGATAATATCACCAACTCAATGGACATGAATCTGAGCAAACTCTGGGAGGTAGTGGAGGACAGGGGAGCCTGGCAAGCTGCAGTCCATGGGGTCAAAAAGAGCTGGACATAACTTAGTAACTGAACAAGAAGCCTTACCCTGAATGTTGGAGTAAGGTTTCTATGGGCAGGTGGGCAGCTCCCTCAGGCAGCTCCTGGTTTATATCTATGTGTTTATTAACTTGAGTTATTAAAGCAGATGGCTTCCCCTTCCTCTCAGAAGGCATGCCTGCACGATCATTATATTTATTTCATATATAGTGCCCAACAGATATTCACTTCCTTAGAGTTCTTGCAAAAGCACAAAAGGGTAACCACGGTGAAGGGACACCTTGAACAGGAAATGACCTGGAAAAAAACCTTATTTTGTGAACTTTTAAAAATTTATTTCTTTACTTAAGGATAATTGCTTTACAGAATTTTGCTGTTTTCTGTCAAACCTCAACATGAATTAACCATAGGTATACATATATCCCCTGAACCTCCCTCCCTTCTCCCTCCCCATCCCACCCCTCTAGGTTGATACAGAGCCCCTGTTTGAGTTTCCTGAGCTATACAGCAAATTCCCATTGGCAATCTATTTTACATATGGTAATGTAAGTTTCCATGTTACTCTTTCCATACATCTCACCCTCTCCTCCCCTCTCCCCATGTCCATAAGTCTGTTCTCTGTCTGTTTCTCCATTCCTGCCCTGAAAATAAATCCTTCAGTACCATTTTTCTCGATTCTGTATATATGTGTTAGAATATAATATTTATCTTTCTCTTTCTGACTCACTTCACTCTGTATAATAGGTTCTAGGTTCATCCACCTCATCAGAACTGACTCATTTTGTGAATTTTTTTATTCAAGTAGAAGCAGGGAAGAGCAGATTGGTTATGGCAGGAAAACAAATAAATGGGTTAAAGGCCAAATGCAAGAAAATGTCCAGAATCTCTGTATTTTTTTAAAATAAAGAGATAAAACTATTTGAGGACAGATAAGAGATAGGAAGGATAGATATTTGATATTCACAAAATGTATGTCGCAGCTATTTCAGATGGGAGAACAGAAAAACCAGAATTGTGGCATTCAGCAATTTAGCACAGATTTGATGAGAGCAGACTCTAAAATCAGAGATGCCCAGACTTGAATCTGAGCTCTGGCACTTTTATCTTTAAACTTCGACAATTTTCTTAAACTCTGTATTCAGTTTGCTTGGTTTTTTTTTTAATAAATTGAGTTACAATAATACAGACTTCGGGATAGGTAGGAAAATTATGTGAGATGATTGGCATTTGCAAAATATTAAGCATGAGGCTAACATGCAATAAATACTCAACAAATGTCACACATTATGGATTGCATTATGTCCCTCCAAAACTTCTATGGTGAAGCCCTAAGCCTGTACCTCGAAATGTGACTGTATTTGGAGAAAGGGTCTTTAATGAAAGATCATGTGAGTACACAGAGACATTAGAAAGGCGGTGGTCTACACGTCAGGAGGGAGGCCTCAGGACAAACCAAGCCTGCTGACACCTTGATCTGGGACCATCCACTTCTGGAACTGTGAGAAATAAAGTGTTTATTGTTTACACCACCCGGCCTGTGGTATTTTGTTATGGCAGCCTGAGTAGGCTAAGTGAAAGTGAAAGTGAAGTGGCTCAGTCGTGTCCGACTCTTTGCGACCCCTAGCTCACCAGGCTCCTCCATCCATGGGATTCTCCAGGCAAGACCACTGGAGTGGGGTGCCATTTTCTTCTCCAGGGGATCTTCCTGACCCAGGGATCGAATCCAGGTCTCCTGCACTGCAGGCAGACGCTATAACCTCTGAGCCACCAGGGCAGGCTGAGCAGACTAACATATCCCCTGTTATTATTTTGAAACCAAGATGCAGAGTTGAGAAGCAAGGTGCCCTTGGTTATCACTACTGATAAAGGCTCCCAGGCCAATGATGCAGAGGAAGGCAGAATCCGCATTCCTTCCAGCCCTGTCACATGGGCTGGCTGGCTGCAGAGACCACCACTCTATTACTCAGGCCATCTCTGGTTTCCTTGCAGGCTGCAGATCTCTAGAGACCAGCTGACGGCTGCTATGAGTCAGGGGACTCAGGGGAGCCCCTGAGATTCTGAGACGTGCTCTCTTACTCAGCCCCCGGTTCCTTGGCAGATGCTGAGAACGTGTCACCCCCAAATAGTGAGGTTGTTCCTTGGTTTCTCAGTCATCTCGATTGCCCTCCCATCACCCTCTGCTGCTGCTGCTGCTGCTAAGTCGCTTCAGTCGTGTCCGACTCTATGCGACCCCATAGACGATAGCCCACCAGGCTCCCCCGTCCCTGGGATTCTCCAGGCAAGAACATGGAGTGGGTTGCCATTTCCTTCTCCAATGCATGAAAGTGAGAAGTGAAAGTGAAGTCGCTCAGTCGTGTCCGACTCTTAGCGACCCCATGGACTGCAGCCCCCCAATCTCCCCCATCCCTGGGATTCTCCAGGCAAGAACACTGGAGTGGGTTGCCATTTCCTTCTCCAATGCATGAAAGTGAGAAGTGAAAGTGAAGTCGCTCAGTCGTGTCCGACTCTTAGCGACCCCATGGACTGCAGCCCCCCAGGCTCCCCCGTCCCTGGGATTCTCCAGGCAAGAACACTGGAGTGGGTTGCCATTTCCTTCTCCAATGCATGAAAGTGAGAAGTGAAAGTGAAGTCGCTCAGTCGTGTCCAACTCTTAGCGACCCCATGGACTGCAGCCCACCAGGCTCCTCCATCCATGGGATTTTCCAGGCAAGAGTCCTGGAGTGGGGTGCCATTGCCTTCTCCGCCATCACCCTCTAGAAGGTCAGAAAGTCAGATTCCACCAAAGGCTGCCACAGATGCAGTTTTAAAATAGTCCCTTCAGAAGCCCACAAGTAAAGTCTAATTACACATCTTTGCCAATTAGTGAAGGAGTAGCCGTATCCATTGATGGCAGAGTCCCCCAAAATCCACAATTGCTCTCGCCTACTCCCCCAACAAACCACTCTAGCCTTTATTTGTAATCCTGGAAAAGTAACCAAACCTCTGATCTTGATGAATTATCTACAACATCGTGCTAACACCACCTGTCGTTAGAAGGGTCCTAAGAAGTCATTAACTTTTTTTTAAGTCATTAATTCAGTTGATATTTACTGACTGACCTACTGTACATTCATTCTTTCATTCAGCAAATATTTACTGAACATCTGCCACATGTCAATTGAATAATATCTAGAAAGTTGCAGTTTACCTTCTCAAAGAGAGATCAAGGAGACAAAATGACTTCAGACAGTGATGTGCTATACAGGAAACAAACGCAGTAATGAAATGGAAATTAAACAAGAGATAGGGTAGAGGTGGGATGTCACAGAAGGCTTCTAAGAGGTCTGATTGATAAGTTGGCCATGAGAGGGCCTAGAGAAAGAATATGCTACCAGAATAATGCAAAGGAAACCACAGATGAAGCAGCTCTGAAAAGAGAGAAGCATTTTATGAACAGAAAAGAACAGACAGAAGGGCAGTAGGAGGAGGGAGAGAATGTCCAGGAGAGATGGGACAGGTGGCCAGGTCACATAGGGTCTCCCAGGACATGGAAATTATGATCTTTCCATGATGACAAGTATGGAAAATTCTTTGATCCACACAGACCCAAGATCTGCAAGACCAGTAACTTAAGCTGAGTTAAGACAGGAGGGACCATATGAGTCAGGGTCTCCCTGGTTATGGTCAGACATTTGGATTTAATTCAGAATCTAATGTTGGAGAAGGCAATGGCAACCCACTCCAGTACTTTTGCCTGGAAAATCCCATGGACGGAGGAGCCTGGTAGGCTGCAGTCCATGGGGTCACTAAGAGTCGGACACGACTGAGCGACTTCACTTTCACTTTTTCACTTTTATGCATTGGAGAAGGCAATAGCAACCCACTCCAGTGTTCTTGCCTGGAGAATCCCAGGGACGGGGGAGCCTGGTGGGCTGCCGTCTATGCAGTCACACAGAGTCGGACACGACTGAAGCGACTTAGCAGCAGCAGCATCAACAGAATCTAACGTAGTGGTTCTTAATGTTGACCACACGTGGGAACTCTTGTAGGGAAGAGCCAATTGTGACTCCATGGTGGATCTATTTCACTGACTTTAACCTTTGTTTTTCATTGCTTCTGTTATTATGGCATTATTGTTTTGTCACTAATTTGTATCCAACTCTTTGTGACCCCATGGACGGCAGCACGCCTCAGTCCTCCACTGTCTCCCAGAGTTTGCTTGAACTCGTGTCCATTGAGTCAGTGGTGCCTTCCAACCATCTCATCCTGTTGCCCCTTTCTTCTCCTGCCCTCAATCTTTCCCAGCATCAGGGTCTTTTCTAATAACTTGGCTTTTCTTCCCTAATAGCTCACCTGGTAAAGAATCCACCTGCAATGCGGGAGACCTGGGTTCGATCCCTGGGTTGGGAAGATCCCCTGAAGAAGGGAACAGCTACCCACTTCGGTATTTTGGCCTGAAGAATTCCATGGACTGTACAGTCCATGGGTCACAAACAGTTGGACACAACTGAGTGACTTTCACTTCACTATCCCATCAAGTGGCCAAATTATTGGAGCTTCTGCTTCAGCATCAGTCCCTCCAATGAATATTCACAGTTTGAGATTGACTGGTTTGTTATTATAATCATTCATAATGTCCTGCCTCAGGGAAACCTGCCCCTCTGCCTAAAGAGATTAACATGTTCCCTCCCTGAGGTTGGCCATTACAGTAGATATTTGCAAGATACTGGTTTTTACTTTCTCAGCTCCTCTCCCTCTTTGTCCTGTGAAAGAACCTGGCAGCCAAACCCCGACAATTCGATATTTTGAAACATCAGTCTGCCATCTTCTCAGTCAGCTGGCTTGCCAAACAAAGTCATATTCCTTGCTTCAACACCTTCTCTCTGATTTATTGACCTGTCATGTGGTGAGCAGACCAAGCTTGGACTCAGTAACAGAACAACCTAGGAAGCTTTAAACAAATGCTGATGTCTGAGTCCCACCCCACTAATGCTTATATGGTTTGTCTGGGGTGCAGACTAATCAGTGGGGTTTTTTTAAGCTCTCCAGTGATTCTTATGGGCAGCCAAGGTGGAGTTATTGCTGTTTAGTAGCTAAGTTGTGTCAGATTCTTTTGATACCCCAAGGACTATAGCCTGCCAGTCTCCTCTGTCCATGGAATTTTCCAGGCAAGAATACTGGAGTGGGTTGCCATTTCCTTCTCCAGGGGATCTTTCTGACCCAGAGATTGTACCTGCATCTCCAGGCGAATTCTTTACCACTGAGCCAGCAAGAAAGCCAACGCAGGTGGAGGCTGCTGGACAAAGATGCCACTGGGGGTAAGAATCAAGCGAGAGAATGACGTGGTCTGAATTCTCTTTAAGAGAGATCATGCTGGCTGCCTTATAAATACAGAAAGCTCCCATGACAGTGCCCTGATGCTTCCTTCCTTCCTTCCTTCCCATATGCTTTCAATCTTTTAGAAACATGGAATAGCTGAATATTGCAGAGAGAAAGCCCAACCAGATTCTAAGAGGGAAGACTCTCACTGGCTCTGCCTCCAGCTAGAGACTGTCTTTTCCTTTCTCTGTCTCTAGAATTGTCCATCCCTTTCCTCCACGCCCCCCTCTCCCAGCCTGAGACCTCATCTCTTGTGTTTTTCATATGCAGTCTATGCTCCTTCTTTGACAGCCCTGAGGGCCCCCAAGCCCTCAGCAGAGCGGCTCCAAGGAACAGGCAGAAGCAACTTAGTGAGTTTATTTTGATGAAATACAATAATTATCATGCTTAGCAGCTGTTGCTATTTAAAATAAGAAAAACCTGGGCTTGAATTTAAACTGTTTGGTAAAGCATGTGCCCCACCAATCTGGTCCAACGAAATCAGACATTATGAAATCTACAGAAGAACTGGAGCTTGTTACAGGAAGTTAAGATGCAAATCATATTTTGTTTCAAATGAGCCCGATGAATGTGTAATTTTCCACAAAGAAATACTTTTGTGTTGGGATCCTTTTGCCAGGAACCGAAGTTCTTGGGCTGCAGCTGTTAGCAGTGTCTGATTGTCCATTTCAAACCACAGGCAGTTCTGCTTTTCTAAGGAGAATGTGGAGCAAAGACAGGAAGAGGGCAGAGATGCTCTCGTCAATTGTCTTCCAGAATATTCTCTATGAGATCTGCTTGTGCTTCCCCAACAACCAGATTTGTCCTTAGAATTTCAGGGACTAGACACCATGGTGAACCAATAGCTACTCCCAACATAATATCCATTCAGAAGGGATATCCTTTCTCCCAGCATCTTCTCTTAGCTTAGGTCATTCATTCTATTTGTCTGGAGTCTTTTGATTTCAAGTGGAAGAATTCAAATTCAAATTCAATAAACACTCCAATTAGACAGGAGAGAAATTATTTGTTCTTCTAACTGCGAGGTCCAAACATGACTTGGCTTCAGGCCCACTGGATGCAGGTTGAGGGAAACCAGAGAAGAAATTAGTTGCAGACAAGTGAAAGGATTTATGAGCAGCTCTGAGGGACCAGCATCTGTTGCCATGGATTTGCAAGGCACCAGTGTTCAAGTCATGTGATTTTCTCCAGGGGTAGATGCAGAGATGTCCCACTGAGGAATTCGGATTGAATTTGGCTTGACAGGTATGATAAAAAGACAGACATGGATAAGTACAAGGGAAATAATCCTTCAGAGGACCACCCCTGAGATGGGTCACAGCTATGAAGGGATGAAGAGACGTCAGACAGGGGCCAGGGGATTGGAGAGAATGGAGCTCTGGAAGTCACTCCAAGTTGAAAGAATAAGTGTTGTGGGAGGGATGGAAACAAAAGCCCTGCACAGATGGGAGATGATGGAGCCCGAGGGGTGTGATGAGGACAAATCATATGATGAATGTTTATCATTTCCCACCCACATGTACATCCATTTCCCAAGGAGAGGAGGGTTCTTTGATTGCTTGGTCTGCTGATGAGGCAGTGGATGAAGATGAAGAATCCTACACAAGGGCATTTTAAAAAGATATAGACAAATATCATATGATGTTGCTTATACGTGGAATCTAAAACATGGTACAAACGAACTTATTTACAAAACAGAAATAAGAGTACAGATGAAGAAAACGAACTTATGGTTACCAGGGGGGAAAGAGGCAGGGAGGGATAACCCTCCCTGGGAGGTTGGGATTGACATATATACATAACTATATATAAAATAGATAACTATTAAGGACCTGCAGCTTCCCGGCTGGCACAGGGGTAAAGAATCTGCCTGCCAAGGTGGGAGATGCAAGAGATGCCGGTTTGATCCCTGGATTGAGAAGATCCCCTGAGTAGAAACTGGCAACCCATTCCAGTATTCTTGCCTGGAAAATTCCATGGGCAGAAGAGGCTGGGGCTACAGTTCATGGGGTTGCAAAGAGTCGGACTTGACTGACAAACTGAGCACACAATAAGGAGCTACTGTTAGCACAGCGGAGAAGGCAATGGCACCCCACTCCAGTACTCTTGCCTGGAAAATCCCATGGGCGGAGGAGCCTGGTGGGCTGCAGTCCATGGGGTCACTAAGAGTCGGACATGACTGAGCAACATCACTTTCACTTTCATGCATTGGAGAAGGAAATGGCAACCCACTCCAGTGTTCTTGCCTGGAGAATCCCAGGGACAGGGGAGCCTGGTGGGCTGCCATCTATGGGGTCGCACAGAGTCGGACACGACTGAAGCGACTTAGCAGCAGCAGCAGCAGCAGGCTAGCACAGGGAACTCTACTCAATACTCTGTAATGGCCTGTAAGGGGAAAGAATCTATAAAAGAGGGGATATAGGTATAACTGATTCCCTGTGGTGTGCACCTGACACTAACGCCATATCGTAAATCAACTATCCCTCAATTTGAAAAAAAGACATAGATCTGAGTTAAGGAGGAGTTGCAAAGAGGGGGCAAGGAGAGGAAAGAATGAGTGAGACAGGAGAACTAAGTGGACTGAGGGGCTGAACAGAAGGAAGGAGATAAGGAACTGCCATAAGATGTGGCACTTTGTGGGGAGAGGTGAACAGGGGTGATTTTTAAAAAGTCTTCTTGTATATTATGTGGGGTACCTCGCCCCTCTGCCACTGTCTCAAGATCCTTTCAGGAGGAACTGGTAGCATTTTCCATAGCTCTCTCCAGAAGAATAGCCATTTGTTTTTTTAACCTGTGAAATCAAGCTGAGAAACAGTCTTGAGGAAACCTGGTTTTGCCCTGTTTAGAGTGATACATAGAGCATTTAAGACTTTTCTTTTTGGCCACACTGGGCAGAATGCAGAACTTCCCTGACCAGGAATCGAACCTGAGTCCTCTGCAGTGGAAGCATGGAGTCTTAACCCCTGGACTACCAGGGAAGTCTTGGAATTTTTAAGATTGTTAAGGTGTAGCCCAAACGAGTCCAAGTGGCTGAAGTGGGTTGAAGGTGAAAGTCAGAAGGATTAAAGTCAAAGAATGTCCAAGGGTCTAAGCATCAGGCAAACAGTGCAGCTGATGGTCAGTATTTGGCTTGAAAAAGAAGACAGTGGACCAAGTCCTAAAGTCTTCAATGAGTGGAACAGGTGGTATGAGTGAATGACAGCAGTGAGAGGGAGGATGTGGGGTAATCAGATGGCAGGGATCTCAAAGGACTGGGGACCTTGATGTGCCAGTGGAAAGAGCACTAGGAATAAGGGCTCCAACACCCTGCTTCTGACCCGGAATCAATGGAGTGTGGAGAATGAGCAACTACTACGTTGAAGCTGAAACTCCAATACTTTGAGCACCTGATGAGAAGAGATGACTCATTTGAAAAGACCCTGATGCTGGGAAAGATTGAAGGCAGGAGGAGAAGGGGATGACAGAGGATGA
The DNA here is from genome assembly GCA_006410635.1 of Cephalophus harveyi. NCBI lineage: Eukaryota > Metazoa > Chordata > Mammalia > Artiodactyla > Bovidae > Cephalophus > Cephalophus harveyi. The sequence continues at coordinate 132,765 of SJYT01013068.1, read as the reverse complement.
GATGGTTGGATGGCATCACTGACTCAATGGACATGAGTTTGGGTAAACTCCGGGAGTTGGTGATGAACGGGGAGGCCTGGCATGCTGTGGTTCACAGGGTCACAAAGAGTCAGACACGACAGAGGGACTGAACTGAACTGAACTATTTGCAAGAGCAGCAGGGGAATCAATATCCTGGAAGGAGAATCAGGTGTCAGTTAAAACAATTTCCAAAAGCCGTGGAAATGGGCACAGGAAGAAGAGTCAGGAGGGAGCGGGCCAGTGGGGGATTTGGGTCAGAGACTTGGCTTTTCCTCTGCCTGGGTCCTTCTCAGCTCACAAATTCCTTGACTTCATCATCCAAAGTTCCCTGTCACCTTAGGAAACTATGTATCATTTCTCCCTGTATATTTCTTACAAGTTACCTAATATTGAATACATAAAGTAATTAATTTACCGCATTGTTCCCCAATCAGCAGCCACCATGTCCACTAGAATGTAAACTCCATGTTTACATTCAGAAAACATGAACAGAAAATGACCTGAAACTGGTCTGTTCATTCACGGACTTATTATCATCAGTGCCTGGCACATAGTGAGCACTCCATAAATGTATGTCGAATGACATAGTGAACAGATGAATAAACGAATGAATAAGTAGCCCTATGAAATTGGAAAGGGAGTTCAATGGAAGAGCACAGATGTTCATGAAACTTCCACATTTGATGAGATGCCCTGGGATAAAAGGATGTGTTACCTCATGTGCCTGGAGAATCCCAATTTGACACCTGTGGACAGATCCCTCTGGACTTGCTGTGCCCTGGCGGGGGGGGAGGTTGGGGGAGGTAATTCTTAATGAGAGATGCTTAAATCTGGGCTTTCCCAAGGGCTCAGTGATAAAGAATCTGCCTGCAATGCAGGAAATGTGGGTTTGATTCCTGGGTTGGAAAGATCCCCTGGAGGAGGGCATGGCAACCCTCTCTAGTATTCTTGCCAGGAAAATCTCGTGGACAGAGGATCCTGGCAGGCTGTGGCCCATGGGATTGCAAAGAATTGAACACGCCTGAAGCAACTGAGCATGCATGCATGCTTGAATCTTCACTCCTGCATTTGGGATGTGTTAGTTCCAAGTTCTAGCCTAAAAATACTCCTCTCTGATATCAAGGACAAAATTTATAAACATGAAAGTGGTTATTATGGTTTAATCACAGGCTTGGTGTAGTGACTCTTGGCAATCTCTCTGGGGTATTAACAAGAACAGAGTAAATATGTCCCATAGGTGGTATTTTTAGTCTCACCCACCCTTCCAGCCCAAAGGGAACATCCCTGAAGAAGGTCCTTATGACTCCCTGGGCCCACCCCAGCCCTTGCTGCCCAGAAACCAGAGTCATGGGGGCCACGGTGGCAGCCGCTAAGCCAAGGAGAGTGAGGAGGGCAGAGGTGCCACCGGGACCCATTGCAGTCCTTGTTGGATGGGCACCAAGTCCTGGTCCCAGGGTTAACCACCCACCTGATGCCTCCCAGTTCCTGTGGCCCACTCATGCACCCCTTCCCCAGGATGAGGCTGAAAATTAAAGGTAACTAGTAGGAATGAAAAGACCCATCCCTGAAAACTCTCTTTCTGTGACCCTCTCCCCAAGATCATCAGCTTAAAAAAAAAAAAAAAGACAAATAATCCCTGACTGAGCCCTAGAGCCCTGAGCCTAACCAAGAGTTTCCCAGACTACCAATTCATCTTTGCCTTTCAGTGCTGCTGCTGCTGCTGCTGCTAAGTCACTTCAGTCATGTCCGACTCTGTGCGACCCCTTAGACGGCAGCCCACCAGGCTCCCCCATCCCTGGGATTCTCCAGGCAAGAACACTGGAATGGGTGCCATTTCCTTCTCCAATGCATGAAAATGAAAAGTGAAAATGAAGTCGCTCAGTTGTGTCCGACTCTCAGAGACCCCATGGACTGCAGCCCACCAGGCTCCTCCGTCCATGGGATTTTCTAGGGTTAGAAGGGTTTAAGCCTGAAGTTCAAACTCCAGTGTCGAGGAGTGATCCATGGCAGGCACTGTGTATTGCGTTGTGTATTGTGTACTCAGTTACTCAGTCTTGTCCGACTTTGAGACCCCATAGATTGTAGCCCGCCAGGCTCCTCTGTCCATGTGATTCTCCAGGCAAGAAGAGTGAAGTGAGTTACCATTTCCTCCTCCAAGGGATCTTTTCAACCCGGGGATCAAACCTGAGTCTCCTGTATTGGCAGGTTGATGCTTTACTGCTGAGCCACCTGAGAAGCCAGGCACTGCTGCTGCGGCTGCTGCTAAGTCGCTTCAGTCGTGTCCGACTCTGTGCGACCCCATAGACGGTAGCCCACCAGGCTCCCCCATCCCTGGGATTCTCCAGGCAAGAACACTGGAGTGGGTTGCCATTTCCTTCTCCAATGCAGGAAAGTCAAAAGTGAAAGTGAAGTCGCTCAGCCGTGTCTGACTCTGAGCGACCCCATGGACTGCAGCCTACAGGCTCCTCCATCCATGGGATTTTCCAGGCAAGAGTACTGGAGTGGGCTGCCATTACCTTCTCTGCACCAGGCACTATGCAGAGCCTTATGCTGTTAGGTACTGGGATCAAGGATTAGACTGCCTCACCCACACATCTTGCACAGCATCCCTCCAGAGCCTGGCTCTTACATACAATGAGGCTTTATCTCAGTAGCTCATTGCACCCTGCCCAATAGTTTATGATCTACAGAACACATTGTTTCAGGCCCCACCAAAAGCATTTACCTTACTTCCATCTGGGGAACAAATTTCCTTCACTTTAAGAACATGCACTTCAGACTTAACCTGGTGGTCCATGGTTAAGAATCTGCCTGTCAATGCAGGGGACACAGGTTCACTCCCTGGTCCAGGAAGATCCCATATGCTAAGGGACAATTAAGTCTACATGTTCTAGGGCCTGAGCACCGCAACAAGAGAAACCATGGCTTGATGCAGAGGGACAAAGCCCGTCAGCAGCCATAAATAAATATACAAGCAAAAAAAAAAAATTGTGATTTTTTTTGGCCCCTCTGCATGGTTTGTGGGATCTTAGTTACCCAAGGGATTGAACCTACACCCTCAGCAGTAAAAGCGTGAAGTCCTAACCAGTGGACCCCCAGAGAATTGCCAAGAATGTGTTGTTCTGATGGACTTCACACTACCTCTCACTGAAGAGGTGACTGGGGACCCAGGCCCAGCCATTCATAACCTCCCATCTGCCCTGACCCCTGAGTGACCAGGACCTTGATTTGGTGCAGATTTGGCTTTGGGAAGTCCTTTGGAGCTTCTTCTCAGTCCAGACACTGAGCTGCTTGTCACCGGTTGTCATATAAAATCCACTTTTCATCACACGTCACAATCCAATCAAGAAATGGTTTGTTGCTGTTGTGGAGAATAAGAATGACGATATTTTTTTGATTTGTGGTCAGTGGGATTGATCCAGGTATGAGTGTATGGTATTAGGTTGGTGCAAACGTAATTACAGTTTAGGACCCTGAATTTAAATCAGTATAACTAGGCTCAAACACATCTTTATTAATCAAAATAGAAACCTTTACAATCAACACATTTGTTGATTTCACATTGCCAATGAGAAATAAGTTTATTTCTGTAGCATAAGAATCCATGTTTTGAAATTTGACAAACTCTTGAATAGCATTTTCTGTGTCCTGCTGGTTGTGGAAGCATTTTCCCTGCGAAAAGTTATTGAGATGCTTGAAGAAGTGGTAGTCAGTTGGCGAGAGGTCAGGTGAATGTGGCAGATGAGGCAAAACTTTGTAACCCAAATCATTCAACTTTTGGTGCATTGGTTGTTAGATGTGCGGCCGGGTGTTGTGGAGAATTGGGCCCTTTCTGTTGACCAATGCTGGCTGCAGGCATTGTAGTTTTCTGTACATCTCATTGATGTGCTAAGCATACTTCTCAGCTGTAATGGTTTTGCCTGGATTCAGAAAGCTGTCGTGGATCAGACCAGCAGCAGATCACCAAACAGTGACCAGGACCTTGATTTGGTGCAGATTTGGCTTTGGGAAGTCCTTTGGAGCTTCTTCTCAGTCCAGACACTGAGCTGCTTGTCACCGGTTGTCATATAAAATCCACTTTTCATCACACGTCACAATCCAATCAAGAAATGGTTTGTTGCTGTTGTGGAGAATAAGAATGACGATATTTTTTTGATTTGTGGTCAGCTCATGAGGCATCCACTTATTGAGCTTTTCACCTTTCCAATTTACTTCAGATGCCAAATGACCATAGAATGGTCGACTTCGAGTTCTTGGGCAACTTCTCATTTAGTCGTAAGAGGATCAGCTTTAATGATCCCGTCAGTTGATCAGTTGTCAGTTCAATGATCCTCTCAGTTGGTTGTTCTCAACTTCTGACGGTGCTCCTTATCTTCAAGGCTCTCATCTCCTTTGCAAAACTCCTTGAACCACCACTGCACTGTATGCTCCTTAGCAGTTCTTGGGCCAAATGCATTGTTGATGTTGCAAGTTGTCTCCACTGCTTTATGACACATTTTGAACTCAAATAAGAAAATCCCTCAAATTTGCTTTTCGCTTAACATCATTTCCATTGTCTAAAATACATATTAAATAAACAGCAAGTAATAATTCATTAGCAAAAAAGCATAAAGCAAGAAATGTGTGTAAAGTGATGTGTAACATAACCACATTTATTTAAGAACGTATTCTAATATCAAAAGGGAAAACTCAACAAGGCAAAACCAAAATCACTTTTGCACCAATTTAATATAAGCGTTGTTGACAAAAAGTGAATCAGTTGATCTAAGAAGAAATGGAAATTTTTATTCCAGTCAAATTGAGGATTATAAACCTGGGAACAACATCACAGAAAGCTCCAAGAACTCTTCCACCTGTTTGAAGTCAAAGAACGGTTATAAAAGGGTTTTTGAGATAAAAGGCTGTATGTTAAATGGCATATTATGGACAGTTTATACAATCCATATCTAAGCATCATCATGACCTCTTACAAGATCATGAAGGAATGTTAGCCATTTAAGGAGTTGTCTTGATGGGCTTCCCTGGTGGCTCAGAGGGTAAAGCGTCTGCCTGCAAATCGGGAGACCCAGGTTTGATCCCTGGGTTGAGAAGATCCCCTGGAGAAGAAAATGGCAACCCACTCCAGTATTCTTGCCTGGAGAATCCTATGGACAGAGAAGCGTGCTGGGCTACAGTCCATGGGGTCACAAAGAGTCAGACACGACTGGGCGAATTCACTTTCACTTGGTGCTAGGAGAATGCTGGTCTTTATGGTTGAGCAGGTATTTCTATTGCCCAGAGAGGTTTGATTAACACAAAATGCAGATACACAATGTATAGTAGGGGTAAGTAAGTGAGTGAAAGCTGATCAGTCGTGTCCGACTCTTTGTGACCCCATGGACTGCAGCACACCAGACCTGTGTGTCCCTGGAATTCTCCAGGCAAGTATACTGGAGTGGTTTACCATTTCTTTCTCCAGGAGATCTTCCTGACCCAGGAATTAAACCCAGGTATCCCGCATTGCAGGCAGATTCTTTATGATCTCAACCACCAGGGAAGGGAAGAGGCCAAAAGGTGGGGGAAATTTATGTTTAATTTTTCTTGTCATGTCACAAAATGTGCATTTGATTTCACAGAACCAATACAGATCCTTGAGCCATCTTCTCTACTGACTTACTGTATAACCGTAGGAGAATCACTTAATCTGGGGATGCCGTTTTTCAAAATGTTACATTAGGGGATTTTCCTGGTGGTGCAGTGTTTAGGACTCTGCTTCCACTAAGATTCCACATGTTACAAGGCCTGGACAAAAAAAAAAAAAAATTTCCAATAAAAAACAATTTTTTAATAAAATATTAGATTAGATTAGAGCTACACACACCAGGGACAAGGGCTTTGGCATCACCTGCAGATATACAAATTTTGGGGCCCTACCCAGACCTACTAGTATATCAGAAATTCTGGAAGAAGGAACAAACCATCTGATGGAAAATTCTGATGCACAAAGAAGTTCGAGAAGCCCTGGATGAACTGGTCTCTAAGTCTGTGAGTCTATCAATCACTGTGTCAAGAAAATTAGTAAAAACAAACAGGGGAGCATCTGGCACTGACTATTCTTTCTCCTTTTTCTTTTCCTTTCCATTTTCACTTAACTACTTCCTCCTACTTTCACTTCAGGGGCTCTCCAGGCCACTGAGCATGGAAGACTCCATGCTCACAATGCAGGTTTGATCCCTGGTTAGAGTATTAGAGTATTAGATCCCACATGCCACAGCTAAGAGCTTGAATGCTGCAACTAAGACCCAGTGCAGCTAAGAAAATAATTTTTTAAATTGTTTATTTATTTTGGCTGTGCTTGGTCTTCATAGCTGCATGCTGACTTTCCCTCACTGCGGTGAGCAGGGGCTACTCTCTAGTTGCAGTGCTTGGCCTTCTCATTGCCGTGGCTTCTCTTGTTGCAGAGCAAAGGCTCCAAGGCTCCCAAGCTTCAGTAGTTGTGGTTCCCAGGCTCTAGAGCACAGGCTCAATAGTTGTGGTACAAGGGCTTTGTTGCTCTATGGCATGTGGGATCTTCTGGGACCAGGGATTGAACTTGTGTCTCCTGCATTGGCAGGCAGATTCTTTACCACTGAGTCACCAGAAAAGCCCATAATTTTTTTTTTAAGAGATTTGTTAAATGAATAAATGAAGGCCTACCTCCTCCCCAAGGCCTCCTGGATGTGACAGAGATATCCCCAAACCTGTCCTAGAGTTTACATGGACTGCCATAACAAGACATGACTTAAACAATAGAAATTTGTCTTCTCAGAGTTCTGGAGGCTGAAAAGTCTAAGATCAAGGTCCAGTGGGCCCAATATCTCTCTTCCTGGTTTTCAGACAAGCCCTTTCTCTCTGTGTCCTCACATGCATGTGGAGGGGTGAGGGAGCAGCGCTCTCTTGTGTCTACTTATGAAGACACTAATCCTATTGGGTCAGGGCTCCACCCTTATGACCTCATTTAACCTTTGTTGTTGTTCAGTCCCTAAATCATGTCTGACTCCTTGCATCCTTAATTGCTTCCTTATTCCAAACAGAGCCACACTGGAGGTTAGGCATTCAACACAGGAGTTTGGGGAGATGAAAACATTTGATGTATAATAGAGTCCCATTAATTTTCCCTTCCCACCTCTATCTCATTCTTATACTCTCTTCCACCATTCACCTCTCCCCTAGTCCAGGGAATTTTTATCTCCTCTATCATCTTCTAAATCTAGGGCATAGACCATGACCTCAACTTTAGAAGCTCAAAAGCACTTCTGTTGCGACACTCTCCCTTCAGGCAACAGATGATTGATTTCCAGTTGTTCAAATGGAAGAGGGTCACTGGGTAAAAAGAAACTACAAAGGGGAAAACTCATCAGTTGATACAGCAGATTATTTTCCCTCTATGTAAGTAATCAAAATATAATACATGGAATAAATCATGAAGGTACTGATTTTTATTCCATTTAAGTGCAGAAAGAAAAAATAAAATAAATAAGGTTGAAAGTGAGAACAATCATGACATGTAAAAAGCAACAACAAAAAAAGTAAACAGAAAGGCAAGATCAATGTGATCTCGTTTCTAATAAATGAATGTGAGTGGTAACATGTTTATATAATATATCAGTTTACAGAAAGCAAACAAAACACCTGAATGGGGCAGACAGCTAACCATTAACAGCAGTTACCTCTAGGAGTTACCCTTGAGTAACTAATGCATGCTGAGTTGCTTCAGTTGTGTCCAAAACTCTTTGTGACCCTATGGACTGTAGCCCACCAGGTTCCTCTGTCAAGAACACTGGAGTGGGTTGCCATGCCCTCCTCCAGGGTATCTTCCAGACCCAGGGATCGAACCCGTTTCTTTTACATCTCCTGCAGTGGCAGGCAGGTTCTTTAGGGAATGCATTAGGAAAGGAGAACTTTTACTTTTTGTTCATACACATCTGCATTTAAATATATCTGTTAAAATTTCCAGGTGAATAATAAAATGCTAAAATGTGATGGAGGAGAAAATGAAAAGACTAGATTCTTAAGATACAATGATTCTTTCATGAAGATTTCAATAAAACAAGGCTGAGATTTATAAAAAGACAAAAAATAGACATGACTTGAAATAAAAGAAGGGAAATTAATGCAAAGTTACAATAATCAGACATTCAAAGCTTAAAAAGAAAAAAGCACCCTATGAAAAATTAAAGATGAAAAGGTAAAGCTGTTTTTTTTTTTTAAAAAAAAGTTAAAGATGTAACAATAAGGGTGTATAATCTACATTTTTTTTTTTAAAGTTGTAGGAGAAAATAAGAAAGCAAAGACAAAAGTTTAGAGACATAAAAGAAGGTGGAGAAAACAGCTGCTAGAAGCAGCTAAGGGTTAAAGCTTTGGCCACAGGATTTTTGTCTGGCTTCCCTAGTGAAAAGTGTCTCATTGGAAAGACTGCGTCTGCAAACACCCTCAGCCCCTTTCACGGTCAACTCACTCCCCACTGTGGCTCCAATTTCTTCCTGCAGTTGACTTTCTTGAGCATCTACTTGTGAACATGGGGAAAGAAAGAAAGAAAGTGAAGTCGCTCAGTCGTGTCCAACTCTTTGCGACTCCATGGACTGTAGCCTATTAGGCTCCTCTGTCCATGAGATTCTCCAGGCAGGAATACTGGAGTGGGTTGCCATTTCCTTCTCAAGAAGATCTTCCCAACCCAGGGATTGAACCTGGGTCTCCTGTATTGTAGGCAGACGCTTTACCCTCTGAGCCACCAGGGAAGTCGTGAACATGGAGAGTGTCTCCTCAAATTAAAAAAGAAAAACCAGAAGTCAACAAAAAATGACTGAGCTGATGGATTCTGAACCAAAGAGGTACAATTTTGTTCTTTTCAGTGGCATCAGCTTTGTAGAACTTTTCTGAAATCTCAGATCTCAGAAGGAATCCACCCTCGCCCTCCCAGGAGCAGAACAGAACTGAGTACAAATCCCAGGCAAGATACCTCTCTACACCTCCGTTTCCTCTTTTATAAAGTAGGATATAGAATAAAATTCATATTTTATTGCAAGACAAGAAAATGTAAAACATGTGCTCTGCCCTTTGTTCTCCTCTCTCCCCTCACTGTGCATTGCATACCTGCATTACACATGGACCAAACTACCCCATTGGCAGAAACCTGCTCAGCCACAAAGAACAGCATTCTCCAAGCACCAATAAGATGACACACGTTCTTGTGTTTGTAAAGGGTCACAATGACCCACCACTTTGTACCTGCAGAGCTGGATTGCACAAACTATCTACATCATTTATCAAAGACTTGCATAACTGTGCTTTGATCTCAATGGGCAGAACAGTCCTTGGAACTTTCTGAGAGGCTGTTCCTGTGTTATAATCCTCAGTCTGCCTTAAATTAAGTTTTCCATTTCTCTCTTTTTTTGGCCCCATTGCACAGCATTTGGGATCTTAGTTCCCTGACCAGGGATTGAACCTGGGCCACCTGCAATGGAAGCATGGAGCCTTAACAACCAGACTGCTATGGAAGTCCTGAAACTTTCTATTTCTTACAAAAATGTTTTTCATTTCTTCCTTAGATCTACTGGTTAATTTTTTTTTTTATTGACAAGGGGAATTAAAAACCCACCTCATGGAATTTTTATGAGGACTGAATACACAGAAAGAGCAGTAGAAAACACTCAAATAAGTCCAATTCTCTCCTTTGTGAAGGAGTAGAATACAATTTGAAGATTTCTTCAATATCACAAAGTAAATATGCAGAGGAATTTACATTGAACTCAATGGCTTCTCTCTCCCAGGGCCACTTTTCATTATGCCAGGCTTGCTTTGGGGATTATATTCTATGTTTGTTCATTGCCTTTGAGAGCCATTTCTGGTTGTGTGCCTTTAAAGTTTCCAAGGAGTAGAGATTTTCCCTGCCCTTCAAAACTATTTTAGGATCAGCTGCATCCCCTGAAGCTGGGATAGAAGTTCAGCGTTCACCCGAAAGGGCTTCTCGCATGATAAGAGGAAGACTCACATGTCCTTCCCCGAAGCAGGGGTGGACAGGCACCCTCGCCTTTCATTTTTCTGTCATTACAGACTAAAAGGTTAAAAGGCAGTGTAATGGAGCCCTATTTTGTAAAATGAATTAAAATGATGTGGAATACCAAAAATGGACCAAATAGTAGCTAAACAGTTAAGGGAACTGCCATCTTCCAACCTGCAACCCAAGGCTGCTTTACATCCTCTTATGCCTGGCCTCTGGAGAAGGAAATGGCAACCCACTCCAGTGTTCTTGCCTGGAGAATCCCAGGGACGGAGGAGCCTGGTGGGCTGCCGTCTATGGGGTCGCACAGAGTCGGACACGACTGAAGTGACTTAGCAGCAGCATGCCTGGCCTCAAAGCCAAGAGTGGAATTAACATGAAGAAAGCAACACCTAGAGCTGGGGAGTGTGAGATGGAAACCTGATGTCCCATCTGAGTCGCCTAATCCAGACACCCCTGAACTCTTTCATTACATGAGCCGGTATCTTGTTCTGTTTCAAAGTCAGTTTGCATGCTTTCCATCTGTCTAAATGGAAAAGATCCTTGTAAATACACCTGGCCTCCTCTACCTTTTCCTAAAAAAAAAAAAAAAATCTTTCAAGCTAAACTTCCCTGCCTCAACAGTGATCTCCCCACAGCCACTGTCTCACCTCAGGGACAAATGGGGTTAAAATCTCTGTAATGTCAAATATTTTCTCTTTCTTTGGTGTAACCCAAGGTCCAGGAGGGTCATCAGATCACTCTAGTACCATTTGGCTAGCAATTTATTAACCATAATGAGGAGAAAATTCTGAGCCCTCTATTCCAGTTAAGTGTTAGTTGCTCAGTCATGCCTGACTCTTTGCGACCCCATGGACTGCGGTCCACCAGGCTCCTCTGTCCATGAGATTTTCCAGGCAAGGATACTGGAGTGGGTTGCCATTTCCTTCTCCAGGGGATCTTCCCAACCCAGGAAACGAACCTGGGTCTCCTGCACTGCAGGCAGATTGTTTACTGACTGAGCTACAAGGGAAGCCCAAGTTGGGGGCTAATCATCACATGAGGATTCAAGTAACATTTGGCTAAAATAGGATTGGTAGGCAGGGCCCACCTTCAGCCTGTCTTCCATCCAATGGGTGGCTAATGAAACCAAGCAGGGCCCTGTGAGGCTCCTGGGCATGGAGGACTTTTTGTCCCCCATTTCTTATGCGCAAGCATCCATGACCTTCTCTGAGCTCCAAAGGGCAGATTTGAAGAGTTGCTAATCATGAGAAGAGCTGCCACAAAACCACCTGAGGCAAGAACAGAGAAGCTCCTCAAGATTAGGACCCCACCTGAGACCCTTGCGTGCATCTGTGCTCTGTCGTGTCCAACTCTTTGCGACCCTACGGACTGTAGCCCGCCAGGCTCCATTGACCATGGGACTGCCCAGGCAAGAATATTGGAGTGGGTTGCCATTTCCTTCTCCAGGGAATCTTTCTGACCCAAGTTCCAACCCGGGTCTCCTGCATTGCCAGGCAGGTTCTTTACCACTAACGCCAATCTAAGACCCTGCACACCCCCTAATCTTGTCAGCAAGACACCCTTTTGAAATTTTACAGAAGAAAGAAGAATGCAAGATTATTTCTGCCTTGATACTTAAAGTAGTTCCCTGACCACGAGCAACTGACTGTAAGACCTCTCCCTTTTTCCCAGGGAGTGGAACATAGTGCTTGAGGTGCTAGCCTACTTTGTTTCCTCTTTGCCTGGCAAAGAAAGAATGCAACTCTCTATTTTTCCTCCATATCCCTGTCTCTGTTTTTCTGTTCAGCTTCGGTGCACAGAGAGCCAAGATTTTGGCATCACTAGTACCATCCATCAAAAGACATGACGTTTCCCTCTTGTGTGTTTCTAAGAGGTCTCAGAGGAGGTGGGTGGATGTGTCACATGCAAGCCGGCTTCCGTATGCAGCATGGAAGTCAGCTGCACCGGTTCTAGTCCTGTTTTGTCTCTGTGTCTCTGCTGCTTGTTCACTCCCAGCCCTGGTGCATCATGCTGTTGACAGAGCCAGTGGCCGGCCCACTATTCACCACCAACGATGCTGGAAACTCAGCTTCTCCGAACACTGCTGCCAAATCGAATCTTGGAGACAGAGTTTTGGATGAAGTAGGAAAGGATAGTGTTGAGGCCTGGCACCAAGGCCACAGAAGCAGAGCCCAGAACAAATGTCACCTCTGAAGCTGACTGAGCCCCATTGTAGCTGTTGCCAAAAGCCCCCCTGATCATCACTAACAGGCTTCCTGACTCCAAATTAGGTAAAAATGCCACCTTGGTTCTAACCCTATGCTGCTGCTAAGTCACTTCAGTCATGTCCAACTCCATGCGACCCCATAGATGGCAGCCCACTAGGCTCCCCCATCCCTGGGATTCTCCAGGCAAGAACACTGGAGTGGGTTGCCATTTCCTTCTCCAATGTATGAAAGTGAAAAGTGAAAGTGAATCCGCTCAGTCGTGTCCAACTCTTAGCGACCCCATGGACTGCAGCCTGCCAGGCTCCTCCGTCTATGGGATTTTCCAGGCAAGAGTACTGGAGTGGGTTGCCATTGCCTTCTCCAGGGGATCTTCCCAACTCAGGGATTGAACGCAGGTCTCCCTCATTGCAGGCAGATGCTTTAACCTCTGAGCCACCGGGGAAGCCCAACCAATCATCTAATGCCAGTCTTCCAGCAGGAACGTTCTTTGTCTCGAAGCTCTGAAAACCATGGCTACTAACCCACAAAAACTGTCGACTCTCCCTGGCCTGTCAGGAGTTGTCGGCCCACTGCCCTCAAAGCACCCATATGATCTCTGCTCTTTGTTCTTAATAAACTCACTCCTTTCCACAACACTCCATGTTTAGAAATTCTTTTCCAACTGGCGTTTGGACTCTTCAACAGATAGCTTTATTGCTTTACCAGGCAAAGAGGGGCACAGTGGGCTCCTGTCCTTAAAAACTATGCGTCCCAACTCAGGGGACTTTGGGGAGGAGTTTTATGGCAATGGTTCAAGAGTGGGGTTGCTGATGAGATTAGAGGTGTGCAGGTGATCTGTCTCCTAATCTTTTTTTTTTTTTAATTATATATTTATTTATTTTTGACTGCATGGGTCTCCGTGGCTTTCTCTTTTTCTGGGCTTTCTCTTGTGGCAAGTGGATGCTACTCCTCCTTGCACTCCATGGGCTTCTCTTGCTGCTGAACACAGGCTCTAGGCACACGGGTTTCAGTAGCAGCAGGCTCTGGACTTCTGGCTGGCTGGCCCTAGAACCCTTGAGCTTCAGTAGTTTCGGTGCCCAGGCTTAGTTGCTCCACTGCATGTGGAATCCTCCCAGACCAGGGATCCAACCCTTTGCCCCTGCATTGCATGGGGGATTCATCTCCGCTGTGCCACCAGGGAAGTCTCAGTCTCCTCCTCTTGATGAGCTTCTCTGGTCCCCTTAATCTTGCCTCACGTGGCTTCTTGGCTGCTCCTCCTTTAATTAGCAACTGTTTGAATCTGCCCTTTGGAACTAAGGGAAGGTCACAGGGTTGGGAGTATTGCCTTCACGATACAGGGGACAAAAGAAAAAGGCCTCCATGCCTGGGAGCCCCACTGGCCCCTGCTTGGTTTCGCCAATGCTATGCTACCCTATATTGATTATAATCTTTGCAGCCAAAGAGGGAGAAGCTCTATACAGTCTGCAAAAACAAGACCAGGAGCTGACTGTGGCTCAGATCATGAACTCCTTATTGCCAAATTCAGACTTAAATTGGAGAAAGTAGGGAAAACCACTAGACCATTCAGGTATGACCTAAATCAAGTCCCTTATGATTATACAGTGGAAGTGAGGAATAGATTTAAGGGACTAGATCTGATAGACTGCCTGAAGAACTATGGACAGAGGTTGGTGACATTGTACAGGAGACAGGAATCAAGACTGCTGCTGCTGCTAAGTCACTTCAGTCGTGTCCGACTCTGTGTGACCCCATAGACGGTAGCCCACCAGGCTCCCCCGTCCCTGGGATTCTCCAGGCAAGAACACTGGAGTGGGTTGCCATTTCCTTCTCCAATGCATGAAAGTGAGAAGTGAAAGTGAAGTCGCTCAGTCGTGTCCGACTCAGCGACCCCATGGACTGCAGCCCACCAGGCTCCTCCGTCCATGGGATTTTCCAGGCAAGAGTACTGGAGTGGGGTGCCATTGCCTTCTCCGAA